>CAMAPF010000001.1:622500-1187500 GCA_945859915.1 Cuscuta epithymum
ATTTTCAAAACTGCCCGAAAAGTAAAAGAAAAATAATGGGAGTTGCACCTCATCAAACCGACCTATCGACCTCCAAACGATCTTCATCTTCGAATTTTTCGGATTTGTTTGGATTCTTTTTAAAAATGAATTTGCTAATATCACTTTTCAGATGAGTTTTCCGGTGACAAAGTGGCCAGAAACAAAAAAGAAAGATGACATAGAGGTTGTCTTGTTGATGCGCACCTCCCAATAGTTTCTTTTTAATTTTCCGGGCACTTTGAAAAATTGTAGTTATTGCTCATCATCTTCATCCAACGATTTCTAACGACATTAGAGGTGAGGACCCCATGCGATAACGTAATTTAAACACATGATCATTTTGTTAAAAAATGAAACACATGAATAATCTAATCACATGTACATTTTCTCTACTTTTTTATGTAAATAATACGGAGTAATAAAATAAGTAACCCGAAATAAAGTCATCAATTAATGAAATTGTTAAAAGACCTCGATTTTACAAAGGGGGTGATGAGTGATATATTCTTGTAACTGGATTGGAGTACAATTTTACGTAGAGAGAAACGATGTGGAGGTCATCAATGATCAAACGGTCACAAGAGCGAGAAGTAGGGAATTTCTCTCACCTCTTCTCTCTGAATATATGTGAGGCTTAGCCCCTTTTATCTGGCTTTCTTTCCAACTTCGCGTGTATTTCCCGAACCCCAGACATCGAAGAAAGCACAAGAATCGAACCACTTCTTCTAACCCCTCTTCCCTCCCATCTACCAAGAGAAACCAGGAGTGATTAATCGAGTGTGATAAACCCAAGCAACCCGATTGATTGCTCCCATTGTTTCTGAAATCGTATATGTTGTATTTAGTCTGAACGCTCTTAACTGAGATCTTGTCCTTCCTACAATGTTCTTCGCCTTGTAGCGGACAAGGTATATAAAATCAATGCAAATCAAATTTTTCGTTTCAGTTTCAGCTAAGTTTCATGACCATGTATATCTCCGGATTTAATTGTTTTTTCTTTTTGAGTAAAAATTGAGTTTTTTTTTTCCGGAAAAGTGTTGAAGCTTCACTTTGATTCCTTTACTCTTTACTCTCTCATTATTTTGCAAATTAGGGTTTCAGTACTTTGTTTTTGGTTCCTATATCTGCGAACTGCAGGATTCCTGCTTATCTGGCTCTTTGCTGGATTTTCTTTGTTTTAGGGTTCTTCAATCGGATCACAATTTCTTACTGAGCTAGGGTTTTGTTCAGCAATTCACACTTTCCCATTTTTCTGAGATAGTTGGGTGGTGCATAGTTGGTTTTCATCACTCACAATTTCACTGACAGATCGCCCTATTAATGAGAGTGTGTTGTGCCCCTACTGGCATTCAAGCAAAAAATTAGTGTGGATTCCATTCTTCTGGATGCTCATAAGTGAATAATACTAGTATTATCTTGTGCTTGTTTTGAAAGGGCATGGAAGAGGATTGTAGGTACAAGTAAAATTGTCTAGAGGGGAGTGGACTAGTTGGAGAGAAAAGGAAAAAAAAAAAGCTGAGAACACTTTCAAGTCTTTCTAGGTAAAAGATTAAAAAATCACTTTTGGACATTTTCATCTGAAGAAATCTTTTGGATTGACACAGTTTTATGGATGCTTGTGCTCTATATAGCAGTGGATTATAGTGCTTTATCTACTATTGTTGGTGAGTGCCACTGGAGTGTCGTTTTTCCGTTGAGCTTTCAACAATATTGTTGGAACTTCTTGTGCATCTGGAGTGTAACATAGTCGAACAGAGCTCTGGAAAGGAATGTGGGGTCATGGTGCATGGACAAGAATATAATTGCTGCTGTGTCCCCTCACTGGAGCATTGTTGTAAGAAAGTAATCGGAGGATACTGTTTTTTGCACGGAACTATTTTTGCTGCTTGTAAAATTGTGGGCGATGTCTCGCTGCTTTCCTTTTCCACCACCGGGATATGAAAAGAAACCCAATTCAGATGATGCATTGTTGCCAAAAGAGGTTTGTAATACAATTATCAATTTTGCAATACCTCTCACTTGCATGGCTCTGTGAACTTATAATATTATTACAATCAGAGGGCCATGTTTGGACAGTTTGGCAAATTCGTTTGAGCTACAAAGCATAATTTGAAAAGCTTTCTGTCAATATGTTTGACCTCAGGGAAGATATGGTTCCTTATTCTTTTATTGATTGATTTTTCATACCTGTGTTGGATTCACGTTGTTCCAACTTTGATTGGAAATGACCAATGTGTTTGCAACACTTTCTGCGGTGTTGCTAATATAGGCTTATTTTTGTGCACAATGAAAAGGTTACAAACTGCACACTGTAAAATTCAAATATGCAACACTAATCTTTGCTAGAGAATATCTAAAAGTTTTAGCGAAGCTGATTATAATATCATCGCACAGTTATATAGCTAGTATATGTTAATATGTATGTTAGGATTTGGATGTGATAAATCATAAATGTGGTGAGAAGCTGACAACATTATGGAACTGTGATTTCACAGTTACCTAGCATTCTGGATTCGATAGTCATTTCTCAGTAGTATAATTGTGTCGTTCGAGAATAAATGGTTTTTAATAAATTTGGAAACCAGAAGTCGCTTTCTTGGATTTTGAGGCATTTGTCTACTAGATATAAAGTATTGAAATGGTTGTAATTTTGCATTTGTTTGGTAAGATAGAGTTATCGTATTTGACTGCTGGCTAATGATCGTGTTAATTCTCATAATGGTCAGATTTATTTTGGTTGGACAATAGTTTGAGCTGAATGAAGAAGTTGCTTAGCTTCACGTTTGGACACCATGCATTATAATTGAGTGATATTGGCCTGATTATGTGCTATAGATTAGGCAGCCATTGTCGGCCTTTTGCTTTTGTGTCCAAATTTAGATTTTAGATTCATGCCATAGAATTGAAAGAATGACCTGCATTGTTAGTGCTTGTCCTAGGTAAAAACACGTAGTATTTGATATTCCTGATTTCTAACATAGAACAAATGACTTTTATTGCAGAGTCAACTTTTCCAAA
Source organism: Cuscuta epithymum (assembly GCA_945859915.1). Lineage (NCBI taxonomy): Eukaryota > Viridiplantae > Streptophyta > Magnoliopsida > Solanales > Convolvulaceae > Cuscuta > Cuscuta epithymum. The sequence goes on from CAMAPF010000001.1 coordinate 625,540, forward strand.
CCCTAGAGGAATGCCTTTGTCCTAAAATTATTTTTCTCCTATTAAGTGTTAATGTTTCCTTTCATTGTATGAGAATTTGTTGACATTTTCTTCATTTTTCAATGCATCTATCTCATCAAGTTTATTTCCATCATTTGCAATGGAGCCAAAGATTACTATTTTTTTGACTTGAGAATATGATGGAATAAAGCAAAATGGGTGAGACTGCGTACATCCGACCCCCCTTATCCCACCGTAGGTGGGAGCCTTTGCGGCACTGGGGTAATGATGATGAATGATCTATCTCATCAAGTTTATGCCATTAGGTTTCTATTTGGCATTGTTACCCACTAGACATCTCACAACATTTGAGCTGGGTATGCCAAACTAAAGTGAATTGAACAACTTTCAGTCGGCCAGGGAAACAAGAAGTGGATTGCTGATTTGGTTAAGCTATTTTGTTTCTAATCCAAATAGATTGATACCACATTTACGCTCATAATATTACACTTGTGAGGTCTGCATAGCACATACGGATTATAACATTTCAGGCTCTCAGCAATATTTTTTTTGAAAATAAAGTAGGGGTTGAAAATCCTATTGGGTGCAATTTATCCATGTGCTTTCGTGAGCCCTTGCTAAAGTTTCATTCAATTCCTGGCAATAGCCTTGCCAAGAAATTAAGAATATAAATTCAGTACCAACGGCACCCCATAAAAATAGTTAGTGCCTGTTGCCTACCAGTACCAGTGAGAACTGCACATAAGAATATGACAGTTGACACGTGTTATAAAATTTTGCTTGATGTGCATTGTTAAATAACGGAAGCTATAACTGAGAAACTTCTAGGGATAAGAGTGTTGGAGATATATGAGTATATGACAAAGAACTCATAAAGATGCCCAGACTTAATATAGGAATTTTGTCACATGCTTTAATGCTGCATATTTTCTTCTATGGTCCTTTGTTTAGTCGTTTAGATATACTAATGTGAAATGAAGTGCATAGTTTGTTTTTGCATTTGTGCTTTCATTTTGTATTTTAAAATGCTGAATATTTCTTATATATCCTTGAGAGAAGAGTAATCCTATTCAACTATGGAAAAGTGGACACAAACATCTTATTAGGTGTTTAATTGTCTAAAGACTTGGAGTTTCATTCTTAAAGGTTAGTGTGATAGGGAGTAGACTTTTATTGTTCCATACTAAGTCTTCTACACGTTTCCTCACCTCAAAGTGTGCTTAACAACATGAGGATAGATAAATGAGTCAAACAAACTCTAAACAGGCTAGTTTGATCATGAGTGCTGAATGCTGATAGGAAGAGTAATTGATCTTAAAAGATTGACTTGATAGGAAGAGTAATCACTGATCCTGTATATTAATCTTCTAAGTCGGTGTGAGATATATACTTCAACATGTTGTTTAGTCATATGCATCCCTCTTACAAAGAAGGTCACGGTGCGGCCATGAAGACATAAATGATGCCAAACCTTTCGTTTGACTTTAAGTTTGAAGAAAATATTTTGCTTCCCCATATTTCCCTTTTTTATTTACTGACTATGTGCCTCCTCCATCTCATAAAGATTTCTCAAGCTTGGCATTACTTTTCTTTTTGTGATGTTCCAAAATTTTCTCTCTATTTCCTTTTATTTGATGGTTCGTGTGGTTGATACTTTGTCTCTTTTTTTACATTAACTGTAATCACATAATTCCACTTTTTTAATATGTGTGTCAAATCAAGCTAGGAAGAAAATTTTTGATGGAGGAAGTAATATTTATCACTTTATGTTAAAAGGTTGGAAGTGATAGACATGTATTCTTTGTTGGCACTCATAAAATTACAAAAATGCTACACTCGTAATTTTCACTAAAATATACTCCGTATTAACTAACAATATTAGTCAAAATGAAAATTCATTGACTAAAAAATCAAACATTGCAGACCTTTCTGGGAGGGGGACAGAGTAGTGGTATTTTGGTTAGGGTATTTGAAACAGATAGGAGGCTATTTAAAGCGTTCATGCCAATGTCCTCTCTATCGAATAGTGGAGTTTACCTTTTCATATACTATCTCTGTTCTTTAAATAAGTGCGACATGTTGAATTTTACACTATTCACATGCTCTACTTTGACTATGTTTTATTTGTTAATGCTTAAACAAACATTTTTTTTTTAAATTCTATCTCGTTGTAAATTTTCAAAATCCTACTGTTTTAATTTTTTTTTCTATTAGAGAACTAAATATATTAATGGTCAAAGTTGTGCGTTGGCAAACATGAAAAAGAAAGTGTGGCACTTAAAAGAGAACAGATGTAGTAGCTCCAGAAATGTCCTTGATGCTGTGTATATTCATTTTGACCTCTAAGTTGTACTGTCCTAGGGCTTTGTCATTTAATTCTTCTTATACCCCTCCCTATCTCCCATTATTTGGATGCTGATATGTCAACAATCACAAAAATTGATTTACCTGCTTGTTCTTGTAAAATTTGTTCCTAATGTCCATATCCTGCATGCTTACCTAAGTACTTCCTTGTGGAGTATTCAAAGAAATGATGGCCACATCCTTTTAACTGAATAAAATAATTTCAGTATTAGATATGTTGGAAAAATGGTTTACAAATTAATATTGCAATATATTATTTGTAGAAAACCATTTTGAAATGAATGAGAAATTGCCCCCCCCCACACGGTGAGCGTGAAATTGAACTTCACGCGCTGCCGCCGTTGGCCGGTCGGGTTTCGGGTGGGTACCCACCACGTGGCTTTAAGACTTAAACATTATTTTGGTACAATTAATTAATTTCGGATAAGGCAACACTTAGAAGAAAGGTTGCCACCTTTTTCTAAATAGGTGCTTTTTGGGATTAGTCTCCTGGCCCTCTAGTGCATCGTAATTTTTTTGAGACAATTATAAGTCTGAAAAATACAATAAAGTCTTCTTCATCTTCCTCATCCAAGCTCCACCATTCTAGTGCATCGTTTGGTTCGCCGGTGTCCTTCGGGAATGAAATACCGTTCTATCCTAGTATCGTGGGAGACAATTGCTGCAGGCAAATTTGTCTTAAGGAAACAACAAGCATTTGTTGGGCTCGGTTCAATCCTCTTCAATTTCGTACGCTTCTTGTTTATCATAATTTGTTATTTAATTATTTATTTTGCAGTTTTTCGAGATACGCAAACAACAAGATATTGAAGAGCTGCATTGGCTTGCTCTCTTGTTGTTGCATACATTTAGCTATGGGGTCACAAGAATACAGAATACATTCTGGTGCTGGTGCTGCTTTGCACATGTTTGATCAGGAACCAAGTGCTAGATATATGGGATTCTTAATTTGATGGGCACTTTTTAGAAATAAAAAAACCTGCAATTCTTTTTCATGCCTTGTGTGTGTAAACGCTAGCGACCAAGTGCACATCTCATAAATTCATGGATAAGAACTACTCATGTTGCACTAACATGGAAGGAAATGTATGTTTATTTTTTGGGTAGGAATACAAACTGCAATGAATTGATTCATGCAACATGCTTTGTGGAAATTGAGTAGTAGGAGTAATAACTCTTGCGGACACGTGAACAATAATTTACTCTTAATTTATGAGTTAGAACTCTTTTAATTTTGTTTCAGCTTTCAACTTTGTGTGTCTGTGTGCCCACATTTACATGAGTGTACTATAATACACATTTACTTTAATGTATCATGAATGCACTTTAATATTTAATGCTTAATTAATTTTGAAGCATCCATCACTTCGAAGTGCACTATGCAGTTTGCTTTAACTATGTCTCTTGCATCTGTTTCAGGAGAAGGGCAAAGAGAAAAGACATAAAAAGGAGAAGAAAGATAAAGATAAGGGAGAAGGTAAAGAAAAAAGGGATAAGGATAGAAAGGAGGGGAAACACAAAGAAAAGAAAGACAAAAAAGATAAACAAAAGGACAAGAAGGAAAAGAGTAGAGACAAGAAAAGGGACAGAGAGAACAAAAGCAAAAATAAAGATAAAAAAAGTGTCCGTGAGGAATCATCGGCTGTTGGCCATCCTGGAGCTTTTTCTACTGCAGAAGAACCTGATAAGAATGTCATTAATTTGGATGAGAAGAAAAACTCTGTTCTACACGGACAGAAAGCCATTGAAGGTAGATTCGGTCTTAATGGAGAGGCAGAGGAGTTGAAATTTGTGCAGGAGTTGGCTAGAAGGATCAAAGATGAAGAAAATGGAAAAGGAATCCAGTTGGCCGGAAGATGCTCTGGTGAGGGGCAGAAGGAAGAGAGAATCGGCAAGGTGGTTGGGGTCAAGGTATCTAGAAGTTTGGATGAAGACTTGGGAAGTAACATAGAGAGGAGTGGTGTTCATGATAGAAAGCTGGGTAGAGGGGTCAGAGTTGACGAAAATGGAAAAGGAATCCTGTTGGCAGGAAGATTCTCTGTTGAGGGGAAGAAGGATGAAAGAATGGACAGGGTGCTTGGCGGCAAGGTTTCTAGAATTTTGGCTGAAGATTGTGGGACCAACATGGAAAGGAGTGGTGTTGATGACAGGAAGATGGATGTCGTGCAAGCAACCATGAATGAATCTAGACTTGGGAGTAATGCATTTGTCGCCCCTAACATCTATAGGTCCAACGATAATAAAGTCGAAGGGATGCCCATGGCTTCTGGGGTCAAGGGGAATTCGTTGAATTTTACTGAAAATAAGGTTTCATACATGGAGAAGAGTTTGGATTGCAGGGGGATAGATTCACATGCTACCCAAAGTGAATCTAGACAAAGTGGAAACACCATGCTCCCCAACATCACAGCGCTTGGCAAAAGTATGTTCGAAGGAATGCATAGACCGCATGAAGAGAGTAACAAAAGGAAAGAGGAAAAAGAGAAAACTAAAGAAAGAGGTGATGGAAAGTCGGGAGAAAAAGGAAAGGATAAAGGTAGAGATAAGAAGGAGAAGGATAGAGATAAGAAAAGGCACAAGAAGAGCAAAGACCGGGAAAAAGAGAAGAAAAAGGAGAAGTCGAAGGAGAAAAGTGAGCATTATAAACTTCAAAACATTAGGAGCAATACAACTTCAGAACTTTCAAGGGATAACGATGCTGGTGCTGCTTTTGATGTAAATCTAAAAAAAAGAAAGCTTGTTCCAAATGGTTTTGTACATGGTGAGTTCTGGTCCCTGATTACCTTGAAAGCTGCTATTTGTTGTTCACTTCCTCCATACATAAATGATGCTTGGAAAGGATGTTATTGCTCTTTTCTGTTCTACTTCCTGCCAGAATTCATTTTCAATATACAATATGTTTCATGTTAAAGTTCTTAGTCAGACAATTTCCATGTTTGCAATGAACATATTATATTCAGCTCTACTTGACCCTTTTGTTTGGCGGACTGATAGTGCTGCCCATGTGTTTGTCTTTCTTTCCTTGCAGATGATGAAGCTAGGCCTGCTAAAATACTCAAGCCTGCTTCTCATGGGCCAATACAGAATGGAAATAAAGTTGAAACTCTCCATGTTCCTGTCAATTCAAACATTCCAAGCGTTTCTGAGATTAAGGTGGCTAATAAGACGCAGAAGATGAATGGTGCAGTAGTTGGTCAGCCATCAGTGTCTATTCCTAGACCAAAGCTTTCGCCTCCTCCTACTAGTATTGGTCAAATTGCTGAACCATCTCTAACACCTCCACTTGCCGATCAATTTGTCGAAACAACTGGGAGAACTCCTCCAGTTGATCATACTGCCAAGGCAGTTGGCAGACTTCCTTTTTCTGATCAAAATGCCGAAACACTTGGCAAACTTCCTATTTCCAAAACGCTTGTCAAACCTCCATTTTCCAAAACACCTGTCAAGCCTCCTCAAGCCTATCAAACTGCTGAAACAATTGGTAGACCTCCTTGTGCTGATCACACTGCCGAAACACTTGGCAAACTTCCCTTTTCCAAAACATCTGTGAAACCACCTCAAGCTTGTCAAATTGCTGAAACACTTGGGATACCACCTTCTGCTGATCAAATTGTTGAAAAACCTCTCCATGCTGATAAGATTGCTGAAGTGTGTCGGAAACCTCCTAGTGCTGCTATATTTGCTGAAGTGTCCAAGAAACCTTCTCATATCAATGTAGTTGTTGAAGCACCAAAGAGGTCTCCTCATCCTGATGTCAAGTATCTGAACCAGATTCTCACTGTTCCTAAAATGGAAGAGTGGGTTGAATGCGATGATAACAACGAATGGTTGTTTGGAAGCAGAGATCCTTCAGAGAAGAAGTCAGGGGTGGGTTCCAATGTGATCAATGAGGAGCTGCAAGTATGGTCCGAAGCTCGGTATATAGAATCTACAGATATTTATGCTCTGCCATATGTAATTCCTTATTGAGCGCTCTTGGAATTTGGTGCAATCCTATGGGTGAGGTCATCAAATGTGACTTGTCACATATTCATAACCATCATCAGGCCTGGGCATGAGTATATGCTGGGATTTCGGTTGCATTGTTTTTGCTTGTGTTCTCGAATTTCGGGGAAGTTTGCCTCAAGTAGAACACAAAATTGATTCAGAGGGGATTTTTCCCAAGGCCCACCAAGGTTGACATCAAAGTTGTCCACAATCTTATGCAAGTTGATTCATTTAGTGTAAAGCTCAGAGGCTCCTTTCTAATTGAGTGTGAGAGGAAGTTGAGCTTTGTGGACTTTACACCTCCAGAAAATTTTGATTTGTAACATAGAACTCTTTATAGATGTAAAATAGAGAAAAATGAAAGCAGTTATTCCTATTTATTTATTTCTGCTTGTGTCCGAGGCTCTGTTTGAATGGGCATGTGGCAAGTCCGAATTTTTTACTGTCTTCTCACTTACAGTCTAAGCACAGTTTGAAGTTGGCTGTGTTGGAATGTGGTTGCAATTTGGTAGGGCTTTCACTGCAACTGTTTCGGGATTATTACTCAGGTGCGAGGCACCGAAAGTGAGGGAACACTGGTTTTCTTCCTCTCCTTTTACCGTTTTACGCCTGTGAATTAGGGATGGCAATGGGGCGGGGTTGGGGCGGGGGTTCACTCCCCCATCCCCCGCCCCGTGTCTAAAAAATCGCCCCCATCCCCGCCCCATCCCCCACTACTATTCGACCCGCCCCATCCCCCGCCCCGACCCGCTAGACCCACGGGTACCCAACGGGGGAAGTACTCGTAAAAAATTAACATCATTTTAGACTCTGACAATTTTTCAAAAATTAAACAACACTTCTAGTAACCAAAAAAACTTTTACTTTTTAAGTGTCAATGTAATCTTACATCCCATTTCAAATCTAGAACACATTATATGCGTTCTAAATTAGTCATTTTTATCAAACTCTAAATTAGCATTGATTAGCTCTATAATATTTTCTTAAATCCTGCATTCAATCGATCATGGTCATTTGACGGCATCTAGGACGACCTATGATTACCAAATTTTAAGAGTTCTAACTACAATCATAAAGATGACATTCAAAAGAAAAGAATTAATGCATTGTAATAGTAAAGGAAAAAAACTTTCACACCGTTCCTACGGCGTTTAAGCTAATATCACTTTATAACTTTCTCAAATTCATTTTACTTTATCCGTACAAAAATCATTTTACTTTATGATTTTGATAAGCAATTTTACAAGATAGCTTAGTTATTAAACAAGAATTAGATAGACCCATTAGGCACAATCCATTAGATAGGAAACCACTAAACCCACCGGGCCACCATGCTATTTTAATTACATCGTATTAGTATTACTATTATTATTAGTATTATTATTGAGATTATTATTATTAATTATTACGGGGGGACGGTGCGGGGACGGTGCGGGGGGTGCATAACCCATCACCCGCCCCATATTTATGCGGGGAGAAAATATCTCCCCCACCCCACCACCCGCCCCAACTCCCCCCCACGGGGCGGTTCCCCACGGGCCCCCGCCCCCATTGCCATCCTTACTGTGAATTGGCAGAAAATTTTTAAAATCACCTTTTTTTGCCTCACCAAAACTGGTTTTCTTCCCCTTTTATGCTTGTGAATTTCAATATCATCATCCTTATCATAATACCTGTTAACCAAATTTTTGTTCTTTAAAATTTCGATTTATAATTTATCGGTTTAACAAAAGAATCATGGAAAATTTAGATAATTCACAAATGTCTAATTAAGTTTACAAATAAATACACATTGTACATCCTATCCTACGGTCCTACCACAACTTTTAAAATATCCCTGTGACGATCATATATTTTTATTGATTTTTTATACAGTTCTAAACACCGTTTTATTTAGAGCATCTCCAATAGAGATCTGAATTGCATCATGAAAAAATGTACATGTGGGGTATATGAATAGCCTGTGAAGTTGATGTGGAAGCACGAACACTTTGCAATCAAATTTTATCTCCAATGAAGTCAACTTTCTTCTATGCAAAGCAATACGAAGAATTAATTTTCATATACATAGTACCCATTATATATACATGCTCACCCCACCTATAGCAAAATCAGTGCGACAACACTCAACAAACTGCTCAATCAACTCAAATAAATATATATGGACGATTGGCAAATAAGTGGCTGGATAGGGGTGCAAGGTTACTCTTGTTAAGATTCGGGGTTCCATCTTAAAAGGTCAACCTGATAGGAGTAGTAGCCCAAAACCTTATATAATATTTAATTTTTTTTCTATAGCTTTCCAGTGTGTGACAAATGCTTTAACACGCCCCCTCAACCCGAATCGGACTGGACAATATCGGGGTGTATAAATGGGCCAAACAAACCCTTTACAAGCTACCCTTAGTCATGGGTGCTAAACACGCTGTCAACCCACAACCGAAATTGGATATGATATCATGTTAAGACCTAGAGTTCCATCCTAAATGGTCAACCTGATAGGAGGAATAGTCCAAAGTCTTATATAGTATTCAATTGTTTTTATAGCTTTCTGGTGTGAGACAAATACTTTAACAACTCTACCATGTTGCAAAAGAAGATCTCTTGGACGATTTTTGCAAGACCAATGCCATGGATGTGATCTTCAACACACATATGTTCTCTTCATAAATGAGATCGTCGTTTTCCCGTTGCTGCTAAACAAAAACGAGCCGGAAAAGAAGATCAGTGGAGAGAAAAGGGGGTGTAGCCGCTATCACCTAGACGAGGAGTGCTGTCGTATCACAAGGAACTTCCAGATGGAGAGTTATTTATCCCGTTTGATTACTACGGTAGCCGGGTGCTACGTGACTGCGTTGCCAGAAGGGAAGGACCACTACACTTTTGTTGGTCAAATGAAGCAATCGGGATTGATATACTCTGTATTTCGTACATGTTTCCAGAAAAAATATTTTAGAATAAATGTTTTGTTGAGTTGGCTGTTAGACACCCTTTAAAAACTAGAAAGCCGGATAGAAAGTGTCCCCTCTTTTCCAATCCAACTCAGCGCCGATAGCCAAAATACATTTTTCCATTGTAGAAGATAATTTGACTCCAATATAATGTGGCAATTCATTTTTAGCAATTCATACTCCCATTAGAGATGCTCTTAGTTCTAAGCAAGTGATGGATGTGCGAATATGAGCTGATATTTTGCTATTGAACCTTCTCAGAGTCTTTTTATCTGCTCTCTGTCCTGCTTTGTGAGTATTTTTATATAGATAGAGTTATAAAATAGAAAAATAGGTTATATTATTGAAACAATTCACTTGTGTGAGTAACTATAGAAACTAGTAGTAAAAGTAACAATATTGTATTTTGTATATGTTCTTTTTCATCATCATCATCATTACCCCAGTACTGCAAATGCTCCCACTTCCGGTGGGTTAAGGGGAGGTCGAATATACGCAATCTTACCCCTTTACTAACACAGAGAGACTGTTTTCGGATGACTCATAATGAAAATTGTTGTAAAATTTGCATGACACTGAATGCTGCTTCATAACAAAGAAGTGCAGTCGGTTTAGTGAGTCATTTTGCTTTTTTCCATCATATTCATTAGCAAAAAAATAGTGAGTTTTTGGCTCCATTGCAAAGATGGAAAGTTGTATATGTTCTTTTTTACTTTAAAAAATTACTTTATCATTTTCATTTTCATTTACCCCAGTGCCGCAAAGGCTCCCACCTACGGTGGGGTAAGAGGGGTCGGATGTACGCAGTCTTACCCCTGTACTAAAGCACAGAAAGACTGTTTCCGGATGACCCATAGTGAAAATCCCGTCCAACTAACTGATGATTCATAACAAAGAAGCGCGGACAGTTTAGTGAGCCATTTTGCTTTATTCCATCATATTCTCAAGCCAAAAATAATGAATCTTTGGCTCCATTGCAAATGATAGAAGACTTAAAAAAAAACTTTGCGTCCCAAAATATACGTCTCAATTTCACATGACACGTTTATTAAGAAAGTGAGAATAAAGTAAAAATGTATAATTGTTATTGAGTAAGAAACAGTTAAATACATGTTAGTCACACAAATTATTCAATTCCCTAAAGGGAGTTGAGAAGTTTTTTCCGGGTCGGAAGTAGGATACATGGAGTATTTATTTACAATTTGTTGCAGAAGTAAAGATTATTTCAAATGTTAGGAAATTTAAATTTATTTAAAAACGAAAATATATATGTTTACTAGATCAAATATGCTGGTAAATGATATGATTTTTTTGTTCCCGATGAAAGAATATTTTTTCGTATATAATTGAAAACGTTGTTTGATCATTAAATATCATATTCCTACGAGTATAAAATTCACTATCATATCCCTACATCAAAAAATATTTTTAAATGCACAACCCTCTTAATTTATCTAGTAATTATTTTATTACTGATAATTTTACCAAAAAAAGCATAACTATAAATGATTATATGAATTCTTTCTATTGTCAAAATATTATAAGTTCATTAGTTAAGATTGTTAAAATTCTCAGGAAATGAAAAAAAATAAAAAATAAATAAATGAAATGCATAGGCGCCCAATGCCTAGCTCCTTTTAGAACATCGGGTAATAGTAAAACACATAAAACAGACCCTTCTTAGATCAGATCATATCAATTTAGAGACCGATAAAAAACATTCTTGATTTTGAAATTAACGCCACCATCACTGCTAATGGTTGGTAGTCCAATGAAAAATCTCGGGAAAACTATCAAATAAGCCCTCGTACTATACCGAAAAAAGTCGATTAGACCCTCGTACTTTACAAACACTCAATTAAGTTCTCGAATTATTATAAAACGTTCAATTAAGCCCTTTCGGTCAGTAAGTAACTGGTTTCCCGGTTAAATGTAACCCGTATCCCGGCAGCCGCCGTTGCTAGGGTTTGAGCACTTCGTCGTCGTCGTCGTCGCCGTTTAACCGGGAAACCGGTTACTTACCGACCGAAAGAGCTCAATTGAACGTTTTTTAATAGTTCGAGGACTTAATTTGATGTTTGTAAAGTACGAGGGCCTAATCGACTTTTTTGACATAGTACGGGAGCTTATTTGATAGTTTTCCCAAAAATCTCTTTCCTTTTCCCCTTGACACCGAAATCTAGTTGGTGTTGAACAAAACTCATTCAGCATGACTTTTTCACATGAGTTCTTTCACACGGTTTATGTTGTCAGTTTGTCACATTCCTGCTTTTAATTAATAAAAGTACTGTACGATTCAATTGTATTAAACTTGTTTTTTGACAAAAATGTATTAAACTTATTGCATGTGAGCACAGTTGTATGATACTCTGTATAAATAACTGATCGAATAAGTATTAACTTCATCTACCAATGCTAATATAACTATGGCGATCGAGCTGAAGGTCTAAGAAACTCATTGGTTTACGATTGAAGTCCTTTTGTTTTTAGCCTCCCTTTTTGTTACCCACTATATCCCACTATTAACTTAGTATCATCTTATCCATTATTTTACTTACCCATCAATATAATTTGATCACTTTCAAATGCATAAGAAATTAATACGTAGTAATAAAACTATGACTACAATATCATTAAATCAAGGTGATAACGTGTTGCACTATACCTTTCTAAAAACATGGTACCGTACCTAGCATTCATTTGATTGGATCACATCATTTTATCAATTTTAATTTAGATTTAAATATTTCAACTGCTACATTTTCATTGGTCCATGTGGACAAATGTATGATATCTTATGGGTACCATAGAAACAACCTTATATCAATTGATGATTAGGCATCCACATCTGTATATAGAATTGTTTTAGGATCGAGTAGATGACGTGCTAGATTACTTTGAGGATTATGGATGATGAGTAGAGCTTGACATGGAAAACCGTAACCGATTAATCATACTAAACAACTGAAAAACCGGTGTTCTTCCCGGTTAACCATACCATGTTATTAAAAATTCATGGTACGGTTAACCAACAGAAACAACAGTACACGAGACTCTTACAGAAACTAAACTGCCACCGGTTAACCAACCATCTAAATATTACATCTAAACTAATGTCAGTCACTCAGTCAAGTATTGCGCCAGTCGGTGGGTCTGGGAACGACAACATGTGCATTAAACCATTAATGTTATTGTCCAGCAAAAAGTGATGGTTTATTGGAATTGGAGCTATATTATTGTTATTAATACTATTAGTTACTCCGTATTAATTAATTAATTAATTTGTCATACGGCACTATCACAATTGAGGTATGTCTTGGAACACTATATATGCAACGCTTCAGTGCATAATACGGAGTACCAGTTTTCCCTACATGGAGTACGTTTTTTAGTTAAATTGGGTGTTTTTATCTAATTTTTATCCCACTTCCCTTCAAACATTAAAAAAAAAAAAATTATAAAAAAAGAGTAATACAGAATATATGGGAAAACCTTCTACGGGAGCCTATATTGGATTCTTACGGATCAGTGAAATCTCTTGCAGTAAATGTTCAATTATAAGAGGCGGCACACTTTTTAAGTTGTTCAAATGGGTTTTTGGTTAACCAATAATTGGTTAACCTATATTACGGTTAATTGTTACCCAATTAACCAATGATAGGGTACGGTTAATGATATTATAGAAATATTAACTGAAATCACAGTTAACCAAAAAATTGGTTAATCAAAATGCGGTTAACCAATCATGCCCACCCCTAATATTGATGAGATTATTTTGTATAATCGTCTACAAGAAAAATATCAATATGAATTCAGAATTATAATGGGGAAGAATAATAAGCTTTGAGATCGTGCATTAAATTTACAATTTTTTTTGAATAAATTGCCCTAAATAGGACATCTGCAGATTGTCCAATTATTGTCACGAATTTTGTCATGAAATGTAATTTATTTTATCTAATTATTAGGGAGTTATATTACACTATTATTGTACTAGTAGTTTTCTAGTGACAATATTATTTTTGGTATGTTCGTATGATTGTACGTAAATATGGGGGAGATTTTGTTTCCTTGAATTGAATACCATGCTTCAAGTCTTCAACTATACCAGTACGATAGAACTAAGGGGTTTTTGCAATAGAACTAGTTATGCAATCACTACTTGATAAAGATAGAAACAATAAAATTTACTTATGAAAAATCTGTATAATTGTTTACTTACAAAAGTTACTAAAAATCAGTACGATAGAACTAATTATGCAATCATTACTTGATAAAGATGGAAACAATAAAAGTTACGGAGTATTTATGAAAAATCTGTATAATTGTTTACTTACTAAAGATAGGAACTATTTATTTTATGTAAACATAAACATGCAATAGAATTATATAATTGTTACTCCATCCATCGATAAAGGAAGTTATTTATAGTTATATCAGCAGCCTCTAATCATATGATATCTTGGAAGCTAAGCTTTATTATTTGTATATACAATAATATCGCTGCCTGGTTCATGCAAAATGCAAACGAAGCTTCAACTTGGTTTCCCAGGTACTCTCATCAAACTCCATTGTTTGTGTGACCTTTAAATCCTTTAAATACTTCACATACAATGATACAAAATTGTGTGCAAAGTTTGTGCAAATTAGTTCATCGTCCAGTTCGTCTTAAACAAAATTATGATATACATAACTATCACAAGCTATATATATAACCAAAGCATCTCTTAGGAGATGCTTTCTCCTTCTCTCTAGGATTGAATGTCTCTAGTTCATAAGTAAATAAAGTAATGAACTTGTGGTGGAAAACGTAGAACAATTGAAAAAGGGTGGAATGTTTGGAACTTTGGATGAATGAGCGAGGATCAAAACTCGCAACGGCAGTGTGGAAGTCACAACTTATGTGTGTTGTGCTGCATGTGCCTCTAGTGTACATGAATATAAGGTTTACTATCATTATAACTTATTGAGTCACTGTGATTTATAATCTCTCGTTCTATCGGGTCAGGATTGAGGATGTTTTCTTTTGGACTGTTTTCAGTCCCAGACCAGACCAGACCTAAACACAGACCAGACCAGACCAGACTTCCGTAGTTATAAAATACACAGAGACCAGATGTTTACCAGACCAGACCAGTTCAGACCAGATCGGACCAGACCAGACCAGCAAATTTCAGTCCAAAAGAAAACATCCTGAGGGTCTTTAGGCTTTGGGATTCAACCTTAGCTTGTATGATTTTTTTTTTGAAAATACATTTTTTTGAGCTTTTTAGTAATTATTACGGAGTAGTTTTCGGTGATTGAAAAATCTTAAACGAAAAATGCAATATTGTTTGATAAAAATTGACTGTTTGATTTTATTTTATTTAGTACACAAGTTGTGAGCAATTAATGGTAAAAACTACAAACTTTTGTCGGATGGTGTTCGGTGTAGCTTCAAAAATATATATTTTATTTTGATAAAATTTCTTAAAAATTGTCCAACAAAACAGACAACTATAAACTTGTAGTGATTTTTTTTGTTACAACGGAAATAAACTTGTAGTGACTTTTTAAATATTACAAAATATAGAAAATAGGGACTTATTTCTATCAAACATGGTATAGTAGGAGTATATAATTAATTAGTATTGTTGTCAATTGTCATTAAAAAAGAATTACTCCCTATTAAATTAATTTATGGACTAAAGTTTTTCCTTGTAGCAACGTACAATATTCTCTCTTGTTCACGGTCGTTCTCTGATGTTGGAATATAAATGCATGCCCTGCGGCAGAATCATTTTATACCATACTCCATTCCAAAAATAGAACTCCGTACGGATTATTTGCTTATTGCGTAACTTTAGAAAATTTATATTTAAGGTACAAATATACATAAAACATAAAACAATCTTTTACCACAAAAAAGACACGAAGTTGTAGCATTTTTGGTATGTTAGGATATGGTAATAATTACGAAAGGATTTTGTTACCTTAGAAGTTGATGATTCAATGCAACAGTAAACTTCCAAAAGGAAAAAAGCATCAATTGCGAAGTGCCAATATATTTTTCAAAAGATTGAATGGTTTGATTACTACTTAAACAAAGGAAAGTAATTAATGTTGTTATCTTGGTCTTCCATTATATAAAAACCTTGTTGAATTTTTCATCATCATTACAATGAATTTGAAGTTTGGACCCGGTTTCCCAATTCCCAGGTACTACAACAATGCTCTTTCATCCCTTGAAGTGTATGTTACCTTTTTAATGATATGAATTCTTTTCAATGTTTTAAATACAAAATACAAAATTGTTTGAAAAAATTTGTTCATTGTAGTTCAATATGCCGCAAACATAATATAACTAATGAACATATTGTAGACACCACATGAACCAACATATTAGATTGGCACTTTCAACTAAAACCTACAATGACATGTGAGAATATTCTGTACACATCTCATATTTCTACATTATTTTATGGGTAAAACCCTCTTCTAATATAGTATTTTTTTCATAATTTATCGATGTGGGACATCAACGTCCCTTCTCACCATCATACATTTCATCTGGATAACTGGATTGTTCTGTTATTTTTTTTTTCATCATTTTCATATTTTTATAGTCATGTTGGCATTTTTCTTAGGGGCTCATGCACACCATGATTATGGAGTTGTTTCTTAATTTATAATAGCATGTTATGTCATAGGGTTCTATCATAAAAATCAACCTGATAGGATGATTAGTAATTTTTCTAATATCATAATATATCATGTTATTACTTCATAATCTATTGGTGTGTGATTTTAACATCTTGTAAATAATAATTTCAAAGAATTTTTCCAGCAAAGTTTACTCTTTTCGTTGCATTTCTAGTGATTTTTTCATCAAAAATTGTGCATTTTGTTGGAAAACTTTTTATGGTTGCAAGCTTGTTTGTTACCCTCTTCATCTCACTAAAATTGTCCAAACTTTTCATTTTGATTCGTCGCACTAAGATTGTTTCATACCAAATTTAATAAAGTCTGTTTGATTCTAAATCATTCTTATTTTATCAATTTGATATCAACCACACAAACTTATTTTTCTTAATAACTGCAACACCTCATCATGTCTCAACATTGGTGATGTTACCTAACTACAGCATGCACAAACAAAGAGATATAGGGCTAAGTAAGCAAATTATACTCCTTGTGGGATATTATGCCAAATATAACAGAAAAAGGGCTAAGTAAGCAAATTTTCCATGCTTGTCAAATTCATTGTGAGAAATTGATTTATCGGATACCATAACTTACGCATGTGTATGTATGTTATTAGCCCTTGAACTTATCATATTAAAGGCAATTTTACGGAAATAAACTACAAAGTTTTTTTATGACATAGATTTCATAGATATTTGAAAAGTACATACGAAAAAAGGAAAATGAAATAAAATTTGGGGAATTTGATTTTGCGGTTTGCACGCCATTTTTGGCGCGACATTGAATTCTGTAGCATGAGAGTAATGTTATTGTTGTATCGAACTTTATACCACATTTTCAAAGTCATTAATGTGCATCTCATTGTCTTAAAAAATACTATCGTATGAAGGAATGTTATGTTGTGTAGAGTTAAAATATGGTGAAAATCAAATACCGCCTAAATATGATGTGTGAATCAAAATTCCCTTATATTCCTCATTTAGAGGCCGTTTGGTAACACTGTTTTCGACATATCAGGCTTATCAATCAACTTTTTTTACCAAACACGTGACTTTTGTTTTTGCACGCTTAATTGTGTAATAAGCAGAAAAAGTAAGGTTGAAGTTACTTTTCTGACTGTATTGGCTGAAGTTACTGTAGATGACCATTTTAGCTATTTTTACATACATATTTTTCTTTATTTTATTAATGAAATATATTTTAAAAATATTTTTTTCTTAAATCAGTAGAATCAACCAAAACAATCACTTCAGCCAGAACTTCATAAATTTCAGCAGAATCAACCAAAACAGCCAATTTTCGTGCTATCAACAGTCTCTTAATATGACAATTTTTCTCGTCAGTTATACGAGTGACAACCCCTAAAATGTTACAAATGTTACTTTAATAGCGACAACCACTAAAAATGTATCCAAAATATGTACATATCCCTGTTTTTCTAGTTCAGCCTAAAGAAAATAATTTCTTGGATAGGGACCAAAAGTATGTGATCTTTCATACACTTCTTGATTCTAAAATCACTGTAATTCTTGATGATGATGCCATTGGTCAGCCCAAGATTTGACCATGGAGGAGATAATTGCTAGCGGCACTACAAATTTGATATCGGAACCCTCTGATTCTCTCAGCTCCACCGGCCAACAAAGCCACCGCCACAAGCGGCCGAGGGCGGACCCAAACGCCGCCGGCAACATAACTTCATCAAGGTTCAAGGGAGTCGTCGGCCAGCAGAGCGGAAACTGGGGGGCTCAGATTTACGCCAACCACCAGAGGATTTGGCTCGGAACTTTCAAAACAGAGGAGGACGCCGCTGCAGCCTACGACAGCGCCGCCATCCGCCTCCGCAGCGGCGACGCCCACCGGAACTTCGCCTGGACCAGCCTCACCCTTCACGAACCCAATTTTCAAAATCAATTCTCAACCGAAGAAATCCTCAAGATGATCAAAGACGGATCCTACGTCCCCAAATTCTCGGAATTCTGCCAGCAACGAACCGCTCAGGCCGGGATCCAAACCGCCACCGCCGCCCCCCCACCGCGGGCAGGGAACGAACCCGGTTCGGTTTTGAGGGAGCTTTTCAAGAAAGAGCTGACCCCGAGCGACGTCGGGAAGTTGAACCGGCTCGTGATCCCGAAGAAATACGCGCTCAAATTTTTTCCTCGCACGCCGGCGATTACGCCGGAGAATATGAACGGCGAGGAATCCAGCGCCGGCGGAGATCAAGACATGGAGCTCGTCTTCTACGACAAATCGATGAGATCCTGGAAGTTCAGGTACTGTTACTGGAAAAGCAGCCAGAGCTTTGTGTTCACTCGGGGTTGGAACCGGTTCGTTAAAGACAAAGGAATTGGCGCGAGAGATATGGTGGTTTTCTCCGCCTACGACTGTCCGGAGGAAAACGGGTCAGGAAGACGGACTATTTGCGTCGTAGACGTGGAATTCAATAATGACAATTCAAAGGCAAAAAATACCAATGAAGGAAATACGACAAAGGAGGGCATTTATAAGAATTTCAACGAGAAGAAAGAAGGGTTAGAAGTGGAAACTGAAAATGAGGCAGAGATGCCCTCTGGGTTTAAGCTTTTTGGTGTACAAATTATCTGAGTTTTCCACAGGGGTAAAACTAGTAACTACTCTTACTAATACACTACTAATTACACTGCCTACTACTATTATATACGTAGTATAAATAAATAGTTAGTTAACATTACTGTATTAATTAGTTGCCTAATTACTAATCCATAGTTGGAGTTCTTGTATTTCTCTCACATGTTTTAACTCTCAAAAGTGAGGAGGATATACTTAATAAATACTTCCTCCGTTCTTAAATAAGTGCAACAGTCAATATTTCACACTTGTCGAGACACAAGTTTGACCATTAATATGTATAATTCTTTATTAGTAAAAAAATGAAAAAAAATAGAATTTGAAAATTTACAATGATACAAATTGAACAATATCTTTTTCAAGAAAATATATTAATACATTATTTAATTAAACGTAGTCAAAGTAGAACATGTGAATAGTGTAAAATTTAGGATGTTGAACTTATTTAAGAACGGAGGTAGTATTACCTAGTACGGCTTTCATAACATATTTGTAACCTAACATCTGGAAAATAGCATGATCATATTGTCATGATCATAACATATTGTCATGATCATTGTGGTGTAAAGGAAGTTGTTGTTAATTGTTATAGTCATTACATATTAAAATCGTATTAATGTTATCTAGTGAGGGAGTGTATGTTTAATTTGCATGAAAAATCAAACTAATAGTTCACAAGCATTATTAATTATAGGGTACAAATGACAGGTAGTGTGATGTTATAAAAGGTATTACCACATGTGAAATTGTACAGGGTTCGTAAATAATGTATTATATGTGAAAAATGTGTGACTCTATTATTCTCAAGTGTCAATTGACTATGGGTTGTTTGAATCTGATTCTTAAAACTGCTTCTGCTCCTTCAGGGAGCAGAAACAGAAGTTTAAGTGTTTGGAAGAAAGTGCATAACTGCATAAGTGATTCTGATGCTCTAATTTAATTACTCCTAAAATCAATTTTTTTAGAAGTTGATTTGGAAGAAAGTGCATGAGGGAGATCAGCTTCTGAAAAATGATTCTGATTCTGCTTCTACTTTAAAAAAGAAACACAAGCATAATCAATTCCAAACACCCCTATAATGGATTCATATTCAATATAAAAGTGACATATTATACATATTTATATGGTAAATGATATTATGAATGTATAAATGCATGTGATTACTGTACCTATTATTTATGTAAATATATGCTTTATTGATATAAATTATACCGGAGTACGAAGTACGGAGTATGTCTTTAGAGTAAACTAGTATAATATCTGTGCGATACACGGTCAAACAAATATTCCCTAAGAAAATAGATACTCCTTTCATCCTTTTTTATTTAGTCAAACAATATTTTCTAGATCATTGATGTTTAACTTTGATAGGGGAGGATCTATGTTAGGGCTATGGTGGGCTGAAGCCCAGGGCAAAGTAAAAAAAAAAATTAATTTTTTTAAGATATTATTTTCACAAAATTCTATCCAGCCCAGCCCAAATTTTTCTATAGCCCAATCCAATTTTTCAGCCCAACCCATAAAACAAAATCATTCCACTTAACAAGAGGCACTTTTGTACATCGTATAAGGGCCGTAAAGCCCAAAAGGAATAAATGTAATAAATACAATAAAATATGATTCAAATATGATTCACATCAACTTGTAAAGTGTTTGAGTATATTCAAGAACATTGCCCAAAAGTGAGTTCTTGGGCAGAAGTTCATAGTGTATATAGACACTTTCCATGTTTTGAATTTGTCAAGACCTTCAAACAATTATTGGATATCTTGATAGCAATGAGACATGTTTGTACTACACAACTCATTCTCGGGGAAGTGACATAAAATGGATGTGAAGGCTTTCTTGAAGAAGCAAAGGAGTTTTGCTCAAAAAAGAAATTCTTGTACCGAAATTGAATTCTAAATATATGGTTGGTCATTGCCGAGAAGAAACTACATTTGAGCATTCATTATCATTTTGATGTTTTCAATGAGGCAATAGACTTTGTATTGTTGAAGTTAAGGACTCGGTTTAATGACAAATCAATGGATCAAATTCCTTTCTTTGAGTGCTTCATTGGATCCCGAAAGTTCATATGTGTCATTCAATGCCGATGCTATTTGTAATCTCTTGCAAGGAAGTTCTATCCTGAAGGTTTTAGTAATGCTTTTGAATTCGAGCGACAACACTATGCTCATGATGTGATTCATGATACAAAGTTTTGAGTATCTACACTTGTTGAATTATGTGAGCAGTTGACTAAGAGCAAAAGATCTGTTTCATATGTTATGATCATCATATTGATTCGCTTTGTATTGATCTTATTGTTTTCACTACAACAATAGAATGATCATTTTCTGCCGTGAAACTTTTAAAGACAACACTCCGCGACAAAATGGATGATGACTTTTTTGTTAATTGCAATACACTTTATATTGAAAAAGATCATACTCTTAGTATAGATGTAGACTCTATAATTGACGAGTTTTTTTGTTTCAAAGCTTCGTCGAGAACAAATTTAGTGGAGAACTCTTATATATATATATATATATATATATATATATATATATATATATATATATATATATATATATATTCTTATTTTGAAATTTTTTAATGTATTATCAATTAAGTTTTTCAGCCCAGTCCAACATGAAATCATGGATCCGCCCCTGCCCCCCGTCCTATAAAACTCTTCCCACTTTTATTTTTGAGACGTCCCAAAAAATTCTTCCCAATTACCATTTTTGGACATTTTGTGTGCTTCACATTCATTTCACCTTTTTCTTACACAACCACAATCATACATTTCCATTTTATTCCACTTTCTTAATCTCCATGCCAAGTCAAAGTGTGAAGAATTTTCTAGGACAGAGGGAGTATTGATAAAATGAAAATTATATCAAAATGTTTCTTGTTAAAAGTATTATCATAAAAATATAAATTTATTAAGTTTCACATAAATATACAGAGTATTTGTTAAAATAAGGAATCGAAGTTTATTATCTTTGACTGAAAAAATCAAAGATGGCTAGATAAAATGGAACAAAGATAGTATAAAATTAATTGTATACGCAGTAAATATGTACTCTTCACATAATCATGTACTCTTTGACTTTTATTTAGAAACATGATACACTAAAAGTTCGTTTGGTGACCATATTTTTTAGTTTATGAAGCTTATCAGCCAACTTTTTCACTAAACACACAACTTCTGATTTTGAGCGTTGAATTGTGTAATAATAGGAAAAAATTAGGTTAAAGTTATTTTTCTGATTGTATTGATTGAAATATTATTGTATATGGTGATTTTAGCTATTTTCATATATGTTTTTCTTTATTTTGTTAATAAAAAATATTTTAAATATAATTTCTTCATAAATCAACAGAATCGGTCAATTAGTCATTTCAACCATCTCTTTGGGACTTGTATTTAGGGTTGCACAAGAATAACCCGAACCCGCATAAGCCGCCCGACCCAACTCTACCCGACCCTATTTAATCGGGTATTTGATTTTTAAAAATATTCATGGGTTAAATATGTTTGAACCCGCATCTAATGGGTAGGGTTGCAGAATTAAAATCTCAAAGCCGATAGTACCCGACCCGGCCGAAGTTCATTTTACTATTATTATGCTACAACGTTTTTTTGGATAATTTCAATTTAAGACCAATGTACTTTATCTAGGACTTTATGATATTAGAATTATAATTAAACATTTATCATTTTGACTAGGTGATTATTATATACTTACGTTTCCTTGTAAATGAACTTTTTTTATGGAAGGATGTTTTAATACTATTACCTAATGTTTTTGCTTATAAAAGATATGAGTACTTGTATTTGTTTGTGTGTTTTGAAAACAAGTTAATCGAATTTTAAAATGGTTACATTAATTTCCCACATGAAAGATGCAACCCGAAGTGAATTTTTTCCCTAATACCCGACCCTACCCGACCCGTTCATGCATGGTTTACCAACTTATTTGCGTACCGTGGGTTGGTTAATAGTCAACCCGAACAAATCGGGTAGGCCCAAAAAATATAGCAAACCCGACCCAACCACCCCGATGTGCAGCCCAAGTTGTATTGACTATTTTCAATAACCGGACCTGTATTGACTATTTTCATCTTTCGAATTCCAAATTGACAACTAACATGTTTTTCATTTTCTCGGTTCATAAAATCACAATATAAAATTATTTAAAATGGTAAAAGAGCTTAACAATTCAAATATTTTTAAAAATATCAATTATAAAAACATACTGAATTATAGAATTTTTTGGTAATAGTATTAATAGAATTTTTATTAACTAATAAGAAACTGACAGATTATTAATTTATAACTCAATTTTATTACTACGTATGTAAAATAATACTCCGTATTAGAGATCACAACATTTATCTCTCACGATATCAAGAATGAGTAAATCGAGCGTTAGTAATGAAATCTATAATTATTTAAATGCTTGTTTCATTAGGACAGCCTGCCGAGCAGTATATTCTTGTAGCATTAGAAGAGCCCGCCAATTAATTGAGGGAGGGGAAGATGATGTACTAGAGGAATTTAAAATGACTGCTTTTGGCGGAAGTTGTCTAGCCATTTGAACATTCAATATTACTCAACGCCAAAGCAGCAGTTGCTAGGAGTGGGCACGGTTGGTTAACCGTATTTCGGTTAACCAACTTATGGTTAACCGAGATATCGGTTAGTATGTTTATAATATCATTAACCGTACCATAAATACGGTTAACCAGGTAACAATTAACCGTAATATAGGTTAACCATTAATTCATTAATTGGTTAACCAAAAATTCCATTGTAGAAAATCCATTTTCAGCCAGGGCAGTTCAGCTATTTACATGTCTTAGCTTGTGCGTTCCCAGGGATTTCTCAATTCTAGCTGGAGCGTGTAGTAATTCATCCATTCGTTCAGTATTTATGATTCTCTGTCTCCCCTATATTCAACATGGTAATTGTATCATCCATGTGTCCAAAGTAGGGCTGGGCACGGGCCGGGTCGGGGCGGGTAATGCAAAATAAAATGGAACCGCCGGTTCCATTGTACGGTTCGGTCTGGTCCGGGTATTACAATTTTCAAAATAGGAACCGGAAATTACCCGGCCCGTTTGAAACGGGTCGGTCCGGTCCGGGTTTTACGGTTTCTATTCTCATGTCTTGAAATTAGTAAAAACTCACGGAGTTCCAAAAATCAACAATCAATAATATAGGACATTAGCAAGTTTCAAAATAACAATTGAAGAAATTCCAAAAATATGCAACATAGCCAAAACACATATTTTCTAACATTTGTATTTAAACATGTTGTCTAACATCACATATTTAAGTGATTGCTTTTTTTATATTAATTTTTCAGTATTAGCCAAAGTTGACACATACATAGTGGGTGGTAAACACAATTTATATATTTTAATAACAATATAATAAAAAAATATAACAAAATCATCTTTAACAAATAATTAAATTCCATAGAAAGGAATAATTCAATAACAATAAAAAGTAATAAGATATTTATGAAACATTTAATCAATAATTTGAAAACAAAAGGATGTTACTGCAACTCAATTTAAAATCCTACTTCTAGCACAACAAACAAAACTATTTCAAAACCGATTATCACATAACTATTAATAAATTAATATACAATATATATAACGGGCCGGGCCGGGTACCCGTTATTTTTTAATTTTGGAACCGGTCCGGTTCCTTAAAAAAAATTACCCGACCCTACCCGGACCGTTTTATGGAAACAAAAAATGGAACCGGCCCGTTTTGGACCCGAACCGCCATTACCCGGACCGGACCGCGGTTCCAAGACCCGTTTGCCCACCCCTAGTCCAAAGAAGTCTTCAGATGGGCCATTGAATAGCTAGCCATTTGTCCACTATGGCTGGGAGCTGCGGCCCTGTTCTTCCGGCGGCCATGGCCTCGGCCAAGATTGTCACCAAGCTGCCATTGCCTCTTAGGACCAGGATTGTTGCTGCCAAAGTGAACTGATGGCCTTGGTGTGTCAACATTGTTTTATGAATTCATACTGGATTTCTGTTAAACACTCAAATTGCAGCCTCGCAGCCACAAGTCTATTGACATGCATGTTGAAGAGCAGTTTTACCAAATACTGATTAATATCTGGAATAGATATGAACAGTAATTCAAAAATTGATAAGCAGAATCTATGTATAAATTCGGGAGTAATATCTTAACTTTTTATTAACGGTTAACCGGCGGTATTTAATTTAAAAATTGTAACCGTACCGTAAACCGCTTTTCCTACCGGTTGGTTACCCGTACCACAAGATTTTAAAAACACGGTATGGTTAACCGGAAAAAACACCGGTTTTCCGGTTAATTACCGTGGTTTGTCGGTTACGGATTTTTTTTTCCCCACCACTAGCAGTTGCTTCCTCTGGCTTAGAGTATTGTACGTAACCTAAGTGTTTCGACTCAGTAATGCTACAATCAACAATTGTTCCTGAAACCCCAAAGAGTTGCTTCAACTGATCCAAAGTTAATTAGAAGTGGACTAAGGTTGCTAACTTGCACAATTTTCTCAAGGCAATTGGCCGCTGTCTCTTTCCCAGCAGATCCTAATAATGGAAGCAAACAATACATGCAATCATAACATGTGTCAGTTTACGTAAAGTTTACTTAGGGTTTGTTTACAACTCCTTTTAAAAAAAGCACTTCTCAGCTTTTGATTTTAAAAAAGCACTTATTTTCCCAAACACTACAACTTTAATTTTTCTCGGCTTCCGCGTCAAAAGTGCTTTTACTTTTTCTATTACACAAAAAACACTTATTTTACCAAACACTACCCACTTTTACTTTTCAAAATCACTTTTTTCTCAAACACTATCAACTTTTATTTAATCACTTATCCTCATTTCATTAAAAAAGCACTTTTTTAAAAACAGAAGCTGTTGCAAACAGACCCTTAGGGGGTGTTTGGAGTCGATTCTGCTTCTGCAAAAGTAGAAGCAGGATCGCAACCAATTTTTCAAAAGCTAGTCTCCCCCAACTTCTAAAAAATTGCTTTTATGAACAATTTGGAGCATCCAGAAGTACTTCTGCAATTTTGCCCAAACACTCCAATATCTATTTCATACAGTTTAAAAAAATAGATCCAAACACCCCTAATCTTGAGTATGGTAATGCTTTGGAACACAAGAAAAATACATTGATCACATTAATCTATTAATTGGTGCTTGAGAGGTTCGATACATATGGGATGGAGGAGCCATGGAGAATAGGTACCTAGCTTGTGGAGCCATGGAAGAAATAAAGGCATTTAGGAGCAAGTAATCAGGGTCTAGGAATTTAGGAAAGGCATGCATGTCCGAATAGATACTTGGGAGAGGTGTCGTATGTGGTATTGCTAGCCCTAGTAAGCATCCATATCACTTACTTGATACGGAGTACTTTTTAAGTTGAACGATTTAGGGGATAGATTTGGAATAGTAAAAGGGCCTATTAAATAATCTAACCTATACTTTTTGAAATCAAACTACAATCAAATTATGAATTAATTACCATATGTACCTCTTTCCTTTTCTCTTGGCACCAAATTAAACAAAAATCATTCATGACTTTTCAAATGGGTTTTTTCATACGGTTTATGTTATCATAACTTATAAGATTCAATTGTTTTAAACTTGGTTTTTTACAAAAATTGTATTATTAAACTTATTGCATGTGGGCACAGTTGTATACTTTGATATAAATAACCGAATAAGTATTTATTTCACCTACCAATGCTAATATACTACTACCTCCGTATCAATTTGTTTTCCAAAGTCAATATTTTTTAGGCAAACAATGTTAAAGTTATATCATCTCTATTATAAATAATAGTTCAGTTTTAATAATTAAAATTTAAATATTCAAAAACTACGTCCAAATCTTCATAAAGTTGCAAAAACCAGAATAAAATTTAATTGAAAATCAATATTTTTCAAATTAAGTAAATAAAATGAGACTGTTTCACTAAAAAAAGTCAAATTGGCAACTCAATTCGAACGGAGGAAGTATGAGCAGAGCTGAAGGTCTATAAAAACTCATTGGTTTACGATCGAACACCATTATTAACTTTATTATGGAGTTGTCGATCAAAAAATTATTGAGTTGTATTTGTCCGCAAATTATATCGTGCAACCAGCGCACCATGAGGATGGTGCGCCCGGTTGCAAAACGACGGACTATTGAGACCTGGTTTCTTTGTTTTTTATCCTTTTATTTTTAAAAAATGGTAATAACTTTTTTATTTTTGATCTGATTTTTATAAAATTTATATCAACATTTTTTATTTTTCATGATCTTTCAAATGAGACCAATATTGCTTATGTAATTTTAAGAAATTATTGAACTATTATATTAATGTGTATTGGATTATAAGGAAAACCAAACTAAATTTAATACAGAAAAATAATTGTGTAAACCACAAATTATCTTAAAATTGTGTATATAAAAAATTTATTGTATTAGGTATTTATACATGTGAGTTACATATTTTTATAAGTGAAGTTACATATTTTTACACGTAAATTAAAGTTACATATTTCTACACGCGAGTTACATATATATACACACGAGTTGCATTTGACTTGCGTGAACGCGAGTTACATATATTTACACGTAGAGTTACATATTTTTACACGTAAAGTTACATATTTATACACGCGAGTTACATATTTATACACACAAGTTGCATTTGACCTGTCTGAACGCGAGTTACATATTTTTTTAAGTAAAGTTTCATATTTTTACACGTAGATTTACATATTTATACACACGAGTTGCATTTGGCCTGACTGGACGTGAGTTACATATTTCTACACGTAAAATTACATATTTTACATAGGTTAAAATTACATAGGCAATATTGGTCTCATTTGAAAGATCATGAAAAATTAAAAATGTTGGTATAAATTTTATAAAAATCGGATCAAAAATAAAAAAGTTATTACCATTTTTTAAAAAAGAGAAATAAAAAATAAAAATTTGGTGCTTGCCAAAAACCGTATGCCGGTATACGGTGCTCACCGTATACCGGTCATACGGTATAACAACTGGTATTTGTCTAGTGACAATATTATTTTTGGTATGTTCGTATGATTGTATGTAAATATGGGGAGATTTTGTTTCCTTGAATTGAATACCATGCTTCAACTATACCAGTACGATAGAACTAAGTATGCAATCATTACTTGATAAAGATGGAAACAATAAAAGTTACTTATGAAAAATCTATATAATTGTATACTTACTAAAGATAGGAACTATTTATCTTATGTAAACATAAAAATGCAATAGAATTATATACTCCGTAATTGTTACTCCATCCATCGATAAAAGAAGTTATTTATAGTTATATATCCGCAATCTCTCAAGTCTCATCATCATATGATATCTTGGAAGCTTTATTATTTGAATAGACAATATAGAAATTACTTCAAATAGGACTAAAACTATGACAAAAACTTAAAATAGGACTTGCTATGTTTTTTTTCCAAAATAGGACCATAGTGGTCCTATTGGAAACATACTCATTTCTTCCTTCCATTCTTACCCCTCCTTTAAATATTAGTAAAAGATAGCTAAAAGTCATAAATAAATGTTTAATTCATAATAAATTCGAAAAAATTTCAATAATTCGTAGAAAAATAATAAAAAAATTAATAAAATTCTTATAAAATAAAAAATAAGAAAAAAAAAATTTTAATTTTTTTTTTTAAAATTAATAAAAAATATTAAAACTCCATTAAAAAAATGAAAAAAATATGGATACGTTTCCCACCGCCTGTACTACCTCCTTGAACCACCACCTCCGATCGATGTAAAAAATGCCACTTTTTTTTTTAAATTCCACAAAAATGGCATATTTCTCTATGAGAATGCCAACATTTTCATTCTGCCAACTTGAATCCTTTTGATTTTTGCCAAAAATATGGCATTCATAATTTTTTTGGCATTTTTTTACCCCGGTGACAGGAGGTGGTGGTACCGCCTCCCTGCACTACCACCTCCGACCGTTAAAAAAAATGTCATATTTCCTACAAACTTCCATTTTTTTCGGAAAATGCCAAAAATATGGCATATTTCTCTTTGAGAATGCCAACATTTTTTTCTTCCATCTTAAATCATTTTGAATTATGCCAAAAATATGGAATTCATAATAAATTTGGCATTTTTTCTCCAAATGACTAGAGGTGGTGGTGCTGGGGCTGTATAGGCGGCGGTGACAAAAAAAATATTTTTTTGATTTTTTTTTTATTTTTTTTTTTATTTTTTTATTTTTTATTTTTTTTTTAATTTTTTTTTAAATTTATTATTATTCAGAATATTTTTATTAATTTTTTGGTATATTTTACGAATTTTTATTATTTTTTATTATTTTATTATGAATTAAAACATTCCAATAGGTATAAGGGTATATTTGTCCAAGACAAACATAATTAGTCCTATGGAAACATAGTTTATTTTTTGGTCCTATTTGTGCAAAGTAAATGACTTTTAGTCCTATTTTGATAATTAACTCTAGACAATAATATGAGTGCCTGGTTCATGCAACATGCAAACGAAGCTTCAACTTGGATTCCCAGGTACTCTCGTCAAACTCTATGTTTCATGCCTTTGTAGGAGAATTGGCTGTCAATCCTCTTTTGCTTTTCTAGCTTAGTTATATTTTTGTAGAGTAATACGAGAGTGTGTAAATGTATATTGGTTGTGTGAGTGTGTGACCTTTTTATATGAAATACTTTCAATACTTCACATACAATGATACAAAATTGTGTGAAAAGTTTGTGCAAAGTAGTTCAGTTTGTCTTAAACAAAATCATGATATAATTATCACCATGAAAATATGGAATCATACGAACCGAAATATCTCTTAGCAGATGTTTTCTCCTATCTTGGATTGAATGTCTCTATTTCATAAGTAAATAAAGTAATGAACTTGCGGTGGAAAACGTATGAAACCTCTATCTCATCACTAAATCAACAAATACTCACTCCATGGTAGGACAATTGATAAAGCGGTGGAAAGTTCAATTCGGAACTTTGGATGAATGAACAAGGATCAAAACCCGCAACTACGGTGTGGAGGTCAAACTTATGTGTGTTGGGTTAGGCCTCTAGTGCACGTGAATATAAGATTTACCATTTTTAGAACTGATGATTGAGTCACCGTGATTTAGAAAATCTCGTTCTGTCGGGTCGGGGATTGAGAGTCTTTGAGCTTTGGGATTCAACCTTAGCGTCTTTGGTATATTTTTTTTTGAAAAGAATGAAATTAGTTTTCTATGACACTCGGGGTTGGAACCGGTTCGTTAAAGACAAAGGAATTGGCGCGAGAGATATGGTGGTTTTCTCCGCCTACGACTGTCCAGAGGAAAACGGGTCAGGAAGACGGACCATTTGTGTGGTAGACGTGGAATTCAACAATGACGATTCCAAGGCAGAAAACGCCTATGAAGGAAATACGACAAAGGAGGGCATTTATGAGAATTTCCACGAGAAGAAAGAAGGGTTAGAAGTGGAAACTGGAAATGAGGCGGAGAAAAAAAAGGATGACACCCCATCCCTGAGGGCCCTGGGCCCCCCAACACCGACCGGACGACACGATGGGAGGATGTAAATTGGACTATAATCACAATCTGACAGATAGAGAGTGAAGCTCTGTCCCCGGTACTTGCAGAAGCCCTATGCATTTTTTAGCATAGTAACCCCTCATCGCAGTAGCCGGGATTCGAACACGAGACCTAACCCTTGTGGCACTCCCTCGCTACTAGTTGAGTTACGCCCACCGGTAAAAGAAATTATCTGAGTTTTCCACGGGGTAAAACTAGAAACTACTTTTGCTACAATACTAATTACACTGCCTACTACTATTTTGCCTAATTAGTTAACATTATTACCGTATTAATTAGTTGCCTAATTACTAATCCGTAGTTGGAGTTCTTGTATTTCTCTCACAGGTTTTAACTCTCAAAAGTGAGAAGGATATACTTAATAAATGTTACCTATAGTATGGAGTACTAATTTTCAGGTTTTCATATAATATATGTAACATAACATCTGGAAAATAGCATATGTTGTCATAATCATTGCGGTGTAAAGGAAGTTGTTAATTGTTATAGTCATTACATATTAAAATCATATCATTGCTATCGGCTGTTTTGGCTGATTCTGCTGAAATTCCTGAAGTTCTGGCTGAAGTGGCTGCATTGGCTGATTCTGCTGATTTAAGAAACAATTATTTTTAAAATATATTTTATTAATAAAAAAGAAAAAATTATATGTAAAAATAGCTAAAATGGTCATCTACAGTAACTACAGCCAAAATAGCCAGAAAAGTAACTCCAACCTTACTTTTTCTGCTTATTACACAACTCAGCGCGCGAAAGTAAAAGTTACGTGTTTGGTGAAAAAGTTGGCTGATAAGCCTGATAAGCCGAAAAACAGTGCTGCCAAACGGCCTCCTAGTGAGTGTATGTTTGAATGAAAAATCAAATTAATAGTTCACACGCATTATTAATTATAGGGTTTAAATGACCACTACAAAAAAACATCGAAATAGGCACGGACTTGGCACGGATTAGGCGACTTTGGCACGGACCATAACTTATTTTTGGCACAGCGTCGTGCCAAATAGCTGGTGACAAAACGACTTTGGCACAGAATTTGGCAC
Source organism: Cuscuta epithymum (assembly GCA_945859915.1). Classification (NCBI taxonomy): domain Eukaryota; kingdom Viridiplantae; phylum Streptophyta; class Magnoliopsida; order Solanales; family Convolvulaceae; genus Cuscuta; species Cuscuta epithymum. Next base: position 656,822 of record CAMAPF010000001.1, read on the forward strand.
GGATTTGACGCAACCGTGCCAAATCCGTGCCAAATACCCTATGAATTTTGGCAAATCCGTGCCAAAGCTCCGTGCCTAATCCGTGCCAAAATCGTTGTTTTTTTTTAGTGACTGGTAGTCACTAGTGTGATGTTATAAAAGGTATTATCACATTTGAAATTGTACAGGGTTCAAAACTAATGTATTGTATGTGAAAACTGTGTGACTATTATTTTAAGTGTCAATCGACTGTAACGGATTCAAGTTCACTATAGAAATTGACATATTATACATATCTATATGGTAAATGATATTATGAATGTATAAATGCATGTGATTTCTGTATCTATTGATTTATGTTTGGTGAAAATGAGGCATAATTATAAATGATAATATCAATGTTGCAAATATATTTGACTCATGTGTAAATGCAATATGCTTTCTTGATATATAAATGATACGAAGTAGGGAGTATGTGTTTAGAGTAAATGTTGTTATAAATGATACGAAGTACTACCTCCGTCCCAGTGAATTTTGCCAAGTGAAAAGTTGGTGAGAAATAAGAATAGTTAAAACTGTGTGGTTGAGATTTGTGCAGAAAAGAGAGAAATATGCAGAATCACAAATTAATTGCTTTAATAGGAAAATGACAAAATTTTTTGGGGCAACAAAAATGGAAAGTTACAAAATCCAATAGGACAGAGGGAGTATGTGTTTAGTGTCATTTTTCATGTTTAATATTTAGTCCATTTCATCAATGACGTAAGTGTAATACAATTGATCTTCAGGATAATTTGAGTTTGCATCCCATTTTATCATGAAAATTGGACTTTGCACCCTATTTTTTAAAATCTTTGCTTTTGCAACCCAACCCCATATGAAAAGACAAAACGCCCTTGATCAAGAATATGTTGAAGGCCAACAAAATTGTTAATGGAGTGACATTTTTGTCTTTTCATATGAGGTCGGGTGCAAAAACAAAGTTTTTTAAAAACATGGTGTAAAGTCCAATTTGCACAATAAAATAGGGTGCAAACTCAAATTATTTTTGGATTGCACCGTTAATTTTGATTTTTGAATAAACCCGTGGAACTGCAGCAATTCTGGACAACACGAACTATTAGCATTTCAGTATTCGGACGAGGGAAGAAGAAGATAAGAATTTCTCATTATTGTTTAAAGATAAAGTACAGAGAGTTTATATGTAGTCCAAGAATAGAAAAGTCAAAGATACGAGTATAACAAACTAACAAAGTCTGCCTAACAAACTAATACAAGCAAAAATATGCTGCAGATGTATCTACGTTCATTCCGTGAGGATGCATATCCTTATGCATTCGTTAATACCCTCCCTCAAGCTGGATCGTAAATGGAATGAAGACCAAGCTTGGAGATAGTACGTTGAAAGGTGGTGGGATATAGGGCCTTAGTGAATGAATCAGCAACTTGATTTTCTGAAGGCACATAAAAGAGCTTGATCAATCCTTCATCAACTTTGATTCTTATAAAGTGGCAATCAACTTCTACATGCTTAGTTCTCTCATGGAATGAAGGATTTTTAGCTAGTTGTATAGCTGATTGGCTGTCACTGTATACACAAAAAGGCAGTGGAGTGTTGATGTTCATGTCTTTAAGTAAAAACTGAAGCCATTGCAGCTCACAGCTTAAAGAAGCTAAAGATCTGTACTCTGCTTCAGAAGATGACCTGGAAACAGTGCTTTGCTTCTTGGATTTCCATGAGATGAGAGAATTCCCAAGGAAGATGCAAAAACCAGTGATGGATTTTCTTGTGGTTGGACATGTGGCCCAATCGGAATCAGAAAAAGCTTGAATATTTGAGGTATTATCTGAAGGATAAAAAAGTCCAAGGCCAGGGGATGTTTTCAAGTATCTGAGAATTCTGAGTGCTGCATTGAAGTGGGAATCTCGTGGATCAGATACAAACTGACTAAGATGTTGTACTGTAAAGGATATATCTGGCCTTGTGTTGGTAAGATATATTAATCTTCCAATTAGCCTGCGGTAAGAAGTGGGGTTACTGAGTGGTGTTCCAGAATTTGGAGTAAGTTTGGTTGAAGGATCTAGGGGTGTAGATGCAGGTTTGCAACCTGTGAGACCAAACTCATCTATAAGCTCCAAGCAGTATTTTCTCTGATTTATAACCAGTCCTTGCTTAGAACGTGCAACTTCTAGTCCAAGAAAGTATTTGAGATTCCCTAGATCTTTGATGTGAAACTGAGTGTGCAGATGGTTTTTGACTTTTGTGATCTCTACAAAATCATTTCCAGTGATGATGATATCATCTACATAGATGAGGAGGAATGTAACATGAGAACCAGAATATTTGAAAAGAGAGAGTAATCTGCCGAGCTGTTAGTATATCCAATGTGACTGAGTGCAGATGTTAATTTCTGATTCCATTGCCTGCTTGCTTGTCTGAGACCATATAAGGATTTGTGCAGTTTACATACAAGATCAGATTTAGAAGGGAGAAGTCCTGGTGGAGGAGTCATGTAAACTTCTTCAGTCAATGAACCATGTAAAAATGCATTGTCAATATCAAGCTGCTGAAGGTGCCAACTGTTGATGGATGCTATGGATAAAAGTAATCTGAGAGTGGTTAATTTGGCAACAGGAGAATATGTCTCAAAGAAATCGATCCCCTCAGTTTGTGTGAAGCCTTTTGCTACTAACCGGGCTTTGTATCTTTCAATAGATCCATCAAGTTTGAACTTGACTTTATAGACCCACTTACAACCCACAGTTTGTTTGCCTGGAGGTAATCTAACTAAGGACCAGGTTTGATTATCCTGAAGAGCTTGTAGTTCAGCTGTCATGGCATTCCTCCAACATTCCTGTAGGTTGGCTTGTTTGAAGGTTTTTGGTTCAATAGAAGTGGATATGTTATTACAGAAGTTGATATGATTTTTGGAACAATGGGAAAGATCAAGATATGACTCAAGTTTATATGGAGTGGAAACTGAAGTTTTGGAAGTACCACAATAGTATGAACTAAGATATCCAGGTGGTTTTCTATTTCTGGAAAGTGGTGAGTGATGTGAAGTATGGTCAGAAATGTCACCAGTGAATTCTGAATTAAGGATGGGAGATGGTGTTTGGCTGTTTTCAAAGCTATAATCATATGAAGTGGATTCAGTAGACTGATGAAAGGGAAAGTCTGTCTCACAAAAGACAACATTCCTTGAAACAAATACATTTGAAGCCAAGAAAAATACATTTAATGGCTCTTTTGTCTAATTTTGTTCTGCCCGATGAAAGGGTGCTTGAATAGGCAAGGCATCCAAAAGGTTTAAGGAGGTGAAGGTCTGGTTTAGATTGATGAATGATTTCAAAAGGGGATTTTTGGTGAAGAATAGGGGTAGGTAACCTGTTTATGATATGAACAGCATGTCTAACAGCAAAAGACCAGAATTGATGGGGAAGTTTGGCTTGGAAAAGTAAAGCTCTAGTTGTATTGAGGATGTGTTGATGTTTCCTTTCAACAATGGAATTTTGTTGGGGACATTCAACACAAGATGTCTCATGTAGTATTCCAAGACTTTGATAAAAATCAGAAAGAGCAAACTCTTTTCCATTGTCTGATCGAATGTATTTCAAGTGAGAGTTAAACTGATTGTGAATAAGAGTTATGAAAGGTATGAGTAAAGACTTGACATCAGATTTGAGTTTTAGGGTATGAATCCAAGTGAATCTACTAAAATCATCCACGATGGTTAAAAAATATTTATAGCCATCAATGGAGGTAGTAGATAATGGTCCCCAAATGTCAACATGAATCCTTTCAAAAAATTGTTGAGATTTGGTGGAACTGGTAGGAAATGGAAGTTTCTTTTGTCTTGAGAAATGACAAATGTCACAATTATCAAAAGGAGAAAAAGAAATATCAGCATATTGATTAGAAAGCTGTTTAAGTACAGTGTTTGAAACATGACCTAATCTCAAATGCCAAGACAAAGAAGAAGAATCTGGATGTGTAACATCTCTTGTGACTTTATTTACAATACTGGAACTATGTAGACAATTATTACAAGTATTGAAAGATGTCTCATAAACTGGATGATTTGTAAAAGGTAAACAGTAGAGTCCTTGAAGCTTTTTAGCTTGTCCAATCGTCTTCAAAGACTTCTTCTGCAAGGAAACAATTAAGTTCTGAGAATAGGACCACACATGAATCAGAGGAAACAAGTTTGGGAATAGAGATAAGATGGGAGTGAAATTGTGGTACAAAAAGAGCATGATGGAGAGTAAGATTCCCAATGTTAACTGTACCAGACTGATGTGCTGTAACAAAAGAACCATTAGGAAGACTTATATGGATAGGGGGAATGGATATAAGAGAAGAGAAGAGATTTTGAGATGGGCAAATGTGGTCAGTAGCACCACTATCTAAGATCCAAAATAAAGAATGAAAAGAAGTACCAGGAAGATGTAGTGGACTGGTGTTGGCTTGATTGACAGAGTGAGGTGTTTCTGAAAGAGTGGTCTGTTGGAGAAGTGCCATGATCTTGTGATACTGCTCTTGAGACAAAGAAAACTGATTCTGAGTTAGGTTATCTGAAAGACATTGTGGCTGTGAGTTTTCAGCAGGATCAATAGAAGCCATGTTGACAGATGATGAGTTGGTTGCATTGACATTTTTCAAACAAAATTTGCATTCGTTAATACGAACAAAATTTGCATCAAACGCAGAAAACATCAATTTAGTAAGAAATGATGGAGGAAATTGGAAAATGAGAATTTTTTAAAAAAATAGTCCCTCGATTTGATCGGGAGATATGCATACTCGATGAAGAACCATTTGTTGTGTACATACATTTTCTATACTTTTTGTGTACACTCCTAAATTGTCTATCTATAAGATAATTAACTTTTGAACTAATTGTCTAAGTGAATAGAGAATTAAGATGTGTACATAAAATGTGTACAAAGTATGTGTACCTTGTGCTAGATGCTTAGCATCTTGTAGTTAGATGACATTAGTGGGACACTTCAAGGAATAAGTTACAGTTTCGAAACTCATCTCAATCAAAAATGTTGTCATTTAATAGAAGATATTATGAGAAAAGAGAAAATTCAACCAAAAACAATATTTTTGCTAGATTAATTAGCAAAAGTGGAGGACAAAAACAAATTTTTCATTAATTGCTTAGAGTTCTTCATAACACACCTTTAGCCATGTATACTAATGGTAACTAGAGTTTTTTTTAATCGTAACTAAATTCCATTTCCAACATTCAGCCATTCTATTATCATCAAAAATTATAAATTACTCCTTCATAGTAATGTTAATCAATCATTAAGTGCCAATCTAGCAAACAACGTACGGGCGTGGTACGGCCGCAGCAGACGCGGTGGCCGGTGGAGGCAATCTGCTCAACCAGACACAATTCTCTCGGCAAGAAGAGCTAACTGCTCCGCCGAGCATATGCAGCAGCCTTTCGAATAAAGCGCCCTCTGAGCCACCGGCGAGTTCACCGCCACAAACAACATCCGTTGCCGGTTGAGCTCGGCGATTGGCCCGAGAGTGCTGTGCGGTCCAGGGCCAAAGTTTCCAAGTGAGGAAAGATCTCCACAAACCGGCATGCTCTGGAGGACCAAAACCTGCGCCTGGAGGAACTTGACGTATTTGTAGGCCTCCTCCAGCATCTTCTCCCTCTCCATCTTTCTCTCCCACGGCATCAGCTTCTCGAGCTGCCGAATCTTCTCGCCTTGCTTCTGCCTCCTCACTCTGGCGAGTTTGCTGGATCTGCTCTCACTCCTCTTCCTCACTAACGCTGGTTTCTCGCGCGGATGGTAGAGATTCGTCGGAATCTGGTAATTTCTGGTCGTTTTCTCGGGAATGTAAGGCGGAGGTCGGAATCCGAAATCGGTATTCACAGGAACCGGTTGAATTTCCAATGATCGGAGATCAGGAAAGTGACGAACCAAGCGGAAATCGGTATTCACAGGAATCGGTTGATTTTCTAATGATTGGAGATCAGGAAAGTGACGAACCAAGCCGAAATCGTTGGGAAAGTGAGCAGAGAAATTTGAGTCAATATCCGTGGAAATAGCGCCGCCTCTATTGTCGTATGCATTGGAACCGAACTCCTGTTGAGGACCTTTCAACTTCAGCTCCAAATCTACACCATCGCTACCGAGTCGACTTAGAGGAGTTAGAGCCGACTGTGACGGGAAAGCATTGGATGATCGGAGAGTCAGATTTTCCGGAGAGCCAGAAACATTAGGACGAACGCCAATAGCCTGAGATAACTGCAACAGAGGCCTCTGTTCTTCTGTGTTGAGGCTCAAACTCAGAAGATCCCGGAAGCTGATCTGCTCACCGTCAATATAGGCTTTGTCGTCCACCGGCATAGTCAACGGCGGAGCAAAAACACATCCGCCGCCGTTGAAGGCCGATTCCATTTCCATTTCCATCTTCATATTCAAATCTAGGTTAGAATTTCTGCAAAGGTATTCGCGGAGAGGAAGTTATATACGGAGTGATTCGCAAAAGGACACGCGGGGCTGGGGATACGACAGGGAAAACAAACGGTTTTTTTGCAGTGGCGCCAGATTTCAGGTGCCTCACGCTTTTGAGTGTACTGGAGAGAGAAAGTAGCGTTTTAACGGAGTTCATTTTATACGGAGTATTTGAAGCTGTTTGTTTTCCTCCGTTCGATTAAAACAACGCCGTTTGGCCTCGCTTGTGGCCAGCTCAGACAAGGACAAAAGAGCGGGAGTACGAAATGTGTAGGACAAGGGTATAATTGGCTATTCACATTTCTTTTTGGACAGAATTTTGGTACCGAGTAATTAATATGGAGCCAGAGAGGCGAGATGTTTCAGCCTTTCCGGCAAGGAGGAAGAGGGAGTGATTGTGGCTGTATGCCACAAACAAGGCATACCTGCTTAATACTCTCTAACTTTTGTAACTTTCCCTTACAATTAATTAATTTATTTATTTATATTTGGTACAAGTATTGTAGTCCTTATAAGTTATATAAGTGACGACTGAATATTATAAAAGGTGTTCAACTTCTACCTCTTTGATTTGGAGTATCCAATGTAAAATTGGCAAACTTTACCAATTTATACAATGAACTTGTTCAAAATACATGTGAGTGTGATGAATATTCAATGTAGAATTGTAACTTTTCTAAATATTATAAATATATTGCGATTATGGGTTCAATGTGAATTGTATATAATGTGACTGCTAAAATTTTTATTATGACCATTGAAGATAAACAGTCATATTTTATGTGTATCCTATAACTATATAAGTAGTATTTAGTCATAATCTCCCTCTCTCTCTCTCTCTATATATATATATATATAAACAAAATGGTGGGAGGGGGATATGGTTGAGACAGTGTAGCATTTAGTGTAGGATCTTGTTAATGCGGTAGCCAAAGTTCTACCCAGAATACACAAATCGTGCACGATATATTTCCAAAAATTAGCAGTTTAAATTCTACCGCAGTGAATAAAAAGATAGTTTTGAGAAACAATAAGAGCATATAATGAGAGAGATTTAAAATAATTTTTCAACAATATAAATATAGTATCAACGGCATCAGTCGATACTTTTGTAGCACATAATCTTAGAGGTTTTTGTCGAGCTTTATGCCAAGCTTCCTTACACACACTAAATGTAATGTTATTATTAAGAGATAATTATCCTAGCTTAACTGGGACAACCCTTAGCTTCAATGGTTACATCATTTAAGCAAGGTCTAAACATCTACTCTATATGTTAGATCATATAAGATGTGCTCTACTAGAAATACTAGTGGTGAAAAAGCAATTGAAGAAACGCATTGAAGATGATCGAGTTCCTATGATACCTACTAAATTATCAACGCAAAAGTTGAAAGAATACATTTTTTCTTATTATATATCCCTTCATTACATACATAATTTCAAGTAAGGCATATTCTAGATAAATTGTGGGAAAACAAACATGCACATATTGGACGGAAATGGGATCTCACGGGTATTCATGTTCTTTTCATGCAATATCTTGTCTTTCTTTTATGAGAATGAAGGCTGATGAAGATTGTGTCCATTATTACTATAACGTCTATAAGAGAGATGCCTACTTAAGGAGTTACACTCGTAAAATTGATCCATAATCAGAGGTCGAAATATATTGGCCAATATCATATTTTTTACTCTATGCCCTTCGCCCCTTCCTAACAAAGAAGGCCTTGGAAGGCCACAAAAGAAAAGAAGTAAGTACCCTCACGATCCTAAAAAATCACCCTATTGCCAAGATGTGATAGGGAGATGCATTACACTATTATAGCATGTGTAAGCCAAATGGACACACAAAAAGAAAGTGTAATAGTAAATGTGATGAGCTGCGCGCACAACCACTTCAAAGAAGCAAAGAATTGAAGGAGGCCTAGAAAGGTATCACTTGATGACGAACCTTTTTTCTCTAATCACCATTCGTGTGTTTGCCAACCTTCAAATACGAGTAGGAATGGAATGAATATCTCTTACGATCGTTTTTTAAACAACTAACTGGGTGTATTGTTTAAAAAATCCAGATTCCAAGTGGATTAAAATAATGGCATGGGCCAATGAAATATATTATAGGTACGGCACTATTATCCTTCTTAATTGCACTTACCCTTACCTATACCCCTACCACTTATCATTTACCCTTGGTCCCTTGCTGTTACTCTTATCCCGACCTTACCCTTACCCTTACCCTTACCCCGTACCCTAACCCCCACTACATCTTCTCGTACTCGTACTCGTGCGCGTAACTTACCCCTACCCCTACTCCCTACCTGTTCCCTGTACCCGGCCCGTAAGTAAAAAGTCCTTGTATGAAAAATAAGAATAAATCGTGGCCTATACGTTCGTATTGGAGCATTAAATGGCTAAGATACAATGACATACCATTATTTCGGTCAGAACCAGCTTTGGGCCCTAGGAAGGTAGGCACTTGCATAGGGCACCACTTGGAGATGGGGCACCATTTTTTAAAACTAGTATTACATAGTATTGCTAATTATGTACATACGTATTAGTTAAAATGAAAATATTGTATTGAAAATTTGGAAAACACAAAAAGTGCATTAGTCTAAAAAAGACCCACTAACCCCACTAACCCATCACCCATACGGCCATTCTCTCATACCCTATTAGGCTATTACTCATGTGAGTGCTTAACAACATTTCACATTGAGTTTTGAAATTCTTTAAATTTTTTTGGAACAGTTTTGAAATTCTTTAAGTTTTTTTGAAATTCTTTAATTAAAAAAAATAAGTTAAATGATACTCCATAATGAATAGAATGCAAATTGCAAGGCACATTCAATAATAATAATTTAACATATTAAATAAGAAATTAGATACAAATGATAAAGATGAGAATAAAAATATTGATGTTAAAAATGAAAATAAGAATCATGGTTTAAGCGGCTTAATAAAGATTCAATTGTAGATGGCCGAACAAAATTGAATATCAGTTGTGAGAAGGATATTTTACATTTATAATTTTATCTATTGGGAAATTACTTAAATAAGAATAAAAGTGTGCATATCATGTTTTTATTTCTAAAAAAAAATTAATCACTGCCATGTTAATACTAGACTTTAAACAGAATAATTTTTTATCAACTTGACAGTGATTACTCCTATTAATGTAATAAAAACATGAGAGGTCTATTTTGTAATTCTTAAACATTTTTACTCCTATTTCGAAATTTTTGAATACTTATATATCATTTGTAGGTTAATTATTACCTCTTACAATCTGTTATGCGTACATTCAGTAGGAATCACATTCCTTCAATTTTTAATTACTTCATATTTTATTTTAGGGATAACAGTCAAATAGGTCCTCGAACTTTCATAAAAAGGTCAATTAAGTCCTTCTATAGGAGGTTCTGTCCAGTCGTCGCGATTTGGGGCAGTTCCCGGTGGAATTATTTGATGAAATTTTTTGAGAATCTTATTCACCAAGTCTAGTTTACTCATACCAAATTTCAGCTAAAAATTCAATCGGGAACACATTCAAATTAATTCTTGAAGATAACTGCGCATTGTTGCGTTCTCGAATTAATTTGAATGCGCTCCTGATTGAATTTTTAGCTGAAATTTGGTATGAGTAAACAAGACTTGATGAATAAGATGCTCAAAAAATTTCATCAAAAAATTCCATCGGGAACCGCCCCAAATCGCGACGACCTGATAGAGTCTCCTATAGAAGGATTTAATTGACTTTTTTATGAAAGTTCGAGGACCTATTTGACAGTTTTCCCTTTATTTTATTATTGATTTAAAGTATTGTGGAAAATTCATTCTTTGTCTGGGGAACAAAAATTCCCAAAGATGGCCCTGATTTCGGTGCAGCGGAGGTAGAAAATTAAGGCTCTGTTTGCAAACTATATTTATAAGTGCTTTTGGCTATTTTTTTTAAGAAAAAAACACTTATTTTACCAAACACTACCAACTTTTACTATATCGTTTTTTGTGTAGAATCTACTTTTTACTTTTTCTATTACACAAAAAGCACTTATTTTACCAAACACTACCAACTTTTACTACTAATCACTTTTTCCCAAAAAGTACTTTTATTTAAGCACAAGTGGTTGCAAACAAAGCCTAAAACCATTAGCTATTGGACTTGTAAATAATTCAGCTTCCACTATTATTTAAAACAAAACGATCTATACTTATATTATCAGCAAAAATAATCCGCTAAATTAGGCATTGCACACTTAAATCCTAATGTAACCGTAATAAGCTGAGCGAATTAAATTATGGAAGAGTGCAAAAGGATAGGTTTGTTTTATTCATAGCCTATTAATTATTGGAAATGAGGGTGCAATACAACGGGAATGTTTATAGGTAGATTCTATGGTACCCATAAGGTACCATACTTTTGTCCATATGGACAAATGAGAATGCAGAAGTTGAATTATTTAAATCTAAATTAAAAATGATAAAGTGATGTGGTCCAATCAAATGAATGATAGGTACGGTACCCCATATTTTAGAAAGGTACCGGAGTTGTCACCATGTTTATATGTGCATGTATGTCGGATCGAAGTGGTAATATATTAATTATTACGTGGCGAGATAGGATTGAATGTAACTAGCAAAACAAATACTATGTGGAGTGCTTGCAACTTTTTTATTATATTGTTTCAAAATAATTAAAGTAATAATTGAATAGTTTGAGGTTTTGTATTCAATGCATAATATGGAGTATAAGCTAATACGTTCATAAGTCGATGGTACAAATGTTTAATAAATAGAGTAATAATTAAATTCGGTAGAAGATATGCCACTTCTAAGTTAATATGTGCATATGTGCTTGTTAGAAGTATGTGAATATTTCCCTTTACGACGTACTACGTAGTAGTAACTAATGAGTATTGTTTTTAGAATTATTATGATGTGCATTGAGAAGTTTTATATGTGCATGAAAATGAAGTGATGAAAGTGGTAATTTATTTAGTGATGATAAAGGGAGGACTAAACTTGCAAATAGGTACATATACGTTATTATTGCAATGTTTATGTTTCTATAGCATGATTTTGGAACAAATAAAAAGTCATCTTCAATCTCATGAAAAGTAAAAAATAAATCGGGTGCATTAGTTCTAAGATCTAGTGGTTCTAAATATGTCACAAATGCGGTGACATTTTTGTTAATAAATCAATATTTTTCTTCTTTGTATAAAGTGGACTTCGTGTGTGCAATAATGTATCATAAATGATCAAAAGTGGATGACGTAAATTCGTAAAACATCTCAACGCAATATAGTGCACCTCACATGCTCAATAGTGGAGTCGTTCACACTTGTATAGAGATACTAGTTTTTATTAGAATCAGACCCTATCTATATATGCAAATGTGTCTATCTAGTATTTCAATATATTAGTACGTATTTAATGATTATTATTTTTGAACATTTATTTAGTGCAATAGAACTTTTTATATGCGCGCAATATAACTTAATAACGTATTTATAGTACAATAAATAGAATAAGTTTTATTTTTTCAAGGAACTATTAATAAATTGAATACAATGTATAGTACATAGGAATTAGAAATGAATGGAATAAGTTTTATTTTCTATTTATTTTGACAATACATGCTTCATTTTCAAATATTAATACTATCTATAATACATGATAAAATGAAAAGAATCGAAAGTCCTTTTGTAATCATATAAATGGAGATAGTGCGAAACGATGTTAAAATGAAGAAGAAGCAATAGTGAGGATCATGATCTGGGACATATGTTAAATAAAATTCTTACCATTACAGTATTTTCGGTAATTAGGACTAGTGGAGATTACATTAAATGCAATGGGAGTATTACTAAAATGCCCTTTTAAATGACTTTAAAATTCCATCCATCGATCCATCAACACATAAAGAGTATATGGTTGTGATGCATTCTCATTTTTCATGGGAAGATCACTTTTTATTTGATCGGAATTTTATATATAGATATATTCGGGTTATTTTAAACATTTAAATGTTAACTGTGTTTTGAGTCCCTTGAAATAAATATGAGATTTTTTTATGCAAATAAATATGAGTTTATAGCACTATTTATTTTATGTACTGCATTTTAACATGAATTTTAATAAGCACCGTTTAATAAGTTTAATTTTTGTTTGCCCAATTACCCATATTTGGGGAAATATATATCGAAAAAATAGTAATCCATGCCTCGCCAAGTCCCATTGTCCCAAAGACACAACCCACTAGGATCCTTCCATGCTACCTCCATTTATTGTAGACAGCAACCTCCGATTACTCAGCCAGTGATAGCTCGTATATATGTTACGGTTTGATGGGTGCATTTAACGCATACTTTATCAAATGCCATAAGTCTTGATGATGCGGCATGGAAGGGAGCTAGCAGATCAAATTAACGGATTAAAGTCAAAATTATGCATTCATTATTTCAACTTCCCATTTCATAGGCCGGTGAGTTCTACTTGAAAAGATGCACAAGCCCTCATTCTCAAATATCATCAAAATATATATCGTGCTTATTCTATAATTTAATATTAATACTCATTTTTTATAACGTTTTGTTCATCTTTTTAACATAAAATATACGGTTAGTTGTACCGTGTGCACGGTAGAGTCTGATATGCACTAATTAGTAGTGCATAAGTGTATGTTTTTATGTTTGATTTGTGTGGTTTGTTTACCGTTTTATTTAGTTTGTAAACATTTGTGTGATTTTAGTTGTAATTGTATTTTAATCTTCATTTGTAAGTTGTAAAGTAGAGTTAGGAATTAGGGTGTTGAAAAGGAGGACTTTGAAGTTAAGAAAAATAAGATTTGGCTGCCCAGAAGCAAAAACCCGACCGGGTACAATACTCCACCCGGTCGGGCATGACAAAGAATCAGAAACTGCTGAGAAAGTCACTAGACCCGGGCGGGTCACTTATTTGACCCGGGCGGGTCAGATGTGACCCGGAACACCAGAACATGCCGAAGATCGCCAGAACGTGGGAAATATTTGATTTTGACATTTACCCGGTCGGGTGGGCACTTGACCCGGTCGGGTAAATGCCCCAGGGTGTTGAAAATACCTATAAATAGCCCCATTTTCCTTCACTTTTCATCATCCCTTCTTCCATACTCTTAAGCTTAGTTTAGAATAGTATTTCTTTTATATTTTTATAGCATGTTTAGTCTCCAAATGAGGAGCTAAACTTCCATTTCTTGGTGTTGCTCTTGAAGCTTGTTGATTATTAAAGTTGTGAGTTATTTTCTTATCTTCTTCCCTTGAATATTAATTATTCTCTTAATCTATCTATATATTAATGTTGGGGAGTGTTGCTAAGATGACAATTAGTTAACATCTCGACATTAATTATGGTAGTATTTATTTTCTTCCTCTATATATTAATGTTGGGGAGTGTTGCTAAGATGACAATTAGATAACATCTTGACATTAGTTATAGTAGGATTATTCATATTTAATCTTCTTCCTTGAATATTAATTCTCCCCTTAATCTATCTCTATATTAATGTTGGGGAGTGTTGCTAAGATGACAATTAGTTAACATCTCGACATTAATTACTACTAGAAACGATCAACGAACCGATGGTTAATCGTTGATGGCTTCACAAGTAAGTAACTTCGATTTATTAATGCACGGTCGTGGTTAATAAACTTAAGAGGGATTAATTTTGTTGGTTAAACCGAAACCGTTGTGTTGAGGTTATCAATCTCAATTGATTTCATCAAGGAGTTAAGAGATTAAATGCTACTATTAAGTCGGTATATGGCGGTGTTCTATACTTGACTAATAGTAAGGGTTATTAATGAACGGTCGTTGTTAATAACTACCCTCGATGAATTGGATATACTCCTCGATTGAGTATTCGAGAGGGAATAAGTTATAGATATAACAATGATCGACTAAAATATATCAACAAGTGGAAAGTAGCAATGCCAAGTCCTCTTTATCTTTGAATTAAATCACATATAAGTTGTTCATCTTTGTGTTTAATCAAATTAAATCACTCAATCCTAAAACCCCCCTTTTATTTTACTAGTTTTATAAAAAGAGAATTATTTCCTTTCCCTGTGGATACGAACTCTACTACGCTATACTACGTATAAGTGTTAGTATTGAATTTATTTTGACGCACCGTGACAAAGTGCACGTCAGAGTCGGTTCCCAATATATATATTTTGCGCTGTCTTAATGCTTTTAGCTGGAATTCAACACTTCTATTCAAATCCTATTATTTTTTCAATGTTTTGGGACTATTTACAAACATTTCTATTCATCTCATCAAATGAAAAGATAAAAATAGTGGATTATGAACATTTAGAAAAGTCCTCTAATTAATTTTATCTTCAAGCAATTATGTATGGAATTCTAATTGGTCCACAAAAATTAATTTCAACAAAAGTTTCTTGTTGTTCTTTACAGAGTATAAGTTTAGTCACTTTATTAGACAAAGTAAAAGATAAGAGGTATGTAATACTTTGATTTTCTGCAAGTCTCATACTAATTACACTTGAATATTATCTTGTTCTAAATACCCTTCATCTCATTGATAACGTATGAGGCTAAATAATTGAATGATCAATTTACTCCGAATTATAGAGCCCGAGATACATTAATTTTGGGGGGAATGAAACATTCCTCGTCAAGATAGCCTTGCAAGAGTTCATTTGGTAGCACCAAAATCGGCTCTTTTTGCTGATTCTGCTGAAATTTATGATGTTCTGGCTGAAGTGATTGCATTGGCTGATTCTGTTGATTTAAGAAAAAATTATTTTTAAAATATATTTTATTATTAAAACAAAGAAAAAATTACCTGTAAAAATAGCTAAAATTATCAGCTACAGTAACTTCAGCCAATACAGCCAGAAAAGCAACTCTAACCTTACTTTTTCTGCTTATTACACAATCCGGTGCGCGAAAGCAAAAGTCATGTGTTTGGTGCAAAAGTTGACTGACTGATAAGCTTGATAAGCTGAAAAACATACTACCAAACGTCCCTAAATGTTTTATTTTAATTTCCACATCTACTTGGCTATTTCCTTGGCACATATTAGATGTACCCCTATATGTTTAATGGGCCCCACAGGATGAGCATAGAGTATGTATAGAACAAGTGTTGCTCCGTCGTATCGCCATCCGTCCATTCTACACTTCCTCTCCTAATGACAAGTGTTTATTTGAGCCAAGATAGATTATCCATCTCTTTCTCATTAATCAAAGTCCTTTAAAGGGACAATACACCGTCTCTTTGGTTGCAAAGATATATAGATAGAGCATATCAATGCCATTCATAAATAACCGTTGATGACAACCATGCTTACATTCATCCGTCTCTTATTAATGAAGCTCAATTTCTGATATATGGCCAATGGATGTAACGTATTCACTCATCAGTCATCAAGATGCTCCATAAATTTACATTTGATTCTCCAGTTTACGTCAACTTAACAAGAATAAAACAATAAAACTTTAGGTAAAAATGGGTAAGTCTTTTTTTTTTGAAGGAAAACTTATATATATTCAAACGATCCAAAGCAACAACAGAATGCCAAGAACTAAATCCCCCTCTAATCTTTTGAAAACCAAAGTCCATCGGGCCCCTCATGTTATGACCAGACATAGAATAGTACACCCTAGAAAGAGCGAGACTAATCGTTGAAATTGCGAGAGCATAGAGGCTATAGCGGCTGAATAAGCCTGATTGCCTCCAATCAGTAATCAATCTACCAACTAAAGTAAAACAAAACACCCACCTACCCCGCTTATTGTTTGACATAGTAGGAACAAAATAGAAATAAGAAAATAGTCTGGACTGAAAATAAAAAACTAGAAAGAGTAAAACAGTCTTCCAAACCCTATTTGCGCAAATCCTCCATGGCGGCGGTTCACAAGGGGGGCGGATTTTCGTCACTTCATGTTCTTCCTTCTTTGCTTCGAACTGCCCGTAGTCAACCAGACCGAAACCGAGCCACCTCCACATCCCTTTCCAGAGCAATCTTCCCCGTCTTCGTTCCTCCATGGCCTCCATCGTCCCTGTCTGACGTTGACCAAACAGACATGTTCCCATACACAGACAAAAACTGCCCACCAACGAATCTGGTTGCACAAACGCAGTAGGAATCAAATAGCTTCGAGAACGAACTTCGCCAGAAGAGAATCCCTCCACGAATCTCGTCCTGCGCTCCAGCCGACCTCTTGCTAGCGAACACTCGAACGCTCTCGCCGTGATAATCACAGCGCCACCCGCCAAATTCCGCAGACGCTGGTTGAAAACCCTAGTTGTGCCCTTCCGGTAAGTTGATCAAAATAAAGTCAAGAATATATTGGGTAAGTCTTTTCATGAAAAGAAAACAATAATATAGTACCAATATTTGAAAAATATTAAAACTTTTCCATTTTTAATTTATTTGGTGAATGGTGTTAAATTTTGACGAACGTATTATATTAGTGTTCTTTGTCAAAAATACTTAAGGAATTGTCATTAAAAGAAGTAACAAGTAACAAAATTTGCGAATTCTAAAATAAAAATGTTATATTTTTAATCAGTAAATATGATAATTGTTGTCATATTTTGGACATTAACATACTTTAAATATGACAGTATTTCTCAAACATGATACTAATTATTCATATTTACATAATAATAACGTGACAGTACTACGACTCATGAATTACTCTAGAGGATACAACATTTTTACTCTTATTTCGACAATTTCCAAAAATAATTTTACAAAAGTCTAAAACTTGTACCAATGTTACACAAGAACATGAAAATCATGGGGGGAAATCAGGGAGTAGCAAAACAACTAGATGGAAAATTACTACGGAGTAAAGAGTTTCTGCAATGTACTGTTTTCCAAGAATTTCCTTGTTTCAGGCAAAAGATATACTCCCTCCGTCCCGGAAAATTGTTCCTACATCAACTTGGAACGGAGTTTAAGAAAGTGGGAATAAAGTGGAAATGTATGGTTGTGGTCATGGTTCTAAAAATCACTCTAGGCGCCCAACTAGTCCCCGCCTAGGCGCTAGGCAGTAATCGGGAGCCCCGATTTTAGTCTAGGCGC
This sequence comes from Cuscuta epithymum, assembly GCA_945859915.1. Taxonomy (NCBI): domain Eukaryota; kingdom Viridiplantae; phylum Streptophyta; class Magnoliopsida; order Solanales; family Convolvulaceae; genus Cuscuta; species Cuscuta epithymum. The sequence goes on from CAMAPF010000001.1 coordinate 674,389, forward strand.
TCCGACTAATTGATTTGGCGCCTAGGTGATTTAGTCGGGCGCCTAAGGCGCCTAACTACTCGCCTAGAGGGCTTAATCGGCCGCCTAGGCATCTAGATTCATCGCACATTTTATTTTGCCTTTTATTTTAGAGATATTACCCAAAATGGGACTAAAAAAGTTTGAAAATTCCAAAATAGGACTTCCATGCTTTTATTCCCAAAATAGGACTAATTACTGCCATGTTTTGGCAGTACCAGACTTCAAACATAACAATATTTTCCAAATTTGGCAGTAATTAGTCCTATTTTGAGAATAAAAACATGACAGTCCTAATTTGGAATTTTCGAACTTTTTTAGTCCCATTTCGGGAACTTTCCCTTTATTTTAGTATTCTAAGAGATATATGTATCTTCAACTCTAACAACGCATATGAAGAAAGCTACTAGTTGTAGATTTAAATATATGACATACATGTTTTTATATATATTCTTAAGTGTTATTATTATTTATCAATAACTATTACGTAGTATTACTTGAAGTTAAGAAGCATGTATAATATTTTATTAAATGTGAAAACTATTATCATTCATGCATGTTAGTGTGTGTATGTGTGTGTTTATATTTTATATACACATAAACACAACATTACTAATCATATTTATGCAAAAATATTAATAAAACTATAATTTCTATGTCTCCGATTAATCCCCGCCTAGGCGCCCGCCTAGCCGCCTAGGCGCTAGGCGCTGTGCTGACGCCCGATTAGCGCCTAGCGCCTTTTAGAACATTGGTTGTGGTTGAGTAAGAAAAAGGAAAATGAATTGTAGCTACAAAAAACTTTCCAAAAGGGGAAAGTGGAACAATTTTTTGGGACGGCCCAAAAAGGAGACCGGGAACAATTTTCCGGGACGGAGGAAGTATAATCAAGACTGCTTATTACAAAAGTTTTTAGTACGGAGTAGACTAGTAGAGGGAATCAGGGAATACCATTTACTCTTATACAATGTTTTTAGTACGGAGTCAAAGTTTAATACGGAGTACAAAGCTAAAAAATGTTAGATTTATAAGAATAGAGGGAATCAGGGAATACCATTTACTCTTATCAAAAAAACTTCTCCTTCCCTGTCCAGCAATTGGAGCAGATGAATAGAGGAGTTTGGCCGGCTCATATTTAAACCCCATTTATGACGTTCAACTACTTCTTCCATATGCATATATACCAGCTGCTGCTGCTACTCTTATCATTACATACTCCTATTCACCCAAACACAAAAAAGGAAAGAAAAAAAGAGGAGAAAATGGTGTCAATGGCAAAGCAGCCGGACGGTGGTCTAATCTACAACTTGAGGCTGTCTTCGGTTGGACCGGGGCAAGTCACGGGCCAAGACGAGGTGTACGAGCCCACTAACGTGGACTTAGCCATGAAGCTTCACTACCTAAGAGCGGTGTACTACTATGAGAGGGAGGCCTTTGATGGGCTGGGCGTGCTGAAGATCAAGGAGCCGCTGTTCACGCTGCTGAACCACTATTACGTGGTTTGCGGGAGGTTCAGGCGGACCGAGTCGGGCCGCCCGTTCCTCAAGTGTAACGACTGTGGGGTGAGGTTCATTGAGGCCTCTTGTGACAAGAGTCTGGAGGAATGGATTGAGATGAAAGATGCTGGGCTTGAGAGGCTTCTTAGTCCTAATGGAGTCATTGGTCCAGAGATTTTCTTCTCTCCCCCTGTTTGGCTTCAGGTACCTAAGCTACCTTCTATTTCCCTTTATGATATGATAAAAATCACAGAATCAACTTACATTCAATGCGTTTAATTGAATTTAAATTTAATAAAAACTTAAAGGTTGTTATCCTATGGTACTATCTGAATTCAAGTGAATGCACTTAAAGTTTATTAAGATAAAATTTAACCTCAATAAATATGTTGATACTTCTTGAACTCTGACTTGGGGATTCTCGGTCTAAAACTGAGTTATTGGAGGTAGATTTTTGTAATTTCTCTGAAATATACCTAAATTTTGTTTAGAATTATGTTCTTTGTCACAAAATGAAAAACAATCAGGTTGAAACTAAAGTTAAAAGTAAATCAACTTAGATTCTTCTTGGAAAAAACATACCTTTAATTATATTTTTTTGTGCCCCATACTTCACTAGCTCACTTATCAATATTTGAAAGAGAAAAAAAACTACTCATAGGTTTTGGTGAGTTTTATCTTGCTACACCACTAATAAAGAAACTCTCATTCACTAATGTGAAGTTCATAATTTCACAAGATTCTTAAAATGAAATAAAATGAAATTAAGATCTAGATTCAAACATTAAGAGAACAATTTGATCTCTAAGAAGAGTAAATCTATTCAGTGGCAAAATAAAAATTAGAATATCTGGTAAAAAGTTGTGTAATAGAAAAAATGAAAAACAATTTAATTGATTTTCATCCGCTTCAAATTTTTAGCTTTAAAATGCTAAATGATACTTCAAAACACTACTTTTGAAAAATTTAAAGCTAAAAACTATAAAAGCACTTTTTAATCCATGCAAAACACTACTTAAGTATCCAATTTATGTATGCGTGTGCAATTTTGCAGTTGACCAAATTTAGGTGTGGGGGAGTATCGTTGGGCCTGAGTTGGTCGCATATTCTTGGCGATGCATTCTCTGCTGCAAAATTCATGAATATGTTCGGAAAAGTCATTTCCGGAATCGAACCTGAATGGCTGATCCGTTCGGCCCAATTAATGACTAAGGACCTGACCCACCAAGATGTTGCAAAAACAGCAAAAGATCCGCTATCCATCAAGAAGGTAAGCCCAGTTGGAGATCATTGGAAGATAACGAACAATTGCGAAATGGTACCATTCACGTTCTCCATCACCCCATCACAAATGGGCCGCATAAGGTCCATAATAGGAAACTACGGTCCATTTGAGTTGATATCGTCGATCATTTGGCGGTCAGTAGCCCGCAACAGAATTGGGCCTGAACCCAGAGTGGTGACAATATGCAAGAAAGGCCCACAGGCCCGCAAAAACAGCTATGTGAGCAACGACCAGCAGATCTGCACTGTGAAGGCCGCCGACTCCTCCTCCTCCGTCAGGGAAGCCGATCTGCCGGAGCTGGCGAAATTGCTGAAGCATGAGGCTACGGACGAGCTCCGAGAGATCGACGAGGCGGTGGCGAGCGACGGCGGCAACTCCGATTTCGTGTTCTACGGGGCGAACTTGACGCTCGTCGACATGGATTACGGCGAGTTCTACGAGCTCGATTGGAGAGGGCACAAGCCAGTCTACGTAAGCTATCAGATCGACGGCGTTGGGGATGAAGGCTGCGTTGTGGTGCTTCCGGGACCAGGCGACGGTGCGGAAGGAAGGGTTGTGACGGTGGTTTTGCCGGAGAATGAGGTGACGGCCTTGAAATCCGAGTTGAGGAAGGAGTGGTCGATTGCCTAATCAATTGATTGAACAGAAATACATCAACAACCTTCCTCTGTTTAAGTGAATTAAATCCAGTGTGTTGTTTACTTTGAACCATATTTGCATTTGTTTGGATGTATTCTTTGGGCTGAAATTTATGGTAGAATTATGCGTTTCAAATGTTATCTTGGATTCCAATAATATCCAGAGAATTTACTCTAAATGAGACTAATTAGCTTTCTTAATTTCAAAAAGGGATTCTTTTACTTCCTTATTAAAAATGAGAATCAATCTATGTTCCCTTCGTCATTAATTGAGAAGAAATCAACCTTTTAATTTAATCGTTCATTCACATTAGTTGAATTTCAAATCAATCAATTTCGCACATCGCATTTATTTTATTTATTTCTTTTTAATCGCAGAATTTAGTTAATCTTTAATTCCCTTTTGTCTGTCCATGTAGAAACGATACTCGTACTTTTCACCATTATTTTCCAATCTTTTTAAGTGCGAGAAAACTCGCATCATCCAACAATCTAGATAACTCCATATAAATCTCATATTGTCACAAATATAAAAAAGTCTCAATAAGTCTCAAATGAATACACCTCGCTAAGACCATTTGGAGTGGTGAGGTATTAGGAGTCCAAAATGTTAAAACTGATATTTTTGGACTCCTAATTTCATGCATTTGTTGATTGAAGAGAGTATTAAAAATGGATTTGGGGATGGAAGGGATGACACCCATCCCTGAGGGCCCCCAACACCGATCGGACGACACGATGGAGGGATGTAAATTGGACTATAATCACAATCTGACAAATAGAGAGTAGGGCTCCGTTCCCAGTACTTACAGAGAACCCTGTGCATTTTTTGCATAGTAACATCTTATCGCAGTTGACGGGATTCGAATTCGGGACCTAACCCTTGTGGCACTCTCTCACTACTAATTGAGCTACGCTCACCAGCAGGTTTGAGGAGGGAAGGGGTTATATTTCGAGGAATTTAGACAGTCAAAAAGAAAATGAAAAAGAAATAAAAAAAGGTGGCGGATGGCAAGTGTGCACAGGGGAAAAAGAGGCCAGCTGGCCAAGTGCGCAGGGAATTAGGATGTTTTTACTTGTACTGTAATTTGCCCTAGACCAGACCAGATCAGACCAGTTCAGACCAGACCAGACCAGACCAGACTTGGATAGTTATAAAAATACAAAGAAACCAGACCTTACCAGATCAGACCAGACCAGACCAGTTCAGACCAGATCAGACCAGACCAAACCAGCAAATTACAGTCCAAGTAAAAACATCCTTATTTGCTCAGCTGATGTCATGATGACGTCGTGCTGGTGTCACACAGCACCCACAATGTTTCTTTTTTTGAAAATGGTAGATCCAACGGCTGTGATGATTTGGACACTGATAGAATGGGAAAAAATTGATCCAAGGGCTGAAATTGAATTCCAACGGTTAAAATAATTTATTTTATTATTCTATTATTTTTAATCAATATTTTATCCGAAAAAAATATTAATGAAATTTATTTATTTTTACATCGAAATGTGTCTTTTTTATTTAATAATTAATCAAAGAAAAAATTAAAAGGAAAACATTACCCATAATAATTTAATTAATGTTTTACTAAATTGATATGTAAAAATATGTGCAGAGTTTATTTTATTGACGATGCAGGAATGCAGAGAAATAAGGGTCAAAACACTGTTTTCATATCGACGAAGTCCATTTTTGACATTTAGACTTTTGCACAGTTGCAACACTCCAAATGGTCTAAATGCCACATAGGCATCATGTGTTATACGAAGTACTATTATTACTTATATCATACTCCCTCCGTCCCGCTATGATTGTCCCATTTTACCATTTCAGTCCGTCCCACTAAGATTGTCTCATACCTTATTTGGTAGAGTTTGTGTGGTTCTAAATCATTCCTACTTTATTCTTACTTTTTCAATTCAATATCAACCACATAAACCCACTTTTATTAATAACTGTGGCACCTTCTCTTGTCCCAAACTTAGGGGGACGGAGGTAGTACGTAGTAATGTACAATATACATGTGAAATACTCCCTCCGTAACATTCATATCTTCCCACTTTCCTTTTTTGGACGTAACATTTATATCTTCCCATTTCTAAATCTTCACATCATACCCTCAATAATTTAAAAAATAATACATTACTACACCTACTTTTTTTGAATTTATCCTTTATTCCATCACATTATTTCACCATCTTCCCATCATACCCTTAATAATTCATACTACATTTCACTATTCTTAATCTCACCCACTTTAGAAGTGGGAAGATATATGTGATACGGAGGGAGTAATAAGATTGCTCTCATGTTTTAAGAGGGATATATAAGCATATATCCAGCTTTAAGAGGGATATATAAGCATATATCCAGCGGTGTTCCAATGTTGAACAAACCTCAAAGGAGTGAAAGTGCAAAAACAGCCATGTGAAATACTTGATATTATGTGTGAGGGAGAAAGGAGAAAACTGAATAAGCAGAGGGGATAAATATCTTCCGGAGAGAATCACATATTTATACATTTATTTTAGAGTGATTCTGACTCTTGGGAAGGAAAAATGATGAATGAAAACCTAAGTTTCTTATCTTCCTAAATTTGATTACTAGAAGCAAAACTACTATACACTACCGATATACATTAACATCATTTTGATTAGGACGAGTCTTCATCCCTTTGCCTACGCATTCTAGCTCCCCAAGATGTACCGCCATTGGAGTCCTTAAATTTGCTTCTTCTCTTTAGTTCAGAAAGTTGAGACTGCCATCGAATACTCCATTCAACGTCCACTTCTATTGGCTAAAAGAAGAAAGAACAAAACAGGTTAGTTTTAGAAACCGTAATAATGCTGAAAGTGGTCAAATCACCATTTTTTTGGCTGAAACTTCATTTACCAAACACCCCTACATGTTTGAAATTCCCAAAATAGAATATCATTCCTGTTCTAGCCCTCCTATTTTTATCTCCTCTTTCTGCTCTTCTGATCAGGATTCCCCTCTTCTTCATTTTGGATGAGGGCATTCAGTTCATTACTTCATTGTACAAGTTATTTCAACTCAGTTTAACCATACTCTTTTTTCAACTCTAAATTGCTATTTACTATTGTTCCTACTTACTATAATAAGTCCAACCAACACATGAACTTAAACTTCTGCTTAGTTCCTTACTTCTAAATTCTTTTCACATAAAATTGTAATTTCACTCCCACATAATTCTTGCGCATCAACCAACAAGCCGTAAAGAATGGTCAAACAGCAAAGCTATCATTAGAATGTGCACAAATACTTAACATATGCTTTTTTTTTTTTTTACTTTTCTTGATCTGTACAAACTCCTCTTACTGTTTATCGAATTATCACCATCTTTCTATGATTCTATAAGTTTCCAAAACCAAAACTATTGTAGTTCCTGTAATTAATGCGGCCAAGATTAAAGTCTCAGAGAAAAATGCCTCATAAAGTAACTTTCTTTAATCACAAAGGTATTAAATACGCAGTAGGAAGTACTGTATCACACAATTCAACACAATTGAAGAAAATACCGAAGAAAAATTGGGGAACAAACCTTATTTTCACGACGCCTACGTGATGAAAAGGCGTAGTTGAGGCCTTTCGCGATATCTCTGTCATACAGAGCCCTTCTCCTCGGATCCGACAGCGTCTCGTAAGCCTCCTGGACCCGAATGAATCTCCGGGTATGCTCCTCGACCCGGTCCGGAGGTGAGACGTCGGGGTGATACTTCCGGGCGAGCTGCTTGTACGCGTGTTTGATCTCCGGCAGAGAGCCCGTCTCGGATATTCCCAGAAGGTCGTAGAAGGAAGCCGGGTCGGCGGACGAGGAGACGTCGTTAAGCATGGATCGGACTTTGATGGGCGCTATTTGCAGCCGGGGATGGAAACGCTTGACAGGAAAGAAGACGGCAGGAAACGGGTCGGGTTGGAAAGTCGAGAAGGGAGGAAGAGGGGAGAAGCGAAAGTTGCTTCTTGATAGTGTTATGCCGTAGGAATTGCTGCACATCTCTCTTTCCGCGGGTTTAGTTAACCCTCAAACGGACTTTGTTGGAAAATAGAATTGGGTTTGGAATGGATAGAAGTTAGAGGTTAACATTAATTAATTGTAATTTGATGCCTTACCCTTAATAGATTGGTTGGCTGCTTCAACAAGTTTGAAATTATAATACAGTACTATGTAGTTGTTGGTGGCATTTTGTCACGAAAGACGGCATCATATTAGACGTAGTAATTTGCATAGAGCATGATAGATCTGACTAAAACAATTAGGGGTGTTTGGAACTGATTCTGCTTCTGCTTCTTTTTTAAAGCAGAAGCAGAATCAGAATCAGTTTTCAGAAGCTGGTACTCACAGCTTCTAAAAAAACTTATTCTAAGAGTAAATTAGAGCACCAGAAGTGCTTCTAGAATTTCACCCAAACACTCCATCTTCTGCTTCTGTTCCCTGAAGGAGCAGAATCAGTTTTGAGAATCAGATCCGAACACCCCTAAATCGTAAAATAGGTTTTGCCGTTTTGGTATATTACATGGTATTCGAACCGTCTACGTTTGCATCAATAGAATAATTTATACTAATAATAAATGTCAAATGTATTAATGCACGTACACGTTTAAATTAGTGCACAGACCAAGTCCTGGAAGATTGTGAGACCAATGATAATTGTTGAGTGATGGAAAATGTGATTAAGGACATACAAGTAGTAGGGGTGGGAAAAACCGAATCGAAACTCAGAAACTGACCATCACTGGCGGACCTGGTGTTGTTCAAGGGTGTTCACTTGAACACCCTGAATTTTAAAGAACCAGTAACTAGAACTAGGATCTTTGCTGCAGTTTGATAATATTAGCGTCGTTTTGAAGATTGGATCCTGAGACTACCGATTCAGCCCCCCTATAAAATCAATTGCCCAAATCCTCGCACGTATTCGAGTGCCACTACAAATATTTCAATCTTTTCACCCTTATTTAGCAATCTATGCTCCAAATATCTACCCTAACCCGAGTGTGTGAAGTAGACGATGAATGGCAGAATGATGCTTGAGTTTAGGATCTGAGGTACTCGAACAAATGGTAAACTCACCGCCTCAATTAACCATGATGGACATTAGCATAGAGAAAAATCTCCTTAAATCTTATCCTGTGTGAGCTGTCTTTTTTGGAGCAGACTCAGCATAGTGATTAAATGGCCGCCTCATTTGAGAGAAATGTATTCTTGATTATCAATAGCAACGAAATTTAGATCTTTTAAAAAATAGCAGGAAAAGTAAAACGGTGTACTAATTTAATTTATTGACATTTTAGTATTTTTTTATTACAAACATGTTGCTATAATTTATTAGCTGTTTAGTAATTTTTTTTTATTGAAAATGATGCATTTGGATAATTCTTGCATAAATTAATACTGTCATTTGAAAAATAAATTTAATGTTAGTTTGAACACTCAAATTATAAGGGCTAGATCCGCCAATGCCGACCCTGGACCGACCCGAATTATGATCCCGGTCCGGGTTTTTTCTTTTTAACCGGCCCGAATTAAAAAAAACGGACCGAACCGAAAATTCCGGGCTCATTAACGGGCCTTAAAATCTATAACCCGGCCCGGACCGAAAAAAATTAGTTTTAATATAAAACTAATATAGTATATGAATATAAATAAAATATTTCCTGATATATGATTAATTATAATCACGGTGGATAAAAAAAGATTTAGTAACTTTTAGTGACTACAAATATGTTGAATTTGTTTAGCGTAATGATGACCATGAGAATATATTTATAGCAACTCTAGTAACTTTTTTATTTATAAAATTTATTTCGTAATATTTTTAAGAAACCTATATTATTTATATATATACATCTTACATAAAATATTAAGATAATTATCTTCTTTAAATTTGAATTGTTGGTGATTTTGGAGACTAATATTTGTATTATTATTTGCGGTTTGTATTTTCGATTAATTTTATTTGAAAATAAATGTTAAAATATAAAAGAACAATGACATATTTCACGTTCGGGCTTTAACCGGTCCAACCCAAACCCGGGCTACCAAAAACCCGACTCGGACCGAAAATAATGGGCTTTGTTCCGGTCCTTAATTTTCATAACCCGAGACCTTCCGGGTAATTTCCCGGTTTAGCAAAAACCCGACCCAGACCAGACCGATTTCACCCCTAAATACAAGGGTTTGAGGACCCTCAACCTTGTTGTAGTACAAAGTAGTTGTTTTGTACCGCTAACCGTTGGAAAAATGGTTTTTTTACAAATTAATATTATGGTCATTAATATTATTTGTAAAAACCATTTTGAAATGAATGAGAAATTATTCCCCGAAAGATAAGCGTGGAATCATATTTATCACACACACACCACCGCCATCAGTCAGTCGGGTCGGGTTCGGGTCTTTGACCAGTCAACAATCGGGCTTAAGATTGGAAGATTTATTTTTTGCTACGTTTTTCGGATAAAACCAAATAAAAGACACAATCAATCGTTTTAAAAGAAAGGTCATGAACTTTCTTTTAAAAGGTGTCTTTTGGATTAGAGACTCCTAGCCAGAACTCTATAAATACTCGCGTTGTCTTCAATTTTGGGATATCTGAAAATCATCACACAATCCTCCATATTCTCTCTTCCTTCGTTGCATTTTGAGTTCGCCGGAATCCCGTTGGGAGCGAAGAACCATTCTATCCTGGGAGACTCTTGCTACGTGTGTCGGGCAAAAACGTCTTAAGGAAACAACGTTTAGGTTGGGCTCGGTTACAAGTAATCTTACGTTGTTCCTTAATTATTTATTTGTTATTTCATTTGCAAGTAGAATATTAGTACACAAATAACACTCACATGTCTACTAAAAATGTAAAGTGCGAGTGATGGTTAGCATGGCCCTTTAACCGTTGCTACAGCTCCAAATAGTTCACGGCGTTTGCCATCCTCCAGCTAGAAGTAAGCTACGATGTTTTTCCCAATTCATTATCCATTCTTTAATTTTCACAACTCGTGCTTCTCATTTTGCTTGCTAGGGTTCCGAAGTCTTCTTCCAGAGTCACTGTCTTCCGGTCATCCACCAATTCGCCATGTTTTCTCGCTCTAGGAGTTCGGAAGTCGGGCTTCACTCCGAAGCTTATCCTGAACTCACCAGACCAATCCCTTAAACTTTCCGCCATCTCTTCCATTGACCCACCAGGTGAAAGTCATCAATAGCTCTAATAGCATATGAGGAGTCAGATTCTACCTCAAAGTCTCGGTATCCATGGTTAACCGCCCACAGAACCTCAAAGTCTAAGTAGCCGATTTCACCGAAATAGGAAAACAAAGTGCCATAACAAGGTCACCTTTCATCGAGCGAAGGATAGCACCTCCAGTCGATCAATCTGAGTAAAATGATGCGTCCGCATTCATCTTGAGATTAATAGGTAAAGGCCATTTCACAACTTGAATTCGAGGTCCGAAACTCTGATTTTTTTTATATAAGATGTTCTTCTATCAATAAGTGATATGACTCAGTAAATATTGACTTTTGCAGCTTTGCCAATGTCCAATGTTGAGTAAAAAGTTTGATTTGGTGGATAGAAGTCTAGACAGAGGACAATGAGTGATTATCACTACACTAAGTGACATGTCACTAAGTGTATTGAAACATATCAGTGCATAAAAGAGCTGTTTGGTTAATAATTGAAAAACAGAGCATACCATTTTTTGTTTATTCATTGAGTAAGGAATATATTAAATCGATTAAATAACTTGTTGATTAGTTTTGAAGTTCGTCGTTGAAGTAGAAGAAGCCGATTTGATAAGAAGCTGCAACTACTCCATTATGAAAGCTGCAAGAACAAGGTGAAGAATTAAAGACGGTTTTGATACTCATTTGGGTGTTTTTCATAAAATTTTGATGAAAGGTAATTGGTTCAGTTATATTTGAAGCCTTTTTTTAAGTACCTATCTTCCCTTCATAATTCAATCACTCAAAATTAAAAGTGCAGTAATTACACTTTAGGTCACTTTAGACAATCTGGTCCATTGCTACTCATTTGTGAAGGTATACTTTTAATTGATTTCAATGAGATCTATTTGGTTAACTATTGAAAATTAAAACATTGCATACCATTTTTTGTTTATCGATTGAGTTAGGAACATATTGAATTGATTAAATAATTTGCTGATTCGTTTTGTCATTGTGTAATGCAGGGGCTTAGTAGCATAAAATTGAAGTTGGACGTTCAAGTAGAAGAAGGTGATTTGATAAGAAGGTAGAACTGCTCTATTATGAAATTTGGAAGAATACTGGGTTACAAGTTAAAGACTCAGAGATTCTTCTTCAAGGTATTGAGGAAATTGATTCAAGTTCTGTAGTCTGTACATATTTTTAAAGTCATATTACATGAACCATTCTCACATGCCATCTTATTCAAAGTTAGAGTTGTGTGTTTGACTGTATTAAAGAATGGAGTGCTAGCTATTATTGTATTTTTTTTGCCGCAAGGAGATTGTGAAAGTTCTGTATAACAGTTTTGGCTATTATGTGCAGTTCTTACCAACGTGAGTTCTCTCATATCCATAACGTTTATTCAACAGACATGTTTTCAGATTGAGAAGAAACTCATTATGGCTATTATGTGCAGTTCATACCAATGTGAGTTCTCTCATATAGTCATATCCATAACGTTTTAACTAAGGAAAGAAAAGATAAAGCATTCAGGTGTACTTTTAAGACAAACAGAGTTGGAGAACATTTATAAAGATCTATGTGTGCAAAGTCTATATGAACAGAATGATTTCCCAAATTACATTAAATTGCTATTTTCCACAACTGTAATCAATCATCCCTTCCCACCGACATTTATGTTTTTCTCTTTTCTGCCTCAAGTACAAGGCTAAGCTATAATTTATATCACAGTGGTATAATACCTTAGCTCTTAGTATGAAAGATCACTTTCGGATACAAATTTTAGCATACAATGCATGTCTGCATTTTTTGCTCTCTCTCATTCTCTCAGATGTCTCATTCATCTATCTTCATAATATTTATCAATTATCATTAATATGGAGTACTTGATATAGCTGAAGCTTTCACATTGTCCACCAATAAAAGTCAATGAGAGGAAATTGAATTATAAGAGATTAAAATTTCCTTCTTCTAGGCATCAATTCGTGCAGTTGTCTCGCAAGGACATTCACTTGGGCTAAATTATCATCTTAACAAGCTAAGATTCTGTTTTCATGTTTTTCTTTCTAATGTTTAGTTTTGACATTTGTGAAAATTCCATTCTGATACTTGGAAGTTCTTATCTTCTCCCTCTCTTGCTTCAGCAGAATTTGCTTTCCATTCTTGCAGTTCCATTATAGAAAAATAGTGGCTTCATTTATGCCTAGATTTTTTGCTCTTTCGAGAAGATTAGGATCTCGGTATGCTCATATTTACTTGTATAAGGGATTTAACCTCTTTCATTCCCTACAACTTCTAGGTTGTGACATGTTGCTGATTTGCTCAGATCTGTGATCTGGTCACCATAGCTAGGCTTTTGAATGCGACCCTCATAATCCCAGAGATCCATGTTAGTACTCAGTCAAAAGGCATCAGGTTCGTTTTGACTTGATACTTTGATAATTGATACAGATATGAACACATTAACTTGTTTTTGGTTGTTCTCTTAGTCTTACTTTATAATTGAAAATTTTGCATTTCAAAATGTAGTAGTTTTTCATATCTGTATGATGAGGAAATGTTCATAACAAGATTGAGAAATGACGCGATCCTCGTGAAGGATCTACCACCAACCTTAAAGAACGCAAAGAAAAGGAAAGGATTTCCAACTTTTAAACCTACGATTACTACTACTCCTGCCTTTTATCTCTGAAATTATTCCACAGTTGAGGAAAACGAAGGCTGCTGGGTTAATTTTGTCAGATGGAGGAAGCTTGCAGGTAGTTCCACCCATTTTCCACTGTCTTTCTGATTTAGACCCTCTATGCATGTAACAAATGTTTAGAATACAAGCATCTACTGTGCTGATGTGTATTTCTTTCCATTCTTACGGTCCTAAATTCAGATTAGCGTTGGTCTTCCTCCCCCCTCCCCCCCTAAACCTTGTGGGGTTAGGGTTTAAACCTTTCAAGGCATTTTCCATGGGTTTCATACCTGACTTTTCAGTCCACTCTGATGGACCATTTATATTCATTTTTTTAGTATGAAGCTCTGTCCTGAAATCCAATCTCTCGGCTCGCTGATGGTGGAGAGGTGAGATGTGATATATAAGACTAGGTTTATGTATCTGAATTGGTTGTTAATAAGGATTGTTGGTATTCTACTTGGCTTAGTTTGTTGATTCAACATACGTTGCTCAGAGATCTACATGGCTTACATCTATATCTTCTCCCCATGTTATTTATTTGAGTGAATGCTTTAGTATTAGTATATCGAGCATTGTACGGTTATTAGTCTATGTTGAATTTTAGTCACCAAAGTCGTCTACCACGTGCGCGGTCTAATATCTCCCATGTGACATACTTTGTTGTCCTTGAATTTTATCCAAACTTACACCTGTAAGCAATTTTAAATTCTCTTGCTGCTTCATTTTGCTGTTTCTTCCTGAAAAGATTCTTTTTTCTTCTTTTGCTAAATTTTATATGAATTAGTGATTTCAGTACATATGTGAATTAGTGATTTCAGTACATGTGTTCCTGTTAAAGTTAAATGGCAAAATTCTGTTATATAATGTATGCATTTATGAGAAAAGCGCCCCTTTTGCTGGAAAAGAGAATGAAGTGTACATATGTTCAAGTTAAGTTCTACCACTGGATTTTCTTCTTTGAAGGGAGGTTTTGACTTGTTTTCGTGGAAATCATTTTAGATAGACTTGCTCTTTCATGAAAGATAAAACAGCTCTGCTTTATTGTTTAATTTATATACTAATTTACTTATTTATTTTTCTCTTGCAGGCCAATGTTATTGAGGGCGATTGTGAGAGTTCAAGGGATGAAGTTTCCTCTATTTCTTCATACAGTACTATGAAGAAAAATATACACACATCTATTTCTGCAGCCTTCATGTGCCAAAGGCTGCAGATGGTGGCGATAGAGGTACCAAAGGTGGAGGTAGGTTAGGTGGCAGCATCTACATCACTGCTAATAGGATGTAAGACTCTTTTTTTAATGTTTTGTGTTTCTATTTTAAATGGAAAAAATTAATTGGAAAAGTTTTTATAGAGTATTCACTGTGGCAGCTTGATATACCTCTGCATTTTACCACGTGTGATTAATTAAGGTGGTTTGTGTAGTTAGTTTTTAGTTTGACTTCATAAAAAAGTTCTGTGGAGGCTATTTACCCATGCCAGCTTAATGTTCCTCAGCATTTCGTCAGCTATGCTTAGTTACCGGATTCATAGAGGAGGCTAATTCATATGGCAGCTTGATACCCCTCTATGTTTGTGTATACAATCCACGATGGTAAAAGTCAGTTTCTACTTTTATTTAGTAAAAGGAGCCGCCTTTTACAGGTTCATTTTATCATCTATCATTCATGTGATTTATGTATACAATTACAATTTTTGTATTAGTTAAGAGTTGAGGCTAATAACCTATGGCAGCTTGATACCCCTCTATGTTTTTGTATACAATACACGATGATAAAAATCAACTTCTACTTTTATTTAGTAAATGGAGCCGCCTTTCTGTTTCTAAGAATTACTTCACGAGATTTCTCTATGATTTAGGAGTGACAGAGGTGGTAGTATATTTTTTTTTTACGGATAATTATGTGATATATAATTCTGTCTATATTGCTGCCCCTGAGCTTGACAATTGTACTATTGCCCCTATGCTGAGAATTTTACTGTTATTCCTATTTTTGATGCTATCTGGGATGACATTCACCTTGCTACTGATGCAGTCCATCTCCAGTTTCACTTTACTGGTAGGGGAAAATGTTATGGTGAGCATTGACTTCCATTGTGGTGTATTAAATGAAAGCAATGCACTAACCACTGAATCAACAAGTAACTGTCTAACTTAAACAAGTGCATTCTTATAGTTTCTGTGCTTTGATTCTTGTAAGCTCTGTGCATATTGAACGTTGAAGCCTCTACACACACCTCTATATATGTCTCATAGTTTGCAAGAACCAGAAGGTGCACTTAGTTTTCTCTGTTCTTGATTATTATTATTTCTTATAATATCTATATGATATCCTCCTCTAAAGAAGTAGTTGGTTTATCTTGCAGCTCTTATGTTATATATTTCTATATTGGAACAACAATCTAAACATGGAGATGCCTTAGGAGTTCTCGAAGGAAAATTAGGGTCCCTTATAATGATCGATGTTGATATATTGCTTTAATGTTTTGTTACTTGAAATATCCATTGCATCTGGTAGCCACTGTCTACCATTTTATGCCACTTGCTCTAAACTTCTAATCTTTATCGGTGATTCATGTGAATGAAAAGCTATGGGTTTTACATTTCTATAACGGTGACCTATTTGATTTCAAGTTGACAGGGGATGCTTCATGCTAGATCTGGTGAGTGCTCTGTTTTTTAATTATTTTGTCACCCCCATTGTCGATGTCAGTGCAATCGTTGCAATCATTGAACAGCTCTTTTCCCGTTTCGATTTGGTTTTAAACAATACAATTGTGTGACTGCATGATTGAACTATCGTTTCCTCTGTTTTAAACTGGTTTTTCCCATTTTTTGCTTGTTTCCTATCGTTGGGCACGGATATCGCGCAACGCGCGTTCCCGCGCTAGTCTTCTTATATGGTGGAGTTTTCTACGGGAGACTACATGTTGAGATCAAGGGATCGAGACTAATCAAGTTAATGTTTATAGGCGGCATGTTTCAGTAGTACGCTTGTTTCACACTCTTACTTGGTGGCTTGGTGCTATGTGAAGGTGAACCATCGTCCAAGGCCGCTTGTATACGTTCATTTTTTGGATGAAATATATGTTCATGAGTCTATGGGACATTGTCCATATACTCTATCACGTTTATTGAAGAACTTTAGTGGCCGTCCCATTCATTTTACAAAGTACTGCGTACTACGTATGTTTCTACCCCAACAAGCAAGAGTAGACTCTGTAAGCCCCTTAAAATTTTGACAATTTTCCCTTTTTTCTTCACCAACTTTGTCAAAGAAGTTATAATTCTTATCAATTAGAAAAGTTCAGGTCCGAACGTTCGGAGAGGACCCTCCGTGGCTCCGTCTGAACATCCCTGTTTGGGGCTCTTCCCGGTGAAATGTTTTGATGATTTTTTTTGAGCATATTCCTCATCAAGTCTAGCTTGTCCATACCAAATTTCAGCTCAAAATTCGATCGGAAAGGCATTCAAATAAGTTTTTGAAGTTGACTGCATTTTTATATGTACATTTTGACGCAGTCAACTTCAAAAAATGATTTGAATGCATTCCCGATCGAATTTTGAGCTGAAATTTGGTATGGACAAACTAGACTTGATGAGGAACATGCTCAAAAATTTTAATCAAATAATTTCACTGGGAAGGGCCCCAAATGGCCATGTTCGGACGGCGTTCGGACAAAAACGTGCTGGACAGGATCATTTCTCTCTTATCAATTATCTCTACTTTAATTTGCACAAACATCAACCATATAATTTTTACTTTATTATTATACATATTGGCCAACTTTAATAGATTTATAGGAGACAAATGGAGAAATGATAGAATAAAGGAATTACGAACTTAAAATTCAACACAAAGTGAATAAAAAGAGAGCAAAATGAAATAAATAAATTTGAATAAATAGTTATAGCCCTTCTTAAGTACTCATTCAGTCATCTAAATGGTCATCTTTTGTATCTTTGTGTCCCTCTCATATAGGCGTGCAAATGAGCCGAGCCGCTCGGTCAAAACTCGAATCGAGATCGGTAAAACTCGAGCTCGAGCCGGCTCGTTACGCAGTCGAGCTATAAACGAGCCTACTAATTCTAGGCTCGTTGGCTCGCGAGCCGGCTCGTGAGCCTAGTTTATATATGTGTAGATTTATATTAATATATATAATATATTAATATACAATATAAATTAATATATAATATATATTAGTATATATAATATATTAATATACAATATAATTTAATATATAATATATATTAGTATATATGATATATAGTATAAATTAATATATATATATAATACCGATTCATAAATGTATATGAGGACCGGGGAGATATTATTAATTATAAAGTAATTTAACAAAAATAATTAAAGTTTCATCCACTATTTCTTCATGGTTTGACCACTTTGATTTATACTAGAAGTACAACTGGGTGGAGACTTGAAGTTAGGATTATATTTTATTTATTTTCCCGTAAATTTTTGTTGTTGGGCATGTAAATTGCAATTTGCAAATGTTAAGCACAAATATTTAGAGATTGTTTCATACTTGAGCTCGAGTTCGAACCCGAACTTCCGAGCTAATCGTTTGAACGAACCAAAATTATCGAGCCTTATCGAGCCATGTTAATATTTGCGAGCCGAGCACGAGCCTGGATTTTTTAAGCTCGTTCGAGCCGAGCTCGAGCTCGAGCCAATACAATATATTTCGAGCTCGAGCTTTCATAAACTCGGGCTCGGCTCGGCTCGGCTCGGCTCATTTGCATGCCTACTCTCATGTCTATAGAAAACAGTTGTGGTTCAATAGTGGACGAGCCAACTCCACGAACAATCAAATAAGAAGTGTCATAATAATACAAGTGAGATATTGAAGAGTTTGATTAAGGATGGGCAAATCAGTTCGGTCTGACCAAATTGAATTGAGCCAAATCAAAGTAAATTGAACGGAAGGAGAAGATGGTAGTGAGAGAAAGCAGGAAACCTCTCCCCCCTCCGCCGCTGCCCCGTCCTTACCCACCCTTTTCCTCCCTCCATGGCTCCATCTCTAGCCAGAACAAACCCTCTTATGCTGCGGTTCTGGGAAGACAACCCCCCCTAACCATCATAGGAAATACAGGAGTTCCTGAAGGTACCCCAAAAACCTTCACCAGAATTAGAGGGACACATGAAGGAATGCCTTCACTGCAGTTCTCCCAGCTAGAAATTCAGCACCTAGCAGAAAACCACCAAATGACCCTCATTGGAGCTTTCTATAAAGGACGACCAACACTCAGCCTAATTAGAACTTGGTTCCAGAAGCTAGGCTTTCATAGCTCAACACAGGTTTCTCTACTTGACTCTAAACATCTACATATTCGTTTCCATTCGCAAGAAGACTATTTAAGGCTTTGGTTTCGCTTTTCATGGGTGATGTATGGCTTCACCATGAGAGTCCTTAAATGGACACCAAACTTTATCCCCTCCAAGGAATCATCCATCCTACCGGTGTGGATGTCTTTCCCTGGCCTTCCCTTACACCTCCAGGATAGGGAAGTGCTATTCGACCTGGCAAACACCGTTGGGAAACCACTCAAATTAGACAAGGCCACAACCACCCTCAGCCGCCCCTCTGCTCCTAGGATATGCATTGAACTGGATATTAGTAAGCACAATACCAGTTCAATTTGGATCCAAGCCGGAAATCAGGGATTCCCTCAGCCGATCATCATTGAACCTCACCCCTTCTACTGTGATCGATGCTTCAAGGTGGGACATGTGTCCCTACACTGCTCACAGCCTCATTATGAAAATAATAATACAAAGCATGCCAATAATACTCTTCTTATTGAAGACAAAAATACAGCCAGGTACACTACACAACAAAAAGAAAAATGGCAGGCCCTGGAGACTTTTGAACCTCAAAAGAACCCACTTGCTGAACAGCCCCACCCTACCCTTCCTCTCCCGGAAAAACCTTCAACTACATTTTCTGCCGTGCAGTCACTGCCTCAGGCTCCTCTTCCAATTCCTTTCCCTCCGCCTAGTCCTCACCATCTTTGTCCTACGGGCACTACCTCTCCTTTGGCTTCTAAGAACCCCCAAACCAAGCCAATTCTTAAGAACATTACAGGGAAAGAGACTGAATCTACAACTAAAGGGAAGGAAGCGAATATAGGAACAAATATACAAGGGAAGGTTAAAGGGAACACAGGTGTGGCTCTCAAGCAACAAGCTGCCGATCCTTCTTCATCCAATGCTCAGAAGCCTTCTTCTATTGCTCTACCAGATATTCCATCCTCCATAACTCAGGATAAAACGTCCTCAGTTCTTTGTGAACATATTGATGTGCAGGAGGATTCAGAAACCGCTTCTGAAGAGGTCTTCCTCGAGGAGCCCCCTACAAAAACCATTAGTATTGTCATTGAAAAGGAGATAGGTAAACGTTGGCATCTCCTCCAAGGAGATTTACCTGGGTCAACATTCTCCCTATCCAAAGATCAAACTAAAGATGACTTTTCCATTCAGCAGTTGGAGCAACACACAAAATTTGACCAGGAAATTGCATCCAAAGAATATGGCTCAGATTCTGATCCACCACACAGAAGTGAAAATAAACAGGAGTGGATTGATGCTTTACCAGGTCTGGTCAGCAAGGTCAACTACATCATGCAGTCGAGAAAGATCAAGGATGACTCTGAATTGCTCAATGCCCTCATCCAGAATAATGCTACCTACCAGGAACCTGCAGAATCAGAGGAAGGATTTATTAAAGTGGGAAGAAGGAGGAAGCACAAACAACAACCGCAAAAAACCCCAGGGATGCTTACTAGACAGGCTGCAAGGAGCCAATCTCAAAATACTCCTACTTGTCTCCCATGATTGGTTTATTTTGGAATGTGAGAGGTCTGGCTACCTCCGGGCCACGACTATCTCATTTAATCTCTAAATGGAAGGTTAATTTTGTTGTTGTTATTGAACCCTTAGTGGATTCTTCTAAGGCAGATTACTACAGATTGGACCTGGGCTTCACTGATGTTATTTTTCACTCTTTGAACAAAATTTGGGTTTTTTGGAATTCCGATATTATCACTATCTCCGATATTCATTGGAATTCCCAATATGTTCATTTCAAGTTTATTCATGGTTCCCAGGCAGGTTGGATTACTGCTGTTTATGCCAAACACACAAATATTGAAAGGAGAGAACTATGGACAGAACTAAACTACCTGGCAGAATCCATTCAATCCTCCTGGCTGGTGGGAGGTGATTTTAATACCATTATGGCTAATTCTGAACACAAAGGGGAGTCAATACCAGATCCAACAAGCATGTTAGAATTTAAGAATTGTGTTTCTTACTGCAATCTCATAGACATACCTTACTCTGGCTGCCAGTATACATGGACAGGGGTAAGATCAAGAGGAAGACTCTGGAGAAGGTTGGACAGATGTCTATTCAACGAGATTTTTCTCGACTCTTTTGAACAAATCACTGTGAATAACCTCAATCATGCCCCATCTGACCATTCCCCAATGTTAATTCAGTGTAAGAATCATTACCAAAGTGGACCTAAACAGTTCAAATTCCAGAACATGTGGTTATCTCATGCATCCTTTTTAGATATCGTTGAAAATAGTTGGAAAGGAATATCAACTGGAGGCGGCATGCAAGGTTTGGTTATCAAACTGCAGACTTTGAAGAAAAATTTGAGGAAATGGAATCAGGATATTTTTGGTAATGTCTTTGATTCTATTAACTTTGTAGAGCAGGAGGTTGCTCAAGCAGAACTGGATTTTCTAAATTCTCCAACTGTGGTCAACAGAGAGAAGTGGCAGTTTAAGAAAGCTCTTCTTTTGAGTAAATATAAACTTGAAAGGAAGTTTTGGAAACAAAAGGCTAACATCAAATGGCTCAAGGAAGGGGACTGTAATTCTCAGTATTTTCATTCATTTGTGAAAATAAGGAAAAGAAAACAAATGATTTCTCTGATTCATGATACTGCAGGAAGGGAATTGACTAATTTACCTGACATTGGAGAAGCAGCTGTGGATTTTTACTCTAGTCTTTACGCTATGGAACCTGTCAACACAAACAATGACATCTTGTTGAATATTCCACCGCTGATTAATCAAGATGATAATGAATTTCTGACTTCATTACCCACTGAAGATGAAGTTAAGGCAGCTGTATGGGACTTAAACCAAAATGGGGCTCCAGGACCTGATGGTTTTAGTGGTAAATTTTATAAAAAATGCTGGCATATTGTTGGTAATGATGTGGTGAGAGCAGTTCAAGAATTCTTCATTGGTTTTCCTCCTCCCAGGGGTATATCTAGCTCTCTCATTGTTCTCATCCCCAAGACTGATATTCCCTCCTCTTTCTCAGATTTTAGGCCTATATGTCTATCTAACTTTACTAATAAAATTTGCACTAACGTGTTGGCTACTAGATTAGTAAAGTTACTGCCTAAAATTATTTCAGAGGAGCAAGCAGGTTTTGTTACAGGAAGGGATATTTCTGACCAAGTTCTTATTGCTCAAGAAATGGTTCATGCTATTGACAAGAAGGTTCGGGGTTCTAACGTAATTGTCAAGCTAGATATGGCAAAAGCTTTTGACAAACTTTCCTGGAGCTATTTACTCGAGGTGCTTCTGAGATTTGGATTCTCTAATAAGTTTATTTCTATTATTAGGAATAACCTACAATCTACCTATTTATCAGTTTTGGTCAATGGTACCCCACATGGATTCTTTCAGCCTAAAAGGGGAGTTAAGCAAGGTGACCCCTTATCCCCATTTCTCTTCATTATTGCCTCTGAAGGATTTTCAAGAACCCTTAAAGCCAGAATGGAAAAAGGAAGTATCAAACCTTTCTGGATGGGAAACCAAGGGTATCCTATCAGTCATCTGGGGTTTGCTGATGACCTTCTTATCTTTATTAATGGGGATTCTAGATCTCTGGTGAATTTTAAAAAATTTATTACTGATTATCAAGCTGCATCAGGACAAACTGTTAATCTAAACAAAAGCAGCTTTATTACTGGGAAACAAGCTACTTACAGAACCTCTACAATCCAGAGAATTTTGGGAATGAACAAGTCCACGTTGCCCATGAAATATCTAGGATCCTGTAACACCCCGGCCCCGCAGGACCCGAGGTAGTTACTCCGGACCAATAGTACTGTCCTCACAAACCGCCACTAGCCTTTTCGTGCACTTTGTCCTCACTCGTGCGCGCCCTGTGAAACTTCCCAGGGGGTCACCCATCCCAAGACTACTCCCGTGCAAGCACGCTTAACTTTGGAGTTCTTAGTGATGAGCTCCCTTAAAAGGAGATGCATCTTGTTGGTATGAGTAGTACTATTAATCCATTTATATTAAATCTCAAGTGTTACAATCACCCCCACTTAGGATCGCAACGTCCTCGTTGCGCCCTTAAACCAATCTCAATCACACCCCAGAATCTTTTCCCCTGCTAAGTGTCCGCCCGATATCCAACGGGTCAGCACACTGTCGCAGGGTTGCTCTGATACCATTTGTAACACCCCGGCCCCGCAGGACCCGAGGTAGTTACTCCGGACCAATAGTACTGTCCTCACAAACCGCCACTAGCCTTTTTCGTGCACTTTGTCCTCACTCGTGCGCGCCCTGTGAAACTTCCCAGGGGGTCACCCATCCCAAGACTACTCCCGTGCAAGCACGCTTAACTTTGGAGTTCTTAGTGATGAGCTCCCTTAAAAAGAGATGCATCTTGTTGGTATGAGTAGTACTATTAATCCATTTATATTAAATCTCAAGTGTTACAATCACCCCCACTTAGGATCGCAACGTCCTCGTTGCGCCCTTAAACCAATCTCAATCACACCCCAGAATCTTTTCCCCTGCTAAGTGTCCGCCCGATATCCAACGGGTCAGCACACTGTCGCAGGGTTGCTCTGATACCATTTGTAACACCCCGGCCCCGCAGGACCCGAGGTAGTTACTCCGGACCAATAGTACTGTCCTCACAAACCGCCACTAGCCTTTTTCGTGCACTTTGTCCTCACTCGTGCGCGCCCTGTGAAACTTCCCAGGGGGTCACCCATCCCAAGACTACTCCCGTGCAAGCACGCTTAACTTTGGAGTTCTTAGTGATGAGCTCCCTTAAAAGGAGATGCATCTTGTTGGTATGAGTAGTACTATTAATCCGTTTATATTAAATCTCAAGTGTTACAGATCTAGTCTGCACAAAGGAAGGAACAAGATTCAGTATTGCTCTGACATCATTAAGCACTTTGACTCTAAACTTTCCTCTTGGAAACAAAACAATCTATCTCAAAGTGGTAGACTGGTGCTAATCAAGTATGTTCTGAATACTTTACCTAACCACTTCTTTGCATCTGATCAGCTTCCAAAAAGTGTTATTACACTTTTGGAAAAGAAAATGGCATCTTTCCTATGGGGCTCTAATCCTAATAGAAGGAAAGCTCATTGGGCCAAATGGTCCAGGATTTGCTATCCTACTGCAGAAGGGGGTTTAGGGGTTAGAGCTCTATCTGATGTTCAAAAAGCCTTCTCTGTTAAATTGTGGTGGAAATGGAGGACTCATGTTTCAATCTGGGTTGTTTTTATTAGAGCTAAATATGCTAGAGGACTGGATATGAAGCCTAAAGTTACTGATTCCAGTGTTTGGAGGAGGATTTGTGGTATTCATGAGTCTGTCGCTGATCTGTGCTCTATTAACACTTCTGGTAATCTGCAATGGGATCCGGGTATCAATGGCTTATTCTCTCTAGCTTCTGCATACAATGAAATTAGAGCAAAAAGGTCAGTCACTTTTACAGATACTCACATATGGCATAAATACCAACATATGCAAATTAAAGTCTTTCTCTGGAAGATGTTGAATTTATTTCTGCCTATACCTGACAATCTCCAAAGATTTCAATTAGTAGTACAACCTTCTAGGTGCCCTTTCTGCAAAAACAGTTGTGAGACTACTAATCACATCTTCTTCAATTGTCCTTACACCAAGAAGATCTGGTACTACTTCATGGATATTTTTAACATCAGTATACCTGATCATGCTTCAATTAGACAAATCTTAATTCTATGGTGGCTAGAGGCCGGGTCTAAATCAATGGCAGATATTTTCAAGCATAACTTACCAGGCATAATTTGTTGGCATATTTGGAAGTGTTACAGTGCCTATTTGTGGGGCTCGGGTTCTATACCTAATTCTGAGTTTCTGATTATCCAAATTAAAAGTTATACTCAGAACTGGTCATATAGATTGGCCAAAATTAAAAGAAGAAAGGTGGATGGTTTTCTTTTTCAAGAGGGCCTTATCCTTGTAAATTTCAGATTCAGCAAATCCATAATCCAGGTTATCAAATGGAGAAGACCAAAACAAAGGTATAAGCTGAACGTGGATGCATCTTTCTTACCAGGGAGGGCGACGGGTGGAGCCATTCTCAGGAATCAGACTGGAGAAATGATCTGGGCGGCTTGCTTCCAAATTCAGGCAAGTTCCAGTGAGGATGCTGAATTAAAAGCCTTGATGACTGCTACTGATATGGCGATGAAGGGTGGATATGGCGATTTACAGATAGAGACTGATGCTTCTAGGTCACTGACTATCATCTGGGAGGATTCAGAAAACCGAGTTGATTTCCGGGAATTCAAAAGAAAGGCTTATGGGTTGGGTTACTCTTTTGGTCATGTTTTTAGAGAAGGGAATGCCACGGCCCATTCTCTTGCTGGCCTAAGATACTCTTCGGCCCAAATTGTTTTATTTGATCAGGTTGGACTACTGCCTAGGGAGGTTAAGAGGAACTACTATGCGGATCTTTTTTACTTTCCACATTTGCGTTATTGATTTTTTCTTTGAGTGGAGATGGATTCAGTTGTTGCGTTGGAGGCTCTCAGGCGACTTAGGGTTGGGGTCTGTTTGATCTTTGTCTTCTTTTTTTCTCAGGGGAATGCCTCTGTAGAGAGGTATTGGTTTGGTCCCCCTCTCTTTTGTATTACTTTACTTTTCTATTAAATAACGGCATCTGACTCCCGGCATTTGCCCCACTGATTTTGGTGGTTTGCCTTCCGGGATAAAAAAAAAAAAAAAAAAGTAAATTGAACGGAAACGGAACAACATATGCAATTGAGGTTGAGTTTGATAGTAATCGTGAACCAAACAAACCTATACTGAACCAATGCAAACCAAAACATATTATGGCTTTTCATGGGTAACCCTTCTTTCAATCTGTTTTAAATCAAACCGAACCAAAAATTGATAAAAATCATACTGAACACGATATATCCACCCCTATGATTGAAAGTGTATTTTCTCAACTCAAACATTTGCACAAAGCTTTCATACACTGAGATTAAGTCATAAGAGTATTACTTTAAGTATTCAATCAACCAAAATAATAACTTTACTAGGTTAGATAATTATTGGCTTAAGTTAGTTTTTATATAAAATTAGTCATGCTTTTATTTATTTATTTATTTTTTTAAAAGAAAAGTAAATTTTATTAGATAATATAAAAGTACAACAAATGAAAAGAAACAAACAACAACAGAAAAAAAGAGCAAAAAGCAAAAGATAAAAAAACATAGTAAAAATGAAAAGAAAGGACTAAAAACGCTCAGAGCCACTCCAATCTTCTTTGCCCCAATGGTAGACCTGTACAAAACCGGGCCGGCTCGCCCGGCCCGCCCAGCCCGCCCGCACAAATAGGCGGGCTTGGGCATATATATTTACCCACCGGGCCCGGCCTGGCCCGGCCCGCAATAACATATGGGCGGGCATGGGTTAGGGTGTAGGCCCGTTCGGGCCGATAAGCCCGGCCCGCTACATTTAGTATATATACATTTTTTAATATATATAC
This sequence comes from Cuscuta epithymum, assembly GCA_945859915.1. Lineage (NCBI taxonomy): Eukaryota > Viridiplantae > Streptophyta > Magnoliopsida > Solanales > Convolvulaceae > Cuscuta > Cuscuta epithymum. The sequence goes on from CAMAPF010000001.1 coordinate 700,533, forward strand.
TAATTTATTTATTTATTTCCATGTACACATGTATATTTATATTTATTAATTTATCTTTATACATATTTATAATTAATTATATTTAAATTTAACATAGTCAACATATGATCAACACCACTGGACCAACTCATTTTCTTAAGTTTTTAGTTCTTAACAACTAGCCCAGCCAAGATAATATCTACTTTTGTACTTAAAGATGATACTTTGTGCTTGAATTTTTAAATTTTAGCTATATTTTCTCATTATATTTTGTGTGCAAGTATCTTTATACATATTTATAGTTAATTATGTTTAAATTTAAGTTTTTAGTTTTTAACAACTAGTCCAACCAATATAATATATGTAGTATGTAGTATAGTTTAGTACTTAAAGATAATACTTTGTGCTTCAATTTTAAATTTAAGATATAGTTTCTCATTATATTTTTTTGTGTACGTGGTGACAGGCTTAAAAACATTATAAGCGTATTAGCAACTTTTTAAATGTTGTAATACTATTTATAAAGTATTTAAAAAATTATATAATTTTTAAAAAATTAAAGTGTTCCCGGGCCGGGCAGCCCGGTGGACTACCCGGCCCGCTCTAACGGGTGGGTATGGACATGAGGTTAGGCCCGTTTTTGCGGGCCGGGCCGGGCCGGGCCCGCCCACACATGATGGACAGAAAATTTATAAAAGTGCTAATTACCCGTCTAGTCCACTTTTATGTCCAATATATCATTTATGTCTTTGATACTTTCTCTTTTCATGTTTAAACTTTTAAGTTTTCAATTTTGTTTTTTATTTCACTTTTAGATCTGTTCAACCAACCTGCTCTGTCGATTTATACTTTCCTCTTTTTTGAGTTCGTTGTGGTTCCCTCGAAAGAGATGACCGGATGAGATCAACGACTTGGGGTGAGAAGCTCCCGACCGGTGATCTCCGTCAACCGGTGATTGGAGGGCAATCGGGACACGCCGTTGGAGGGACAACGATGCAGTTCTCAACATCTCGTCTGGTCTTCTGTCCGGTACCGTCTAGGGCTGCGACCTTCCGGCGATTGGCGGCCAATTTTGAGAGCAGAAAATAGAGACGATTCTGGAATTTAATCGATGCAACTCCAGGTTTGGATTTCTTCATACCTTCTCGGCTTCTACTCTCTCCTCTCCTCGTCAGTTCTTCTCCATTCCCGATTTTCATCTCCTTCGCCGATTGCGCAGGTTTCTCCAGCAATTTTGATGACAAGAATCGAGAGGATGGAAACAAGAAAATTTTGAGTCGAGAGAGGAAGATAATACCAAATTCACCACTGATAATTGATTGTATAGAGAGGATTAAGGCATGAGCAATGGAGAAAATCAAATATCTTAGAAGATGACTTTTCTGGATGAGGCACTTGTAATATAATTGTGCTCGATGAATTTCATCACATATCAACCACCACCGGTGACATAATTGGTTCACTGGGCTCTATGAAGAAATTGTGCTCTGTGACTTTTCTGCATAATTTCATCACATATCACTCCTCCCAGCCCTCTTCTTCCTTATCTTGCCTCTACTCAGGTTTATCTTTCTCCCTATGCATGAAACACCTCATAATCTTAGCTAAAATAAACCACTCTCTTTGCTAAATGATGCAGGACTTGTTAGAACTTAAGACTTATGTGTCTAAGTCTTTTATCGTCTGAAAATTCAAATAACAATTATTTATTCTATAAATTATGTCAAACAGATGCCAAATTTTAACTCCTTTGAGATGAATTTTCCTATGTGATTCTTAAATAAGGCATGATATATAAATATGGATGTTTAATTTGTTGAGTGCTCATATTCCATAGTGAAGCTAGGCATGTTTAAACTTACTAGTTCTTATTGTATTTGCTTAAAAAACTCTCTTGATTTAGATTGAACTTGGCCAACATATTACCTACAAATATATTCCTATGTCATTTGGGTGTATATTCTATATTCTTATTAGTTTTGTTTTTAGGATATTTGACTGCAATATCCACTTCTTTTGTGACATATTTTCTCTATCACTTTATTTGTATGAAAGCAAGCCTTTCTAAACTGACATACAAATATATAATCACACAGTAATACACAATAGTATGAAATTATGAATGATTTATTAAATCTACACTTCAATGGAATTGTTCAATGATTTTCAGTTTTCTAATCACTTTTCTAATTTTGTATTCTAGGATTCTTATTATACTGCAGCTTTGTATTTGTCCAATAGCTTTCTTTCCATTTAGAAACTTTGATTATTTTGATCATCTATGTTACCATGCAGTGGACATATACCATCTATTTTTCGGCATGAATGTATGGGGATGGTTTGCATTTGGATAAAAAGTAAGTAGCAAAATCTTATGAAGCTTTTTGATGATATATGATTAAGTTATACTTAGAAGCTTTTTGTGGCAGTTTTCGAGATCAACGAGTGAATAAAGACAAAGAAAGAAAAACTAAAGGATTGTGCGTTGAAATCCATTAGTGGAAGAAGAATGTGAAGAACCTAAATCAAATGATGTAATACATGTAATATGTTGAGTTAACAGGCTGAATTATATACTTATTGTGACATTATTATATGTTGGTTTTGTTTCATATTGTTGTACCATGTGTATTACTTTTTGTTGCGTCATGTTTCTTTTTTGTTACAATATGTTGCTTTTTGTTGCATTATGTTGCTTATTGTTTTCTTGTGTTATTAATCTCGTTTTTCATTTATTTAGATTTTTGTTGTTTATTTAGGTTTCTATTACCTTGACTTCCCTAAATCAAAATGTCTATGTAAATCTATAAGCAAACACCTAAAATGATACATTTAGATTTCATAAGCAAAAGTAATCAACAACTTGAAACATAAATAAACAATAAAAAACAAAAATTTCATAATTATAAACAAAAAGAAACACACAGAAACAATAGGCAACAAAACAAATAATAAAATAATAATAATTAAATAGTTCAATCTGTTTAAGAAATATTACACAATAAAATTTTTATTTTTTATTTTTCAATTTTTTAATATTTTTCCATGTTCATTATTTTAAAATTTCATATTTTTATTCCGTGAGTTTATTTTAATTTTAAAGTCTGTTAAGTCACATTAATTTTATGATTTTTGAAAATTTTATGTAATATATTTTTATTTTTTCCCATTGTAATATAAAATTTAATTTAAATTTTTGAATGATTTCAAATTTTATATTTTCCAATTGTTTAAAAAAAATTACTTTTTCAGAAAAGATTCTGATTATTTTTCATATTTTTTTCATATTTCTAAAGTTAACTTTTGTTTGATATTTTTAAAAAACAAATTGTAAGATTTTAGATTAAAAACAATTTGCACGTTTTTTCGATTTTCAGATTTGTTTTCCCTAACATTTATGTATTTTCCTTTTCCGTTTTAATTTTTACTAAAGATTTTATAAAATTTTGAATTTGATAATGATATACATAAATTACGGCGTGTATAAACTCTTTTTATAAAGAAAAAATCGACTTTTGTATTTCTTATTCATTATATCTTTTTATATATCCTTGATTTTTTTAACTATAAATTCATACTACGTGTTTAAAATTTTTAAATTTAATTTGCAAGTTTATGTACTTCAAATTTGTTATTGTTCAGATTTTCATTTTATCCTTTTATTTGGATTGTATGTTCCTCTAGAAAGTTTTTCCAATTATTTTAATCGTTTTTACATTTTACTACTACGTAGTTTTTAATTGTGTTACGTATAAAAATGGTGGAGTGTAGGTTTAGTGGCCACAGGCACTCCCTGTCAGTGTAGATTAAGCATTTCCGCTGGCAGGAGGCCTTTATACTACTCCGGATGTGTTAGCTATTTGTGTAAGGAATAAATGTAATTAGATTTTGATGATGCTATAGGATTAGAAAGTTAGAGTACCCCCAATTAGATTTTATGTATTAGAATTTTCAATTGTAAGTATTAGTGTAGTCGACGATCAGAGTTGCTCTGTTTTGGATCAGATCAGAAGTGCATCAGAACTGCTCTACCAGAATTGCTCTTTGAGAACTGCTTCATCAGAGTTCTCTTATCAGAAGTTCATCAGAGTTGCACCACGAGAGTTGCTGATAAGTTTGGACATCTGATAACCGATGAGAACTACAGATCAGAAGTACGCATCAGCGGACCTATCAGAGTCAGAGATCAGAAAGCCATCAGAACTCAACTCATCAGAAAACCATCAGAACTCAGAAAGCCATCAGAATCCAACACATCAGAAGAGCCTGATCAGAGCCCGACTAACACTTAGAAGATTTCAAGCAACATCCAACAGCTATGAATCCAACGGGTAAAAACATCCAACGGCTAGAAGACTGTGCATGAAAGGAAAGCATTTAATGCACATTAAATGAGCCTGATACGCTGAAGGATTGATTGCAAATGATTGACCAAGGAATCCGGGAAGATATATTATAAAAATAGAAACCTTCCAAAACGGCGGTCAAGTCAACAGTACGCGCATTTAATGCAGTTGTCTCCTCCTCCAACGGGCAGACAACCTCAGTATATAAGCTACACACCGAAGAACAGACAAATAACTTTGCCACAACTTTTGCTCTGAACTTCATTCTACAAGCATTCTTGAGATTCAAACTTCATAACACAAAACAAGAAAAAGCTTACGTTGGGAAGATTCAACCTCACAATCTTAATCCCCAACAAGAGCAAAGTCCATCCTGTTCTTCAACACTTCAAGATCTTCATAACATATCTTTTGTGACGAAGCAAGTTGGAGGAAAAACTTTGTTTTTCAAAGGATCTTCTGCAAAGAAGGGCGTCCAAGTAACTGCAGCAGTGAAGTGGTGATACTTCCGGGAAGCTGAGTGAAAGGACCAGTCATCAGGAAGCAGGACTGCATCCCGGGTGACAACTAGGCTTGAAGAAGGCGTGGAGAACTTCTTAAGTGCTAGGGATTAGCTTTGTAACCGATCTACTTCAAAGCTAGTGGAACAGTGGACTAGAGGAACGCGTTGTTCCTTGAACCACTATAAAAATATCCGGTGTCATTTACTTTACTGCAACTTATAATTCTGCACTTAGGACATTAACTGTTAACTCTAAGACTTGGAATCTGTGTTCAGCAGATCTTGTTTTCTGAGTTATCAGAAAGGCATTTGCCTTAGTATTTCTGAGGCTACCCGGACAGATCAGAATCCGCTGTCAAGGCCAGTTCTGATATCAGAACCAGCCTTTCTCTGTCACCAGAATCAGACCTTCTCTGATAAGTCACTTTGGACTTAGAGAAAATTTGAAAAACCAATCAGTCTATTCACCCCCCCCCCTCTAGACTGATTACCATATTAAACGGGACCAACAAGTGGTATCAGAGCTTCCTTGTTCTTGTAATCTTTTAGGTTACTCTCTGAACAAAGATCCACTTGTTCTTAGCCTCTATTTATTTGTTATTATGGATAACTCTCTTGCCAAGCACCTAATGTTCACAGATCAGAAATATGATGACTGGAAGATTCGGATGAAAGCTCATCTCTGTGCCCTGCATGATGAAATGTGGGAAGTCTTGGAGAATGGACCTTTTATCCAATTCATGAAGGTCAACCCTGCCCATACCTTAGACAACAATCTGCCTCAGATGATAGAGAAGACCAGGTCTGAGTGGACCAAGGAAGAGAAAAGACAGTACAACCTTGACAACATTGCCAAGGACATTCTCTACAAAGCTATTGATGAAAGATATTTCAATAGAATAAAGAAGTGCAGGACTGCTAAGGAAATCTGGGACAAGCTTGATGAGATAGGAGCAGGAGATGAACAAGAAAGAGATAACAAGCTAACCATTGCAATGAAGAAGTTTGATGACTTCAAACTTCTGCCAGAAGAATGCATTGCTAAGATGCATGAGAGACTGCCGATTCTCATCAGTGAAATTTCTGAGCTTGGGAAGGAGCTCACTATCAAAGAAGTCAATTTGAAGATTCTCAGAGGACTACCCTCACTCTGGAAGATAAAGGTCATTGCTGTCCAAGAGAGCAAGGACATCAAAACCTACCCTACAGAGAAGCTAATCTCTGATCTCAAAGCTTATGAGTTCGAGATGCATGATGGTGAGAAGGAAGAAGTGCCAGATGAGAGGACCACAACTGCTCTCACAGCCAGCACTTCTAAGGCTACAAATTTTGATCCCTCAACTCTTCTATCTGATGAATATATGGCTGCCTTTGCCAGAAAATTCAGAAAATTTATGAAGAAAGATGGAAAGAGTCCATCTTCCATCAGAAGACCACATCAGAAGACCAAATCTTCTGAAAGCAATGGAGAGTACCTCTGCTACAACTGCAGACAGCCTGGGCACTTCAAAGCAAACTGCCCCTACCCCAGAGTGTCCAAGAAGCAAGGACACGAAGAAGAAAAGAAGCCTGAAGATCAACACAGAAGAAGAAGAGCATTCGTCTCAGAGCAAGCTGAGAGAGATCCACTCTCTGAATCAGAGTCCAGTTCAGACTCTGACTCTGATGAAGCTTTCTGCTGCTTGGATGCAGAAACTGAAGACCTTTGCCTCATGGCACAATCTGATGATGAGGTATGTTCTACAGCTGACTCTATTTCTTCTTCAGTAGGCACAGCCTTAAATGATGATCCAATGTCATCATTTTGGGAAGAGTTCAAGACTATCCAAGGATCTTATACCTTTATTAAAGAAGAGAACAGTAAGCTTAAAGCTGAAAATGAGTCTCTTCTAAAGAGAATAAGAGAAATTGAACATCTTGAAGTCAGATACAATAGCCTTCTGAAGATGCAATCTTCTATGAAGGGTATCAATGACTTTCACAACTCTACCCCTGGCCTTGGATATGTTGAACCAGAGTCTGGTGAGCCTTCTGTAAGGCCTAGCACCAAAGTTGCTAAGGCTAAAAAGGTCATAGTGTCACAGACTCTGAGCCCCAGTTGTCATGCTAGTACTTCTGGTACTAAAGTTGTTCATGAGAAAGTCCCACCAGAGAACCAAAGACTAAAGGCCAAACCAAAACAAGTTTTGAAAATTAATGAACCTGGCAGAAGATCTAATAACAGAAAAAGTTTTCAGAACAATAAAATTCAAAGGCCAAAACCTATCAGACAATCTCATGACAATGGTATCAGAAATCACTATCAGAGAGGCAAATATCAAGAGAAAATTAACTATAGACAAATGAGGTTGTCTGGTCAACCTCAGAAGCCTAAAGTTAAGCGCTCTTCTGATCTTGATAGTATATGGGACTTCTTTCCAACAAAGAAGGCTATGCAAAAGTATGCAAACAGAAAGCATGATCCTCACAAGCATCTGCCCAAAGTGAATCATACATCTGTTTACTACGACTACCAGGTGGACAATGGGTACCATCCACCAAGGTTTCAGTTAATGAGACCAAAATGGTACCAACTACCAAGACTGCATTACCCCCCAGGACCCAACATTGCTTGGGTACCTAAATCTTCCTTTTAATTTTGCAGGAACTGTGTGCTGGAGCCATCTGAGAACAAGAATGGTATATTGACAGTGGATGCTCCAGGCACATGACAGGTGACAAGAGTTGCCTATCAGAGTTCCAGAAAATCAATGAACCCCGAGTCACTTTTGGAGGAAATGACAAGGATGGTCAAACAAAAGGAAGAGGGAAGCTGATCAAGAACCAGATAATCATTGAAGATGTCTCATATGTCAAAGGTCTGAAGTTCAACCTCCTAAGTGCTAGCCAGTTCTGTGACAAAGGCTACACAGTTGAATTCACCAAGACCTTATGCTATGTCAAGCATGAGACAACCAAGGAAGTGGTTCTTACAGCCAAGAGGAGGAAGAACATCTATGTTGTTGATTGGCAAACAGCAAAAGATGGAACCTGCTTGATAGCCAAAGACAATTCAAAGCTAAGCTGGGACTGGCACAAGAAGCTTAGCCACCTGAATTTCAAAACCATCAACAAACTGGCAAGGGAACACATTGTAGATGGTCTGCCTGACATTGTCTACAAGAAGGAGACCCTCTGCAGTGCTTGTCAGAAAGGCAAACAAGTGAAGACCTCATTCAAACCCATAGCTGGAGATCTTTCTACTTGTCCTCTAAATCTGATCCACATGGATTTATTTGGACCAGTTGAAACTCCCAGTGTTGGTGGAAAAAGATATACTCTTGTTATGGTTGATGACTACTCAAGATACACATGGACTGTGTTCCTAACCAAGAAGAATGAAACTCTTCAGAAGTTGCCATCTCTGTTAAAGCAACTTCAGACTGAGAAGAACATGAAGGTCAGGACAATCAGATCTGACAGAGGAACTGAATTTGTCAACAAGGTGATCAAGGACTTCTGTGATCAGAATGGCACATTCCATCAACTCTCTGCTGCCAGAACACCCCAACAAAATGGTGTTGCAGAAAGAAGGAACAGAACTCTAAAAGAAGCTGCAAGGACAATGATTGCAGAATCAGGCCTGCCCATCAGATACTGGGCTGAAGCTATCAACACTGCATGCTACACTCAGAATAGGAGCATGATCCACAAGAATCATCAGAAGACCCCCTACGAGCTGTGGAAAGGAAGAAAACCAAACATCAGCTACTTCCATGTGTTTGGATGTAAGTGTTATATCCTAAACAATGGAAAGGAGAATCTGAAGGTATTTCAAGAAAAATCTGATGAAGGTGTATTCTTAGGCTACTCAAGTTCAAGCAAAGCCTATAGAATACTCAACAGAAGATCTCTACAAGTTGAAGAATCCATTCATGTCAAATTTGATGATGGTACCTCTGCAGAAGAATTATCAGAAACCCTGCAGAAAATCAACCTTGAAGACAAGGGTTCAGAACCATCAGAAGAGGCCATCAACAATCCTATATTCTCAACACCTCCTGCCAATCCAATTCTGATAGACAAAGATGAAGATGAAGATAATGTATCAGAAGATGAATCATCAGAGTTACCTAGACAGCAACTATCAGAACCTGATCTAACTTGGTTAAGAGACCATCCTCCTAATCAAGTAATTGGTCAAGTTACCAGTGGAGTAAGGACCAGATCTGCATCAAGAAGAGAAGCCATGTTCACCTGCTGTATTTCCCAGATGGAACCAATGTGTGTGGAAGAAGCTCTAGAAGATTCAGACTGGATCAATGCAATGCAAGAAGAGCTGACACAGTTTGAAAGGAATGAAGTATGGAAACTTGTTCCTCGACCAAAGCATCAGAATGTCATTGGAACCAAGTGGGTATTCAAGAACAAAGCAGATGAAGAAGGCAACATTGTAAGGAATAAAGCAAGGCTTGTAGCAAAGGGATACTGTCAAGAAGAAGGCATAGATTTTGATGAGACCTTTGCACCTGTAGCAAGACTGGAAGCAATCAGGATATTCCTAGCCTATGCTGCTTACAACAACATCAAAGTATACCAGATGGATGTCAAGAGTGCATTTCTGAATGGAGAACTTGAAGAGGAAGTCTATGTTGAACAACCTCCAGGTTTTGTCATCCCTACTCAATCCTCTTGTGTCTACAAGCTCAGAAAGGCCCTTTATGGTCTTAAGCAAGCTCCCAGAGCTTGGTATGACACATTGTCCCTATTCTTAGTAAACCATGGGTTTACTAAAGGAAAGGTTGACAAGACTCTATTTCAGATTACTGTTGCTAATCATATTCTATTAGTGCAAATCTATGTTGATGATATTATATTTGGAAGCACTAATCCAGAATTATGCAAGAAATTTTCTCAAGTTATGCAGAAGAAGTTTGAAATGAGCATGATGGGAGAACTCAGTTATTTCCTTGGATTGCAAGTCAAACAAGTTCCAGAAGGCATCTTTATCAACCAAGGGAAGTACACCAGAGATCTCATCAAGAAGTTTGGAATTGATGGAAAATCTTCAGTCAAAATTCCTATGAATGCATCTCAAGGAATTGGACCAGATGATGAAGGAAAAGATGTTGATGCAACAACTTATAGAGGAATCATTGGATCTCTCCTCTATCTGACTGCAAGCAGACCAGACATAGCTTTTGCAGTAGGAATCTGTGCCAGATACCAATCAAAGCCCAAGGAGAGCCATCTAGTTGCTGCTAAGAAGATTATCAGATATATCAAGGGAAATCCAAATGCAGGCCTATGGTATCCCAAGGGAGGTAATTTTGAACTAATTGGTTATTCTGATTCAGACTTTGCAGGTTGCAGATTGGACAGGAAGAGTACTTCTGGTCACTGTCAATTGCTAGGAGGGAGACTTGTCTCCTGGTTTAGCAAGAAGCAGAATTCAATCTCAACTAGCACTGCTGAAGCTGAGTACATTGCTGCTGGAAGCTGCTGTGCTCAATTACTCTGGATGAAGCAACAACTCAAGGATTATGGAGTGCAAGCAAAGGAGATCAAGTTGCTGTGTGACAATACCAGTGCCATTGCCATCACTCAGAATCCTGTGCTGCATTCAAGGACCAAGCATATTGAGATCAGACACCACTTCATCAGAGATCATGTGGAGAAGAAGCACGTCTCAATTGAGCATGTTCCAACTGAAGATCAGCTTGCGGATATCCTAACTAAACCTCTTTCAGAGGCTAGGTTTAACAAGTTGAGAGAAGAACTGGGAATGATGGATGATCTTCCCAGAGATACATGAATCAGAGTTGCAGAAGTATCAGATGTGGATTCATCAGAACACCCCATCTCTGATACCCGAAACTCTTATCCATCAGAAGCTTAAGTCAGAGTTGCAGGAAGGATCAGACTTGGTATTCATCAGAGGTCCTCGTATCAGAACATCTCTTTCTCTGATACAAGGGCTAATATTTATCAGAGTGGCTGTGGACTTAGAAAAATTTTCTAAACTTCGGGCGAGACTATTCAATAAACAGGGTTTTACCTTTTTACCCCCGGTAGTTATTACCACTTTTGGAAAACGGCTTTCCGCCCGCATTCCATTAAATGCGACCTCGGAACAGCAAATTATATCAAACGTCCACTAACCCGAACTCATATATACTCAGTCTGTAAACCTAAACCGCCATTGCATCTCATCTCTCTTCGTCTTCAAGCTCTCAGAACTCTCAAACCTTCAATATCTCAAGAAATTCCTCAATCCCTACTCAAAATGAAGTTCATCAACATCACTGATCTTTCTGAAACTGAAGCCAAGTCCCTAATGGCCAATATCGTCACCGGCATGAAAGTTGACATGTCATCTCTGCCGCTGCTAGCCGAGAACAGCAAAATCATGCGGAGAATCATTGAAGGGATGAATGATTCTCAGCTAACAAAGATTGTAGCTCACCCCTATGTGCACTTCAGCAATCTGGATGTGGCTGAGTTCTACCTCAACGCCTACATCTCCAACAACGCCATATTCTCCCAGGTTCAGGGCAAGGACCTGAAGATAGATGCTACTGCCCTTAACGAGTTCTTCAACATTCAACTGGACTCTCAGGATGAGGACACCCCCAATCTCATTGAACTTGATGATGTGGACATCTCAGTCACCACATTTGTGCAGACCTACTGCCGGGATGATGCAACTGGAATAGATAGGCTGTACATGAAGAAGAACCAGCTCAAGAAGGACTATGAGCGACTAATGAGCATCATGCACAGGTGTCTGTGGTGCAAAACCGGTTCAACTGACCAGATGAACAATGCAAATGCCAAAGCTATCTATGCAGTTCATCGTGGCATGAATATCAACTGGGGTCAAGTTCTTTTCAAATCTATTTCTGAATGCATTGAGAAGAAGGATGCTGAGACTGGGAAATTCTCTACTAAGATGGGCCATGGACTTCTCATCTCCAGACTCATCACTAACGCCCAGATTGAACTCCGTGGATCTGCTCCAGCCAACCACATGAAGACAATCTTCCTCACTGCATCTCCTAAAATGCATGTGGCAATTGCTGCAGAACTAAAGAAAACTAGCAAGCATGAGCAGAACAGGGAAAAAGTGGTTGAAAAACCCAAAGTTGTCCCCAAGAAGATCACTACAAAGGCTGCAACTACTTCTGAACAGCCTAAGGAAAAGCCTGTTCAAACTCCTAAGAAGAAGCATACTCAGAGTTCTAACATTACCTCTTCTAAAAAGATTGCATCAGAGGAGGATGCATCAGAAAAGGAAGGATCAGATTTGGCTCCTAAAATCTCTCCTCCAAAGAAGCAAAAGCAAAAGAGGAGAAGAAGAGCAACCATCAGAAGTGACTCTGATGACTCTGCTTCTGATCACATGCAAAGGAAGAAGAAGAAAGAAAGCACCTCTCATCAGAAGTCGGACACTCAGGGGGAACCTAAACCAGAGTCCCATCTCTCATCCCTACCAGACATGCCTCTGATGACTCCATCAGAAGTTCATCAAGCATCCCCTATCAGAGAAACTGCCACAGAGTTTCATACAGCTCTAGATAAGCAGTTTGAGCGTGTACTTGCTTGGAGAGAGTGGAGAATGGGTCCTCTTCAGAAGATTCTTCAATTCTTCCCCTACTATGAAGCTGAGGAAGTTGAAGTCCTCAAGTGGGCGGGAACAGATGATGTCTCACAATGCTTTGACATTGAATTTCTAGAAGCTATTCTACAGAAGAAGAAAGCCAACTGCAAAGGCAAGGCTATTCTGATATCCAGCTCACCAGAGGAGCATATCAAGCCTCTATCTGAGCATGAAATTCCTCACTTTGAAGACTGGCTTATGAAGAAAAAGAAACAAGAGTCACTGATCAAGATGAAACCTATTCCTGGTGAAGAAGGTGAACCATCTACTGTGAATAATCAAGCTCTGACAATGATGAATCTGATCAGAGAATGGAGAGCCTCACAGTCTGAAGAAACCATTCTTGAGGTAATCCCTAACTCTCCTTCTCCATCTCGCCATATTGCACCAGAACCCCATACCTCACCTCCCAAATCACCATCTCCCAAACCCACAACACCCAGGTACACTCCACCACCTTCACCTCAACCTCCATCGCAGTCACCCACTCCATCACCAAAGAAAACCCCACCTCCAACCTATCAGAAAACCCCCTCCCCTCACAAAACCCCAACCCCTTCACCTAAGAAGCCCTCACCCAAACAACCTTCACCCTGCAAACTCCTCACCCCCATCAGAAACCGATCCCCTTCACCCCCTCCCTCTCCACAACATCAGAAAGCCCCTGCATCTCATCAGACTTCTCCTCACCAGCAACCTAATTCTCAGAACTCTACACCAGCTCGTCCCCAACAATCTTCTCCTCCTTCAGAGCAAGTCCTCGCTCTTGACCAAGGAAATGCTCCTGCACCATCCTTTATGGCAAATATAGAGCAGGTTGGACATCAAATCGCCAAAGGAATGGAAAAGATCCTAGATGCTGAGTATGAAACTGACGCTCATCTCACAAATGTCAGCAACCATCTCTCTAAGGGCATCTCCTTACTGCTGAAGCATGTGGGCATCATTGCCACAGCCTTTGAAGTCCACAAGGATAAAACTGCAGAAAACCTGAGCAACATAGCTAAGGAAGTCGATGGAATCAATGCTGTCCTCTTTCATCACACCAAGGCTCTTGAAGAGCAGGACAAAGCAATCAAAGGCATCTCTGATTCCATTGATGATCTCCAATGGTCCTCTGATAAGCATGCTGAGCAACTAACAGATGTAGAGGATATCTGCAAAACCCTGAAGGAATTTGACATCAAGCTAATTAATAGTGGAAAGGACAGAGATCACAAGCTGACTCTCCTTGAAGCCACTACTAAAGATATTCAGACTGCTGTAGATAAACAGAAAGAAATCATTGAGGGTCTGGCCTCTGTCACTGGGACTCTGCCAGGGATCCTTGAAGCACTGAAAGAAAGTCAAGCAACTAAATTCTCTAAGGTTCAACTCCTGCTTGGTGATCTTGCTGATGCCAAAAAGGGGGAAGATGAGAAACCTATCAGAGCTGCAGAAGGAACAGAAGGATCAAGCATCAGAGCTCTGACTCCCATCTCTGGTACCCCTGATCCTGCTAGTTACTTTGAGAGAGCCAGGCAGAAGCAGATTGCTGCTGGTATTCAAAGACCTACTCCCCCTCGTCCCAAGAAAGGAAAGAAGATAGCCTCCACTTTCACTCTTGCTCAATGGCTTAAAAGTGATCTAGCCAAACCTGATGCTGCCCAGTTTCAAGAAATGAAGAAACACATGACCTTCTATCAGAAGGAAAATCTGATCCTAGATAAGGATGGGACGATTATCATAAACCATGGCGGGTCAATGCAAGAAGCAGAGGCTTGGTGGCGATTGAAAGTGATCCCTGGCAAGGACATCTCAGAAGCCATCAGAAACTACCTAGATTGCAAACTTGAACCTCATTGGAATGAATGTCAGAATCCAAGGAATTTGGCCTCCATCAGAACAAAGGTAAATGCTCTTCTGAAGAAGATTGACGATGCAGAAGTTCAACTAGAAGAGGAAGATTCCTAACTCTCTTCTCTTGTTGCTTTCAATATTTTTCATCAATAAGAAAACCTGCTTACCTCTATTTTGAATGGCAATTTCATTTTATGTGTCCTTTACTGCTTTATAATTACCTAATTATGTTGATTATCTGATTGATTGTATCTTACTCTTACTATTTTCCTATGCCAAGTGCCCACCAAAATTCTAAATGAAAGTTTAGTTTTAACTTATTTTCCTTCATGGTGAAAGGCACTTCTCTGGAAATAGTTTAAGGGTTTTGGCATCATCAAAAAGGGGGAAATTGTAAGGAATAAATGTAATTAGATTTTGATGATGCTATAGGATTAGAAAGTTAGAGTACCCCCAATTAGATTTTATGTATTAGAATTTTCAATTGTAAGTATTAGTGTAGTCGACGATCAGAGTTGCTCTGTTTTGGATCAGATCAGAAGTGCATCAGAACTGCTCTACCAGAATTGCTCTTTGAGAACTGCTTCATCAGAGTTCTCTTATCAGAAGTTCATCAGAGTTGCACCACGAGAGTTGCTGATAAGTTTGGACATCTGATAACCGATGAGAACTACAGATCAGAAGTACGCATCAGCGGACCTATCAGAGTCAGAGATCAGAAATCCATCAGAACTCAACTCATCAGAAAACCATCAGAACTCAGAAAGCCATCAGAATCCAACACATCAGAAGAGCCTGATCAGAGCCCGACTAACACTTAGAAGATTTCAAGCAACATCCAACAGCTATGAATCCAACGGGTAAAAACATCCAACGGCTAGAAGACTGTGCATGAAAGGAAAGCATTTAATGCACATTAAATGAGCCTGATACGCTGAAGGATTGATTGCAAATGATTGACCAAGGAATCCGGGAAGATATATTATAAAAATAGAAACCTTCCAAAACGGCGGTCAAGTCAACAGTACGCGCATTTAATGCAGTTGTCTCCTCCTCCAACGGGCAGACAACCTCAGTATATAAGCTACACACCGAAGAACAGACAAATAACTTTGCCACAACTTTTGCTCTGAACTTCATTCTACAAGCATTCTTGAGATTCAAACTTCATAACACAAAACAAGAAAAAGCTTACGTTGGGAAGATTCAACCTCACAATCTTAATCCCCAACAAGAGCAAAGTCCATCCTGTTCTTCAACACTTCAAGATCTTCATAACATATCTTTTGTGACGAAGCAAGTTGGAGGAAAAACTTTGTTTTTCAAAGGATCTTCTGCAAAGAAGGGCGTCCAAGTAACTGCAGCAGTGAAGTGGTGATACTTCCGGGAAGCTGAGTGAAAGGACCAGTCATCAGGAAGCAGGACTGCATCCCGGGTGACAACTAGGCTTGAAGAAGGCGTGGAGAACTTCTTAAGTGCTAGGGATTAGCTTTGTAACCGATCTACTTCAAAGCTAGTGGAACAGTGGACTAGAGGAACGCGTTGTTCCTTGAACCACTATAAAAATATCCGGTGTCATTTACTTTACTGCAACTTATAATTCTGCACTTAGGACATTAACTGTTAACTCTAAGACTTGGAATCTGTGTTCAGCAGATCTTGTTTTCTGAGTTATCAGAAAGGCATTTGCCTTAGTATTTCTGAGGCTACCCGGACAGATCAGAATCCGCTGCCAAGGCCAGTTCTGATATCAGAACCAGCCTTTCTCTGTCACCAGAATCAGACCTTCTCTGATAAGTCACTTTGGACTTAGAGAAAATTTGAAAAACCAATCAGTCTATTCACCCCCCCCCCCCTCTAGACTGATTACCATATTAAACGGGACCAACAATTTGTGAAAAGCAAAATATAGTTAGTCTAATTTTGAAAGAAATTTTGAAATGTGACAAAAGTGATATAACTTTCACTTTTCAGCCTATTTGTGATAATTTCCCTTTATAAAAAGCCCGGCCCGAGCCCGGTCCGAGCCCGTTTTTGTACAGGTCTCTACCCAATGGATACCAAAACCTCGAGATTGTGATCTGGTTGTCATCGAATGCAATCGCCGATTTTTCTTTCTTTTCTGATAGATTTTGATCTGAGTGTTTAAATTATCAGCCGAAAGACAGTTTTCCCGAGTGATTAGGAGAGCGTTCTTGCAAATATTTGTATTTGTGTTAGAGTCCCAAAGATCCCCTAGAGACGCGTTCAGCGGTCTCTTGTCGCTTTCTGAGGCATGATCAAGAAATTCGTCCCCCGAAAAAATTCTATCTGAATGTTCTGAAGAGGCAATGATCTTGTGATTTCCAGAAAAGATATCAAAGTCCTCCACTTTTTGTTCCTTAGGTTTTTCCAAATCAGCCCGAATAAGAAGCTTGTAGATAGAGATGTCTCTATCTTCAGACGAGCTTTGTCCCTCATAGATGGTAAGAGGATCTGGATCAAATCTCCCTTCTGATGAAAGTGTATTATCTAACATATTAAAAAAAACCAGATAGTCCCGAAAAATTGTTGCCGGTTGGGATAATTAGTGTACGTCCCTTGGTTTGAGAGACACGAAGGAAATCTCCAAAATTATTACTTGAAAGGTTAATGCTCAAAAACCTGTTGTGCTTCGAATAAATCTGTCTGTTTCTTTGAAGTAGACCTGATTAGTCATGCTTTTATGCAAACAAACATACACACATAAAATATCACAAGAGATCCTATATCTGGAAAGTGAGACATGTATGTATTTGTATCATACGAAGTACTTCTTCAAAGTGCAATGCATAAATATGCATGATAGAATCATTTACATTTAAGTATAAAAAAAAAAAAGAATTCTTAAGAAGTTTTCTCCCCTACGCAGTCTAGGGTTTGCGGCTGTTAATTGTTGATTTGTGGTCGTCTTCCCAGGGATTTCCTGGACATGGCATCATCATTTATGTCAATTGCAGATCTTTACTCCAAATTGTCTTTGGAAGAAGAGGAAGAAGATGGACTGGATTTGGGAGTAGAAGTTCCGAATGATGTGAAGGAAAATTTAGAATTGGCTGAGGTTGGAAGAGTGCTGACTAATAAACCCATTAAATTTTCTGCTTTTCGGGATACGATGGAAAATGCCTGGAGGCCAGGGAAAGGAGTTCATATGAGGGATATTGGGGACCAACGTTTTCTTATCCAATTCTTTCATGAGGTTGATCTTCGCCGTATTCTTGCAGATGGTCCCTGGGCTTTTGATAGAAACTTGGTGATTTTGCACAGGCTTGATCCTCTAGAGAGCCCACTACACTGCTCATTGTTACATGCTGAATTTTGGGTACAGGTACACAATTTGCCTCTAAGTTTGATGACGGAAAGGGTAGAAGAGTTGGTTGGGAATAAGATTGGAAAGTTTGTTAAAGCTAATGAAAAAAATTTTGAAGGCCCAATTAAAGTTTTTCTACGTATTAGAGTGGTTATGGATGTTAACTCCCCTTTAAAAAGACATGTGAAACTGAACTCTGGAGCAAATCAAGTCTGGGCAGACTTAGAGTATGAGAGGTTACCTCTATTTTGTTTTATTTGCGGTCGTATGGGTCATACCGAAAGATATTGCTCAATCCATGTTGAAGGGGGGTGGGGGTGGGAAGGGCAAGTAAAACCATATGGATTGTGGTTATAAGAAGGGATCAAAACAGAGCAAGTTGGAAGGGGTAGTCCGTGGTTAGTTTCAGAGATGAAAGGGCGTGGACTGGAGGGGAATTCTGGGGGTGGAAAGAGTCTGTGGGTCGGAAGTCAAGAGACTGGTGGGGTGATTTTAACAATGAAAGGGGGATTGTGAGGGGTTAAGACATTCCGGAGAGTAAGGTAGTGAACACAAATGAAGGGTTGGGGATGGCAGTGGGCAAGAGGAGACGAGTAGAGTTGGGGGGGTTGGTGGAGGGGGTACATGACAAGGGTGTTGTTGCGTTGATGGGGTCAAAAAACGTATTAGAGGCGGGACCTGTTGGTCCCAAATTTCAGGATGAATGAACAGCTATGAACGATCTACAATAATATAGAGAAGGATTCTTAATAATGATCGAGAGATAATCTGAACAGAAGAAATCCTTACGCTATACTATCGAGAACTATATAATGAATGCTCTGAATGAGAGGCGCTGTATATTTCTGATTCTCGATTATTCGGTCCTGTACCACATGTACGCATATTTATAGGCGTATGTACAGGTACCGAAATGGTAACCTAGAGCTCTGGGCCTAAGGCCTTTTTGGGCCCTATTCCCTTAACTCATTTATTCTTTATAAATACTAAAAAGGATAAGTCTAATCTAATTGGGATAACAAGACTCTAGACAAACTTGATCACAACAAATATTTTCCTCAACAATCTCCCCCTTTGTGATCAAGTGCCGTCTTGCTTCTTCTTCTCTTCACTTTTGAGCTTTATAATAATTCTTTCTGAGATTAAGCGCGTGCTCATAGTTTCTGAGTGAATTTCTTCTATCAAGTTGCTTTTCGATGGCCTGTAGGATGTTGTCAATTCTGTGCAGTTCCTTCTGGTCTCCTTCAGTGGCTTCGGTCGATTTCTGTCCAAGTTCTTGTTTCTTTGATCGGAGCTGCTCCTGGATGATTTTCAAAGTTCCGTCACAATACTTGTTAATTTTATCCACGAACATTAGACGCTTTTCGTTGTTATGATTCAGATAGATGACTGATACTGGATTGTCAAAGATATGATATGCTTCAAAGGATTCAAGGCCAGGTCTACTCAAGTCCGGTCTAGTAAGATTCACCTTTGGATAGTTGTGCTATATGGTCATCTGGAGGTCATGAGAGGCGTAGAACCGAACTTGTCTTGTCATGAATCTTTTTATAGCCTCGAAGCCTTCTTTAGCAAGTCTGTCTTTGTGAACTGGAAGCTCCCTGCATCTCATGAACATTTGATAAATGTCATCCATGTGTAGTAGAAAGAAGTCATTCTCTTGACAGGTGAACGCCGAGCCATCAGTACGTTGTAGATGAAAAATCATGAACTTAATTGTCTCCAAGTAATCTTCTGTGATCTCCAAGATTTTCAATATGGGACATCCACTTGTTGCAAGATTGTGATTTAGAACTTGTCGACGTTGCCCTGTGGATCTGTGTCTTAGCATATACAGGTTTCCTCCTCTGTATTTTCCTTTCAGGTGATTGATTCCTCGCATTTTTAATTCACTGAACTGCTTGACTTTTTCTGGTTGTCTCCAAATCTTCTTTCGAATTTCTTCAAGAAAGGGGGCTTTGATCCTTATGATTTCCCATTTTTCTTTAGCTGGTTCTGGTTCCTTGGGGTTTTCTTTTTTATTCTCCCCTTCCTTGAGTTCGTCTTTATCGAGTCCAATCATCATTGCATGGTATTTATTGAGGAACTCTCTGAGATGCCAGCTTCGACACATTTCGTACTGATCGGCTTCCACTCTAAGGTCATCCCACTCTGTCCATTTGCGGGGCCATTGATCATGAACTAGAAGATCTTCAAGCTCATCTTGTATTGGATTGTCAGAGGGTTCAGAGGGAGCTTGCTGCTGTGTCGAAGGTGACTCGTCGTGTGAAACACCGGGATCCTCAGGATTGCCCGTTGTCATCAGTTTCGAACTAGGATCTAGCTGATGGCCTGAGTAGAAAGATGTACTCGTGGTAGCATCATCAGGACTTCCATTCCGTCCTTGGTTAACATCTATAGGAGATGCACCTCGAGATGTTATGTCTAGCTCGACCATGCTAGAAAGAGTGGCTAGGGATTTATGGCTAGCTGAAGTAGTGGGTTGCTCATTGGTACAGGTAGAGGGTTGGTTTGGTTTTGAGGGTTGGCTAGTAGAAGCAACATGCTCAAGTATCCGCTGGCGCTTGTTCTCCCCCTCATGAGAATTCGAATCATCAGGATCCTCATGTGAACGTTTAGTGCCACGGAGACTGTCACGACATGTGTTCTGTGTATCTAGAGCATGGAGAAGGGCTTTTTGAAGAGGGGTGTGGTTGCCTTCTTCCACGTCTAGTATACGGTCGTAGATCTCAGCTACAAGATCTTCGAAGGGTATGGTTTTGAGATTGGGTTTGGTCATTGTAGGGGAGGATACTAGTTCTGTATCCTGGGTTCCCCTTGATGTGGATGGTTGTTGGTTTCCTAGGGTTAAAGGTTGGGAAATTGGTATGGAAATGGTTTGGGGCTGTGTTGTTTGGGGTTTGGATGGTATATTCTGAACAACTGGGGTACTTCCAGAGTCTTGTGCATTAGCGGTTATTGCTTCATGCACCCATGGTTTAATGGTAGACTCTAGAAAGCTGTTCAGATATACGAGAATGTCTTCGGGAATGGTGGTACCAGTTACAGGAGTTGTAACTGTTGTCACAGCATCAGTGAAGATGGCTGATGTGTGGCCTGCGTTCAATGATCGAGGCATTGTTGGCGTAGCAGGACTTCCGACCATCATAGTTTGCACTCCGGTCGTTGCATTCAGGGTGAGTGCACCTGTATGTGCAGTGAATAGTGTAGGTGTCCTAGAAAAATTCAAAAATGTAGGAATGGTGACACCTAGACTCGATGTGATAGAACGAATGGGGGTAGTGGTCCGGGACTGTTGACCACTAAGTCTCTCAACTGATTCGGAAGGAACCAGTGAGGTCGGTATGAATTCCCCTTGAGTTATTGAAACTCCAGCCTGTTGGGAGGCTGGAGAGTGGCTGGGAGAGGGCTGTGCATGCGCAGTTGAACCAGATGCTGCGGCTTCTACCCGGGAACTGACAAGGTCAGCTCCTGCTCCTAAGGGCGTGGTTCGGTCTATAGTGAGGAAAGTGTCGCAGTCATCATACAGAGCCAGCTCCTCCTCCACTGCACTTTTCTTTCTAAGCCTCTTCATAGGCTGTGATGATGCAGGCTTTTCGTTGCGTTTCTTGGAGTGCTGTTCACTAATGATGATCCCTTTGAGTGGTCGGGGTGTGAATGCAGCCTCAATATCTTCCGATGAGGAGTCGGAGTCTATCGGAATGGCCTGTTTGCCAGCTCTCTTCCTGTTGCTGATCAAGACTCCCTCCATATCATCATCATCATCTGCATCATCATCATCATCATCATTCCTCTTCTTTCCCTTGGCCATGCTATTGGAGGCCTCACCACCAGCCTTATTAGAAGGGGCCTGGCTTGATGGTTCATCGGCAGTGTCCTCAGCATTTGTAGGGTGGCCCTCAGCAGTCTGGGTCCTCTCGGAAGAGTTAGCAGACTGATCATCATTAGGCCGGGTTGCCACTGTTTTCTGTGGCGGGGCTCTCTTCTTCTTACCCTCACTTGGCTTGGTCCCCTGGGAAGGTCCAGCTGGGTTTTGCTGAACCATAGGGACCGTTCTCTTCAGCGACTCTTTGTAGTCAATGACTGCCTTATCCCTCGGGTTTGCTAAATCAAGCAGGGAGTCCGGAATAGGCAGTGCTTCAGCTTTGTTGCTGTCCCTCTGGAAGTATTTGAGCTTTGGAGCGGTAAAGTGATTATCTCCCTTACGCTTTGGAATAGTAGGGGTGGCCTCCATCATGTTGTGGATCATCAGTGCCAGCCACTTAGCGTAAGGGATTGTACTACCCTTGTTGTTCTCCTTTATCTTCACCTGATCCAAGAGCTCTGTCCAGAAGAGCTGGGCCATGTCGTACTCCTTATCAAATGCGATTCCGTGGAAGATTTGAAGGATTTGCGTGTTGCACTTGTCATGTCCGGCGTGCTTCGGAGAAAGACACTTGTTGACCAGGCCGAACAAACTCTTCCACGGATGAGGCAGGTTGGAGATTGTGAAATTTGACAGTAAGGGCAGTGGGCTGTCGTAACCAAGAGCTTTCATCCCCTTTATCAGCTCTTCGTTTGAGGGGAGTGGTGCATAGCTTTGGTGCATTGGGAGCTTCAGAGTCTCCCGGATTGTAGAAGGTGTTAGCACCACTCTCTTGTCAGCTAGTTTGGTCATGATCTTTGACCGATCCTTCTTACTCTCAGTTCGCATGCAGCCCCAGAATTGCTGCAGGTATACCTCTGGCACTGGTTTTGCTTCACTGAATGCTAGCCAGAGGTAGTGCTTTTGTAGAATAGAGAGAATGACTGGGTCCTGACACTTGAAGAGCTTTAGGTCCAGCTGAAAATTGTTGTCATAGATTGGGACCCAGTTCTCTTGTGAGTACAGTTCATCACTTGATTGTGCATTCCTGTCTGTTCCTGACATGATTGACTGAAAGAATTGGGTCAGCACATTGTTCATTTGAAAATTTTATTTTTGTTCTGTTTTTGCAATTTTTCAGATCAGTTGTGTACAGGTGGGACACCGAAATCATTCTAAGTGTAAACCACGAGAACCAGCTTTTCGAGGTTTAAATGTCGAGAAGTAGGTTCTCGAGGTTTAAATACCGAGAAGCTCTTCTCGATACTCAAACATCGAGAACTTGGTTCTTGAGGTAGGAATATCGAAAAGTCCTTCTCGAGGTTTAAACATCGAGAAATACTTTCTCGAGGTTTAAATATCGAGAAGCACTTCTCGGTATTTCAACTTCGAGAAGCTGATTCTTGATACTTAAACATCGAAAAGTCTTTTCGAGGTTTAAACATCGAGAACCGGATCTCGATTTTGAAATAGCGAGAAGTTCAATCTCGAGATTTAAACTTCGAGAAACTAAGTTTCTCGAGTTCGCACTTAGAGTAGAGTCGAGAACCACCTGCAAATATACAAAATACATAATGATAAGGAAAAACTTTTCGATGTTTCAAGTTCATAGTTCGAGAAAGATGGTTCTCGATATACAAACTCAAGAAATTTTCTCAGGTTTGAATTCGAGAACCTTGACATTATGCGCAAAAACCAGTTCATTGTTGTTTTTCATGATCGAGAACCATTATTACTACCTTTGGAAGATTTTTGAGAAGGATTTGAGAATGATGAAATGCGAGAAAGTTTTGAGGACTCCGAGAACTTAGATGCGAGAACGACGAAATATGCGAAAACTTGGTTCTCGAGGTCCTATATGTATGCGAGAATTGAGATGGGCCTAGCGAGAAAGTTCTGGGCCCATTTGTTTGAGTTGGGCCCCGATCTGTTTTAAAAGTTTTGGGCCTCAAAATTTTGTTAAAAAAACTTTATTTATGTACAATCCTTTTCTAAACATACTCTTTTTCATTCTTTTCTAACTGATTTTCTCACACACACACATTTTTTGGAATTTCTCCCCCTCAAAGTATACACACTCTTTTTCTTTTCTTTTCTAACTGATTTTCTCACACACACACATTTTTCAGAATTTCTCCCCCTCAAAGTATACACACTCCTTTTCTTTTCTTTTCTCTCTTTTTCTTCCTCTTTTTTTTTCTTCCTTTTCTCCCCCTCAACACATGCAACGCACACAACACACACACACACATTTTATTCAGACCAGCGGGAGATACATAATTACATAGGATCGAGATTCAACATGCCTAACTTATATACTAGGAACTGGAATCTCTTTTCATCTAGTGCCTTAGTAAATATGTCAGCCAGTTGAAGTTCAGTGCTTACAAAGTACAGATCAACATCTCCTTTCTCCACATGGTCCTTGATGAAGTGATAGCGCAGATCGATGTGCTTGGTACGCGAGTGATGAACGGAGTTGCTTGTTATGGCAATTGCACTCTGGGAGTCACTGTAAATCGGGATGTGATTGAACAAGAAGCCGTAGTCTCTGAGTTGGGTCCTCATCCATAGGATTTGAGAACAACAACTAGCAGCCGCCACGTATTCTGCTTCGGCTGTAGAAGTTGACACACAGTTCTGCTTTTTGGAGGACCAACAGACAAGCTTCTCTCCCAGAAATTGAGCACCACCGGACGTACTTTTCCGGTCTAACTTGCAACCTGCAAAATCAGCATCTGAGTAACCAATGAGGTCAAAACCCGTGTCTTTGGGATACCAAAGTCCTAAGTTGACTGTTCCTTTCAAGTATCTCAGGATTCTTTTTACTGCATTCAGGTGTGATTCCTTTGGATTTGCTTGAAAGCGAGCGCACAGACAAGTTGCAAAGACAATATCCGGTCTACTAGATGTCAGGTACAGCAAGGAACCGATGATAGCCCTATAGTTGGTAGCATCGACTGAAATCCCGGAAGGGTCAGAGTCGAGCTTTTGTGAGGGAGACATAGGGGTTTTCATGGTTGACTTGCTGTCCATCTGGAATCTCTTGAGCATTTCATGGATGTACTTCGACTGGCTGATGAAAATTCCGTCTGGCATTTGCTTGATCTGTAGCCCTAGAAAGAAGTTCAACTCTCCCATCATACTCATTTTAAACTCAGTGCGCATCAAGTTGCTGAATTCTTCGCAGAAGTTCGGATTGGATGATGCGAATATGATGTCATCCACATAGATTTGTATCAGCATGATGTCACTGTTCTCTCACTTGATGAAAAGAGTTGGATCTATCTCCCCCTTCGAGTAGCCTGATTGCACAAGAAAATCAGATAGTGCATCATACCAGGCTCTCGGTGCCTATTTTAGTCCATACAGAGCTTTCTTCAGCTTGTAGACATAATGTGGATGCTTAGGATCAACAAAGCCTTCTGGCTGTGCCACGAACACTTCTTCTTTTAATTCGCCATTTAGAAACGCAGTCTTTACATCCATTTGATAGACGGTGAAACTTTTATGAGCAGCATATGCAAGGAACAACCTGATTGCTTCAATTCTGACCACTGGTGCAAAAGTTTCATCATATTCAATTCTTTCTTGTTGGTTGTATCCTTTTGCAACTAGTCGGGCTTTGTTCCTTACGATCACACCGTCTTCATCCTTCTTGTTTTTGAACACCCACTTTGTGCCAATAATGGTTTTCTTCTGTGGTTTAGGCACGAGTGTCCATACGTTCATTCGGCTGAATTGATTAAGTTCATCTTGCATAGCAATCACCCAATCAGGATATGTCAATGCTTCCACGACCTTTGATGGTTCAGACTGACTAATAAAGCAGGAGAAAAGGCATTCATTGGCTGTTGCTGTTCTGGTGCAAACTCCACGACTCGGATCTCCAATAATTTGTTCAGTAGGATGTGCCTTCGTCCACTTCCGCTCATGTGTTAGAGGGATTGGAGTTATGATGGGGTGATCCGGGTCCACAAAGATATCAGATGTAGCTTGTTGGGGTGTAGAATGCACTGATTCAGTAGGAGTCGGTTCTTGTGTTTCTGGTGAAGTTGGTGTTGGTGTTGATGCCGTTGCTTGTGTTGCTTCTGTGAGATGATCTTCTGAATCCTCATGATCAGATTGAGAGGATGTGTCTCCTTCATTTTCAGTAAGATCAAGCATTAGTGACATTGTAGTAGTAGGCTCCGTTTGTGTTTCTGTTCCTTGCTGTGGACTTGTGTTATGTGGATTTTCATAAAAATGTTCAAAGAGAGAATCTAGAAACACACGTTCAGTAGATGTTTGCTCAGTCGCTTCAGCTCCGTCAGGTATTTGGTGTTCAGAAAGAGTGGGTTCAGTGAAGAGGTGTTCAGAAGCAAAATCTGCCATTTCATAGAATGCAACATGTACACTCTCTATGACAGTTCGGCGTTCACGTAGATAGACCCGATATGCCTTTGATTGCGTGGAGTACCCAATGAATACTCCTTCGATCGCTTTCGGATCCATCTTGCTTCTTTCATTTCTGTCATTTAGAACAAAGCACTTGCAGCCAAACACTCTGAAGAATGAGATATCAGGAGTTCTGTTGAAGAGTATTTCATATGGGGTCTTGTTGAAGCGCTTGTGAATTGATGTTCTGTTCTGAGTAAAGCACGCTGTGTTGATTGCTTTAGCCCACATGAAATGGGGAAGCTTTGACTGAATGAGCATGGTGCGTGCTGCTTCAACAAGAGTTCGATTCTTTCTTTCAACCACTCCGTTTTGTTGAGGAGTCTTTGCCGCGGAGAATTGTTGAGTGATACCCTGAGATTCAAAGAAATCAGTAAGGTGCTGATTTTTGAACTCGGTACCATTGTCTGTCCTTATCACTTGTACACTCTTCCGAAGGAAATTTTGAATTGTCCTAATGAAGGTTATGATGGTTTTTACTGCTTCATCCTTTGTCCTCAAGAATTTTGTCCATGTGTACCGAGAGTAGTCATCCACAATGACTAGAGTATATTTTCGCCCGTTGATGCTTTGTACTCTCATTGGTCCACACAAATCCATATGGAGCAATTGTAAAAATTGTGAGGAGGATGGGACTTGTTTTGACTTGTGAGTGCTCCTTATCATCTTGCCTAATGTACAGGCACCACAATGGTTGTCAGCGGAAGTCTTCAGAGTAGGCAGCCCTTTCACAAGTTTCTTCTTGGAAAGAGAGATCAGATGTTTAAAGTTCAGATGAGATAGGCGTCTGTGCCACAGGCTATTTTATTCAGAGGAAGCTTTGGACAACAGACATATGGAAGAAGTTGTTTGAACACTTTTCAGATCAATAGTGTATAGGTTTGATGTCCTGTTACACGTTAATAATGTGTTTCCATAGCTATCTATCACACAACACTGTCTTGTTTTGAACTTCACTTCCATCCCGCTATCACAAAACTGTCCAATGCTTAACAAATTGTGCTTCAGTCCTTTCACGTAGGAGACAGCCCTTATGGTGACACTGGGACAGATGACATCTCCGTATCCAAGAATAGGAGACGATGCGTTGTTACCAAATCTCACATTTCCTCCGTAACACGATGTGTAGTTGCTCAGTAGATGTCTTATTCCGGTCATGTGGGTTGAGCATCCAGAATCTAAGTGCCACACATGACCATTCTGCAAAACAATTAAGTTTTCTTAGGTACCCACCGTAGGATGGGTCCTTCCTTATTAATCAGAAACATCTTTTTAAATTTTTCTTTGAGCTGTGATCCAAGGTCAACAGCTTTCTCAGTCAAGGTTTGAGCTTTTTCTTTTTCAGATTTGGGCATCCATTTTCGTTTGATTGAGGGAGGAGATGAGACGTGATCACTATGAGTGAATGGATGTTGATTAAGGTATGGCTTAAAAATTTCTTCTTTAGAGAGTCTTTTCAGATGTTTCTTTGAATGAATCTTGAGGGGATATTTTAAGTGCAAAAAGTCATAATAACCCTCAACAGATTCATTTTCAGATTGCTTTCTTGAATTTTGTTCATTTTTTCTTTTTCTTCTCACATCATTCACATCACTATCAAAATCAGAACTTGATAAACTACCATCATATCCATAAACATTATCAGAAGATACAAAGGGTTCAACATTTGATCTAGAAACATTCAGCTTGGGACTCAAGACTGAACTTTGACTACTAGACTGCTTAACAGAGGCAGAGCTATAATTATTTTTGGAATATAACATTGCACTAGAACTAGAATTTTTATTTTTCAAAAACGCTTTCTTCTTTCCTTCAGCAACCTCTCTTCTTCTTGACTTCCACTCCTCTCTCTTCTCCCATCTCCGACTCACTTTGGTTCCTGTAACCGAAGGAGACTTGGAGTGAGTAGGTGGACTTTCAAAAATGTTCTCAATTTTGTTGTTATGATCAATGGTTGAGTCAGTACTACTTGTAGATTGGGAAGCTGTGTTGGACTGGGATTGTTCTTTTAAAAGAGTAAGTTCATTTAACAGTCTGTCACGCTCACTCTCAAAACTCTTCCTCTCTTCTTCAAAACTTTTTCTTTGATTTTCAAGAGAAATGTGTAAGTTTTCAAATTTCTTTATTAGAGGAGGAATGTAGGGTTCATCTACATCAGACTGTGAGTTCGAGGAAGGTTCCAGATCAAACACAGCTTCCTTTTCAGAAGGATAAAGACTCACGCATTCATCCGAAGAAAAGACAGGTTCAGCTGTAGCATAACTTTTGTTCAAAGCAGAATAATCAAAAGAGATTTGAACCTTTGTGTTGTTTGTTCTTTTCTCAGCCTCAAGTTCTTCCATTTCTTTTGCCGCAGTGAAATGCATGAGCTTGGTCAGACCGAACCCCATATAGTTAACATCATACAGTTGTTTACATTTAACCTTTTTCAGGTTGCAGGGATTCGATAGACCAAGTCCTTCTTTGGAGTTATAGAAACGGGTATCCTTGGGCTGATTTAAGAAAATCGTTTGTTCAGTTTGATCACGTTTAGCTAGCAGATCCTCAAGTTCCTTAATCTTCCTATAAAGAGCACTTCTTTGATCATGCAAAACCTTTTTCAATCCATTTGTTTGATTAAGCTCTGTCTTGGTGTCACGCAGCTCACGAGTCAAGTCTGTGGTCTTAAGTGTCAACTTCTCAGTTTCTAAGGTCAGTTTTTCAACCTTTTTCGTAGATTCATCAAGTTTTAAGGATAGACATGCATTTTTATGCAAGTTCTTAAGTAAGACTTTATGATTGTTATCAAGTCTCGCCTCAAGTTCCTTAATGATTTTACCCTTTTCAACTAAGGAATGATTTTTGCAGTTACAAGAACATGAATTTTTAGAAGGACTTACATTGTTGTTAGAGCTTTCACTTTCATCATCTCCGGGGATCGCAGCATCACCCTTTCTTTCATCCTTCTCCACGATTGCCATCAAAGCTAAGTTTTCTTCTTCCTCATCTGAAGAATCATCCTCCATCCAATGGTCCTTCTCAGCGAGCAGTGCAGCATTTTCATCTTCTTGCTTTGCCATGAACATCTTTTGCTTGTTCAGGAGCATTTTCTGCTTGTAGTAATTGAAGTCCCTCCTTCTTGGTAGGCGACAGTCTTTGATCAGATGTCCTGTCTTTCCACAATTAAAGCATTTAGGAGGTTCTTCTGCTGCAACAGCTCTTTCTGAGGAATTCTGCTCAAACTGCTTTGGTTTGTAGTTGGATGAGGAGGTTCTCAGTTTGTTGGATGAAGTATTCTTCTTAACAAATCTTCTGTTGTATTGATTGGTCAAAAGTGCCATTTTCTTCTGCAACTCCGCCATTTCAGACTCCATGTCTATCTCTTCATCACTTCCTTCATCTTCTTCTGACATCACTACAGCCTTCTTCTTCTTTTGCGTTTTAGTGGTACTCCTCATCTGAGTTTCCATCACTAGAGCAAGTGGATCAGCAATTTCGGGTTCTGCAGTGTCGTTTACAAACTGTTGGAGGTGGTCATGAATGGTGTAAAGATCAACTTCATCAAGATCTTGATAGAAAACGTATGTTCAGCTCCATGTTAGCTTTGTTCACATTGATCTTTCTCAGATCATTCACCAGCTTAACAAATCTGTTGTAGGTCTCATGTAGAGGTTCACCGGGCCTGGCCTTGAAGGAGTCGTAGGCAGTGAGAGTACTTGCTTTCTTGGTTTTCAGACCCAGATTGGTTCCTTCCATCAGCTTTCTAATCTCGTCCCACATCTCCTTTGCAGAATCCATACTATCTATCAGGATATAGATGTCGTTTGGAATTGCTTGGAGCAGGTACGTTTTTGCCATCAAATCCGCCTTGACTCTCAATCTATCTTCTTCAGTATATTCTTCAACAGCTTTAGGTATCCTTACTGGTTCAACGGGGGGCTCATTATCATTGTCACCTCCAAGTATCATCCAAATCTGAGCTGGTCCCTCCGTCAGTGATTCAAGCATGGCTGAAGAGTTGTCTTTGCTTTCGAGAAAATTGAGAAACCTGTTCTTCCACATTACGTACTCGTCTCTCCTCAAGATAGGGGGTCTGTTGTCATTTCCTATTGAAAGAGCGTCCATTTCTGCTGTTCTAAGAATGACCGTTCGAGTGATTGATCTGTCACAAAATTACTTCTAAGTATGGATTATCGAAAGGTGAAACTTCGAAAAACTAGGTTCGAGAACTTAAGGGTTCGAGAAAGATTATCGAGAAGTAAGTTTTCGATATCAAACTTCGAAAAGTTCGTTTTCGATATAGGAGTTCGAAAAGTCGATATCGAGAAGTCTAACTTCGAGAAGTTCAGTTCGAGAACTGACTTTTCGAGTTTGAGTTTCGAGAACCGACGTCGAGAACCTGCAATATCGAAAACAAATATTTCAAAGGACAAATATCAAGAAATACTAATACGAGAAGCTAGTATCGAAAACTAAGTTCTCGAGCTTAATGTCGAGATCATCCTATCGAAATCCTGTACTTAAAAATTTTCAGAATTTTAAAAACGAAGACTGCTGCTATGTTGTTTTCGATGTCGAGAATGCTCCTGTATGAATCAACCTTCGAAAAACCTGCTAAAAGTGTCGAGAACCTGTTTTTCGATATGAAGGTATCGAGAACTTCTAATCTCAAAGATTACAAGTATCGAGAATGAAGATATACTCCTGGTTCGTCTTTGAAAGACGAAACCAACAGTATAACTTTTACACAAAATTGTCCAGAAACAGATTTACAAAGGAAGATTTAATAAAACACCGAGAAACATAAAACAGAGTATTTTTCGCAGTTTTTTTTTCTCGTCGATGCAGATCAGTACTTGATCGGCTCTGATACCAGTTGTTTGTCCCTAATTTCAGGATGAATGAACAGCTATGAACGATCTACAATAATATAGAGAAGGATTCTTAATAATGATCGAGAGATAATCTGAACAGAAGAAATCCTTACGCTATACTATCGAGAACTATAGAATGAATGCTCTGAATGAGAGGCGCTGTATATTTCTGATTCTCGATAATTCGGTCCTGTACCACATGTACGCATATTTATAGGCGTAGGTACAGGTACCGAAATGGTAACCTAGAGCTCTGGGCCTAAGGCCTTTTTGGGCCCTATTCCCTTAACTCATTTATTCTTTATAAATACTAAAAAGGATAAGTCTAATCTAATTGGGATAACAAGACTCTAGACAAACTTGATCACAACAAATATTTTCCTCAACAGGACCTGCTGATCAGGCCCGCCTGGAGCAATGAGTTGCTTTAGTTGGAACTGTCGGTGGCTTGGCAACCCAGCGACAGTTCAGGTGTTGGTGGACTTGGTCCACTCTAAGAGGCCGTCTTTTGTCTTTCTTATGGAAACGTTTTCAAAATCTTCTAAAATAGCGGACATTGCGGACATTGCTAAAAGAGTTCTAGTTATAAGGGGGGATGTTAATTCAAAAAAAATTCACAACTCGGTAAGGCAAAGGCGGAGAAGGAATAGAATTGAAGGTTTCAGAGTGGATGGGGGAAGGTGGGAAAAGGAGAGGGGAGCAGTAGGCAGGATCGTGGAGGAGTATTTCTCTAATATTTTTGTTTCCTTGCAGGGTAATATGGACCCAGTTTTATACTGTGTAAATCACACAGTCACAGAAGAGCAGAACTTACAGATTTTGAGGCCAGTTCGAGAGGAGGAGGTTAGAAGGACCCTTTTCTCCATGCATCCCGATAAGAGTCCAGGGCTGGATGGGCTTAGTTCGGGCTTTTTCTAGCACTTTTGGGAGATAGTTGGGCCAGAGGTGGTGGATTTTTGTAAGCAAGTTTTTCATGCAGGCAAGTTACCGGAGGGTGTGAATCATACACACATTGTACTTATTCCTAAAATTGACAAACCTGAAGCGGTAACAGATTGGAGGCCGATTTCGCTCTGCAATGTTGTGTATAAAATTCTTTCAAAAATTTTGGCTAATAGGATGAAAGGGTTATTGCAGGATATTATTTCCCATAACCAAAGTGCTTTTATCCCGGGTCGGTCTATAGTTGATAATATTATGATTGCCTTCGAAACCCATCATTTTTTAAAGAATAAACAGCAAGGGAAATATGGCTTTGCGGCTTTAAAGTTAGACATGAGTAAAGCTTATGATCGGGTGGAATGGGGCTTTCCGGATTGTATGCTCTCAAAGTTGGGGTTTGCACTTAATGGGTGCAACTTATAATGGAATTAGTGGGCTCAGTTTCATACTCTATTCCTTTTGATGGTATTGAGTTGGGACTTATAATGGAATGGTTGGTTTGAACTTGCAAGTATACAAGTGTCGATGTAGTAATAAAATACCAGTAAATACCGGGTCGATCCACAGGAAAATGGTTGATATTATAAAGTCGAGTATTGAATGCAAGCAATATAAATGATATAATTTTTTTGGAACTTTGATCTTTGAGATTGGTTTAAACAAGAATGAGAATTACTAAGGCAATCAGGATTCACCTAAATGCTTTAATAGTTGTTTAACAATAGTTCTTCCCCAATAATCATGAATATGATGTCGGTAATATATTCTCAACTCCGGTTAAGGCAGTGAGAGCGTGGTTTTCGTTACGTGTAAGTCCCGTTACGGCTTACATTCATCTACGATAACCCTGTTGAATATCAAGACATCACACTCGTATCATATAAGACCGGATATATTTCTATTCTCGGTACTATATATGTTTATCCTTTAATGTTCATAGTTTAGACTTCAATGTTAATTGCAAGCATAAACTAAATTTAACATACTTCTATGTTGTACAATATAGTCATAAACAATCAAAATATAAAGGATAAATCACAATTTATTGGTTTAGAACTTTTATCAAACACCTAATATGCATAGAGGTTCATCCCTAGCCTTAGCTTAGAAATTAGCCTCTAATGCTCATATTAATCACAATACAATATTGAAATGTAATGGAACATGAAATTACAAAGGAAATAATACCTAAACACCAATGATTTCGGAGGTTGAAGTTTCCTCCTCAAGAACTTGAAGAAAATACCAAGAACAAAAATATAAAAGCTAGGAATTAATCTATGGAATGGAATGTTTATGTTTGATAAATTGAGGGCTTTATATAGGCCAAAGAATGACATCTTTTAGTCTATTCGAGCCCAACAATCAGGTATGGAGCAATATTTGATCAAGAAATGAGGAAGATAGAGTTTTCCCATAAAAAATCCTCTTGCACGTTGGACTGTTTTGTGCAGAAATCGCCCCAACCGGCGCCGGTTATGTCCCGACCGGCGCCGGTTCAAAACAGGCTCATTTTTCTCGAAAAAATACACATGACCGGCGCCGGTTGTGGTCTGACCGGCGCCGGTTGCTGCGCCAAAAGATGTACTCCCTTTCTCTTGCTCTTTTATGGATAAAAAAAGTGTCGGTTTTTGTCCCGGGATTTTGGGGATGTTCCGCTACGAATTTGGACACGATTCCTTCACCAAAGTTGTAGATAATGAAGTCTTCTATCAACCAAAACTTGAATGACGTGATTTTATTCATCCAATCAAAAGATATGAATAAACACTGAGAGGTATGCATCCTGAAATCTCACCAGCAACATCTGACTTTATTGGTTGATTGAGTCTTGTTCCTTTCATATTTTGGTCATGATGTCTTCATAACATTTGTACATTATTGAGTTAACATTCACATGAAATTCGAATCGAGTGATTTCGAGTTCTCTACAATAAGTTATACTCAATTTATAGGCAGAACGTCATCCTTTTGGTCCAAAAAGTCGTTCATCGCAATGATTATTGCTCTAGCTCGTATTCTGAAGATATTTGCTCACTTTCTCTCCTTTTCTTCAACAAATACTTATAAATACTTATGTTAAACACAAGTAAATATAACGTCTATCATGGAATTAGTGGGCTAAGACAAGGAGACCAAATTTCCCCTTATTTATTTATCATTGTTGCAGAGGGGTTAAGTGCCAGGATACGAAGGGAAGAAGCTTTGGGCAGATTGCATGGAGTGACCATAGCAAGGGGAGCTCCCAGGATATCACACTTGTTATTCGTGGATGATAGCTTCATGTTCTTTAAAGCTACCCATAGTGAAGGATCGGTGATACGAGAGGTGCTACAGGATTATGAAGATACCTCAGGTCAGAAGATTAATTTTAATAAATCTACTATTTCCTTTAGTTCAAATGTTGATGAAGGGGTGAGGGAAGGGTTGATGGAAATGCTTGGGGTAGGACCTATGGAAGCTGGTAGTAGGTATCTCGGTTTACCCTCGATGGTAGGAGGAAGTAAGAGGGACATGTTGGGCTTTATCAAAGAAAGGGTCATTAAAAAAATTAATAGTTGGAATCATAAATTTCTTTCAAGAGCGGGGAGAGAGGTGTTATTGAAAACTGTTGTGCAAGTCATGCCTAATTATGCTATGAATGTATTCTTATTCCCACGGGAAATGTGTTTGGAACTTGAAAGACTCATGAACAAGTTTTGGTGGACGGGTTCGGTCGGGAAAGGAATTCGGTGGACAGATTGGGGTAGGCTGTGTTGTCCGAAAAAATGGGTGGTTTGGGATTTAGGAGAATGCGGGAATTTAATTTAGCCATGTTGGTAAAGCAGGCGTGGAGAATTTTTACACAGCCAAACTTGCTGGTGGCGAGAGTTTTCAAAGCACGGTATTTCCCTAAATCAACTTTTTTGGAAGCAAATGTTGGGAGTAACCCGTCTTTTATTTGGAGAAGGATATGGGAGACACAATCCTTATTAAAAGGGAAATATAGATGGAGGGTGGGAAACGGAAACTTGATTAAAATTTGGAAGGACCCTTGGCTTCCCTGTCCTAGTAACCCACGGGTGGAGACTATTGTTGTTCAAGGGTTGGAGAATGAATGTGTAGCTAGTTTATTGCAGGTTGCTGGAAAGGAATGGGATGATGATTTGTTGGAAGATTTGTTTAACCAACGAGACCATAATTTAATAAGGAGTATTCCTTTAATTAGACGGAGCGTGCAAGATCATGTAGTGTGGGAAGGTGTAGTCAATGGTAGGTATTCAGTCAAGAGCGGCTATAGAAATTTAACAGAGGGAGTGGCTAATTTGTAGGTTTGCGGCTGGGCAAAGATGTGGAGTTTCCAGATTCCGCCAAGGGTCAAAATATTTTTTTGGCAGCTTTGTGTGGGATGTCTTCCAATGGCAGAGAACTTGGTTACTGCTAGAAGGGTTAATTGTTCTTTATTGTGTCCTCATTGTTTAGACAGTCCGGAGGAGCTGCTTCATACCTTCGTGTTGTGTCCCATTGCACATCAGGTTTGGTGCATTTCGAGATGCAACTTTCCTGATCCTGGGAATACAGATTTTTTAGAGTGATTTACCAACATTCCTTCTAGTTTTAAGGAGGACATGTGCTGCAATTTTATCATGTTACTATGGGGAATTTGGAGAGCTAGGAATGATAAATTATGGAAGCAAGTTACCACACCACTGAGAGTATTGCAGCAGGTGCTATGGGGTTTTTAAAAGGTTGGAGGTCTGCTCAAATACCTTCCAGTAAGGTATTGCAGCAGCAGCTGCAAGTTTCAGAAAAGTGGGAAAAACCAAAGGAAGGGAAGACCAAAGTTAATATTGATGCGTCGGCTAAAAGCGGAATGGGGTGTGTTGGGTTGGGTTGGGTGGTGAGGAATAATTTTGGTGATTTTATTGCAGGTGGAGCGGTTAACAGACTGGGTGAATGTCATCCAAGAGAAGCGGAGGCGCTAGCCATGCGGGAGGCTTTAAACTGGATCAAGGAAACAGGTTGGTCTAATATCGACGTAGAATCGAACGCGCTCTAACTAATTAAGGCCATCAGCATTTGGTGTTATTGTTGAAGACATTAAAGATTTATCAACTTCTATTTCTGGAATAGAGTTTACTTATGTAAAGCGGTCAGCGAACCGAGTAGCCCATGACCTGGCTAAGGCTGCTGGTTCTATGTCTGGTTGCTGTATTTGGACGAGAGATCCCCTTGATTGTATTCACTTTGCTTTGAACCATGATGTTATTGATATAAGTTGATTTTATTCTTGTAAAAAAAAATGCATGATAGAGAATTGGAATTTCAACAATAATGCGCCATGACAAAATCATTCTACTTTTGAAATCTTGAATGTGAACCTAATAAATAGTACCCGGGACTCGGGTACTTGTTAAAAGCTTTCATGTTATGTCTTAGAAATAAACACATTAATAGACATTTAAATTTTCCTCATCAATAGAATATACAATGTCAAGTAGTGATGTTAAAATATACTTCTCAAGCATTATGGTGTTCAATTTACATCATTTATTATACTTTATTTCCCACAAAATTTTATCATTTTTCCCGATTTAGCCGTCTAGCAAACTTTATCATTACCACTCAAATTAAAAAATATGTGATTGAAGTTATTTCTTGTCTCTGAGGTCTGAGTTGTTGAGTGGCGCCTCTTGTGGAATAAACTTACGAAAGTTAAGAAGGAACCTTCCAAGTTGGGGCTTGATCATGGAGCCCGCCTGCTTTGATGGTTCGGGCACATGTACATGCAGAGTTCTTTTGCCATGTTTTTTTTTTACTTGATCAGGTCGGTGCCTTCGCTGTGGAACGCATGTTTTTATATGGTATTGCAGACTGTTATTTTTGTTTTGATAATTTGAGGTGGTAATGTTCTTGTGCGGGGACTAATTAAATATTGTAGTTTATTACTGAGTAGATTTTATCTTTGTGTTATGGAGTTGACTTGTGTACATTTGCACTCAGACTGTTTAGTTTGGGTTGCATTGCAAGAAGTATTTTTTTATTTATTAGGTTTGTCACACCCCAGACCGCAATCCAAGCGCGTGTACAACCGCCGTATAATCAAGTGACGTCACCCGCGAGTCAACCTCACTTAATTACACAAGGCGTTCGAGAATATAATCCATCCATACTCAGTAGTAAACATACATAACAACATCACATTTAAACCAATGAATAGCGGAAATATTCAACGGTAAGTCATAAGAGCATCTCCAATGCTACAATGTGCACGGTGCACATGTGGCATGAGAAATATCCACATAAATATTATTAAATAATTTATCACTCTCCTTGTTTGAATGATTTTATACAATTTTGGTAACTTTTTCTTGAAAATGTCAACCACAATGTCTACATCTAGACGGTCTCATTGACATTGCAGAGAAAAACTTACCAAAATTATATTAATTTCTTCAAATAAGGAGAGAGATAATTTATTTACTCATATTTATGTGGCTACCTCACATGCCACATGTGCACCGTGCACATTGTAGCATTGGAGATGCTCTAAGCCACAACCGGCCAACAACATGGGCATGCAAGCCCCAAAAATAGTTTATAGTAGAACAAATATCCATGAGCAAGTGTTCGGTAGTTTGAAAGAAAATAAGGAAGCACGAACCACGTCTTCCTGATTTGATATCACCCGTGAGAAAGGTGCAGGTAGCAAGCCCTAGCTTCAACCTGAAAATGATGGGCCCCCCCGAAGGGGTCAGTACAAGTACCGAGCGAGTAGCAGGCTAAATATAGAATAACTAGCGTTTCAAGTATAAGACCCAAACATAGGGTGATACTTAAATAAATAGTCTTTCCCCCAAGTTATGAAATACTTCTTAGTATATATATATATATATATATATACTTGGAAAATATCCGATCCGTAGATCACCGTTTTATTTGGGAAATTAGTAATAGTCAATATCCTTGACTAAAAACCCCAACCCAACCATATACCTATGAGTGTATAGGACTCCTCTTTGTCCCTATTTCAATATCATAATCTATGAGTGTTAAGTACTTTTAAGTATTAGGGTCCTCCACCAAATTTTGAGTGTTAAGTACTTTTAAGTACTAGGGTCCTCCACCAATTTATTATCCGGGTGTTAAGGACTTTAAGCCCCAGGGTCCTCCACCAATTTATAATCCGAGTGTTAAGGACTTTAAGCCTCAGGGTCTTCCACCAAGTTTTGAGTGTTAAGTACTAGGGTCCCCCACCAAGTTTTGAGTGTTAAGTACTTTTAAGTACTAGGGTCCTCCACCAAATTTTGAGTGTTAAGTACTTTTAAGTACTAGGGTCCTCCACCAATTTTTTGAGTGTTAAGTACTTTTAAGTACTAGGGTCCTCCACCAAAATATTTTCCTATGATCCCTCCTATCAACCTAGATAGAGTCTATATCATACTTAGTTACTCATAACTAATTCAATACATAAAGCTTATGTATCACAATCCATGCAAAGCCATGCAATTATATAAATGTATAATTAACTAATATCAACCGATATTAATTAATCCATTATCCATCGGTCAACGTTGTCGTTGACTGCCAATTCAAGCCTTGTACATATCAACTTAATCATCATATAGTTAAGTTAATAATACTCATTTGTGCTTCTTTCACACTTCAAGCTAATATGCATTTTATATAATTCCTCATATCATATCTCATGCATAAACAATTAATTCTTTTCATACAACTTAATCATGTTGGCTAATCACATGTTTAAATATCTTTTAAACATCATTATGAACACCTATAACATTTATTTAGGTAATCTCATAATTAACCCAAAAGTTATAAGATATTAAGCCGTCCACTCACCTTGAACTAGCGTTATGAAGTTCTACCCTTCTTGGTTGAACTCCGGTGAAACTCCGGCGACTTTTGGTCAACTCCGGCGACAACTCCGACGACTTTTCCAACTTTGTGAAATCACTTGAAATACCCTTTACAAGTTCCTAACAAGGTTTTATAATCATAAAACCCATGTTAATACAAATAACCTCAAAAAGGTTATTTTCCGGTGAACCGGTCGTTTTGGCTTCTAAGTCCGTTCTTGAACATATAATCACTTTCCAACCCATAAATCCATACTTATAACATGTAGAACCCTCTTAAGGATCCTTCACATGATATATATCTTATATTGTAGAAGAAAAATAAAGGAAAAGTTATAATAAGGTCATTACCTTAATTTTACACCCTTTTCCTCACTTTTTCCCTTCTTTAATTCCCCTCCTTGGACCACTCTTGCTTGAGCTCGAGTTGCAGCAATGGAGAATAGCTTGAGAGCTTCCTCTTCCTCCTCCTTTGATAGGTTGGTCGAAATTATGGGGTGGGTGAGTGAGGAGATAGCCTCTTTGGCTTTTCTCTCAAAATAATGTGGCAATGGGTCCTCCCCATTGTACCTTTGATGCCAAATGCATCTCCTCCTCATTTCCTCTTGTCAACCCAGCCCTCAATTGATGTGTTTAGCACATAAAAACGTGGGGTGGCCCCCACTCATGTGGGAGGTCATCCCTTTGTGTCCCGATGTGTACAATCGGTCCCGAAAGTTGTATTTTTTGGACTGTTTTAAATATATTTTATTTTATCGGGTCAAATAAAATATATTATGTGCTCTTACGCATTATGACATGTATAATGAATATACATTCCCCAACTTTAATTTATAAGCCTCCGAAATTCAATTCGGGCTGTTATCTGTTAAATTACCAGTACCGGTAATTTGGGCTTCTTTTGACCAATCGGTCAACTCCGGGCCTTTCCATGGCCCAAATAAAATATCCACCACTATATATTTATTATCTAGACCAAGATGAAAAAAAAATGGTCTCGGGAATGTCGGGCGGCCCCCGCTCCCGGTGTGGGTCCCACGTGCAATTTACTATTCACGCGAAAGAATTAATAAAAATT
This sequence comes from Cuscuta epithymum, assembly GCA_945859915.1. Lineage (NCBI taxonomy): Eukaryota > Viridiplantae > Streptophyta > Magnoliopsida > Solanales > Convolvulaceae > Cuscuta > Cuscuta epithymum. The sequence continues at coordinate 740,180 of CAMAPF010000001.1, forward strand.
TACAACTTCGTAAATTCATAAATCATTCCATAAGGTTTATTACATCATTTACTTGAAAGTAAATACATTTGGTGACGGTGTTATAAGGTTATTTTTAAATTACAATCCTTCCATTTTTACTTTTGATAATCCAATGTTTTTACCATTGATGTATCAAATTCCTTATCAGTGTCTTCATCTGTCACGCCCCAGACCGTAATCTAAGCACGTGTACAACCGCCGTATAATCAAGTGACGTCACTCGCAAGTCAACCTCACTTAATCATACAAGGCGTTTGATAAAATAATCCATCCATACTCAGTAGTAAACATACATAACAACATCACATTAAAACCAATGAATAGCGGAAATATTCGACGGTATTTCATAAGCCACAACCGGCCATTAACATGGGCATGCAAGCCCAAAAATAGTTTTATAGTAATAAATCAAATATCCATGAGCAAGTGTTCGGTAGTTTGAAAGAAAATAAGGAAGCACGAACCACGTCTTCCTGAAGTTGATATCACCCGTAAGAAGGTGCAAGTAGCAAGCTCTAGCTTCAACCTGAAAATGGTGGTCCCCCGAAGGGGTCAGTACAAGTACCGAGCGAGTAGCAGGCTAAATATAGAATAACTAGCGTTTCAAGTATAAGACCCAAACATAGGGTGATACTTATATAAGTAGTTTTTTCCCCCATGTTAAGAAATATTACCTCCGTCCCACTAAGATTGGGACGGAAGAAGGTGGCACGATTATTAAGAAAGTGGGTTTGTGTGGTTGATATTAAATTGATAAAGTAAGAATAAAGTAAGAATGATTTAGATCCACACAATCCTTACCAAATTTGGTATGGGACAATCTTAGTGGGACTTCCCGAAAAGGTAAAATGGGACAATCTTAGCGGGACGGAGGGAGTACTTATTAGTATGTATACACTTGGAAAATACCCGATCCGTAGATCACTGTTTTGTTGTGGAAAATAGTAATAGTCAATATTCTTGACTAAAAACCCCAACCCACCCATATACCTATGAGTGTATAGGACTCCTCCTTGTCCATATTTAAATATCAAAACCTATGAGTTTTGAGGATAACATAATCCTTGGGTACTCCACCAATTCATAATCCGAGTGTTAAGGACTTTTAGTCCTAGGGTCCTCCACCAATTTTATAATCCGAGTGTTAAGGACTTTAAGTCCTAGGGTCCTCCACCAATTTATAATCTGAGTGTTAAGGACTTTAAGTCCTAGGGTCCTCCACCAATTTATAATCCGAGTGTTAAGGACTTTAAGTCCTAGGGTCCTCCACCCATTTATAATCCTATGATCAACCTCATATCAACCTAGAAAGAGTCTATATCATAAGTATTCATTCATAGTTAAATCAATCCATAAAGCGTATTTATCTCACTCCATGCAAAGCCATGCATTTATATAAATTTATAATGAACTAATATCAACCAGTATTGGTTAATCCATTATCAATCGGTCAACGTTTTCGTTGACTGTCATTTCAAGCCTTATACGTATGACATATCAACTTAATCATCACATATATGTTAAGTTAACAACTTTCATTTGTGCTTCTCTTACACCTCAAACAAATATGCAATTTTTTATAATTCCTCATATCATATTTCATGCATAAACAATTAATCCCTTTCATACAAACTTAACCATGTGGGCTAATCACATGTTTAAATATCTTTTAAACATCATTATGAATATATCACATTTATTTAGGTAATCTCATAATTAACCCAGAAGTTATAAGATATTAAGCCGTCCACTCACCTCGAATTAGCGCTATGAAGTTCTACCCTCCTTGGTTGAACTCCGGCGAAACTTCGTCGACTTTTGACGAACTCCGGCGACAACTCCAGCGACTCTTTCAACTTTGTGAAAGCTCTTGAAATACCTTAATCAAGTTCCTAATAAGGTTTTATAATCATAAAACCCCTATTAATACAAATAACCTCAAAAAGGTTATTTTCCGGCGAACCGGTCCTTTTGGCTTCTAAGTCCGTTCTTGGACATAGAACCACTTTCCAACCCATTATTCCACACTCATACCATATAGAACAATCCTAAGGGTTCTTCATATGATATATATCTCATATGATAGAAGAAAAATAAAGGAAAAGTTATGATAAGGTTATTACCTTAATTTTCACACTTTTTCCTAGCTTTTTCCTTCTATAATCTTCTTCCTTGGACCACCTTTGCTTGAGCTCGAGTTGCAGCAATGGAGAATGGCTTGAGAGATTCCTTTTCCTCCTCTTTTGATAGCTTGGCCGAAAATAATGGAGTGGGTGAGTGAGGAGACAGCCTCTTTGGCTTTTCTCTCAAAATAACGTGGGGATGGATCCTCCCTATTGTACCTTTGATGCCAAGTGCATCCATCCCCATTTCCTTTTGTCAACCCAGCCCCTATTTGATTTTTTCATCACAAAAAAACGTGGGGTGGTCCCCACTCATGTGAGGTCATCCCTTTGTGTCTCGGTGTGTACAATCGGTCCCGAAAGTTGTATTTTTCGGACTGTTTTAAATATATTTTATTATATCGGGTCAAATGAAATATATTATGTATTCTCCATCATAATGGTCTTTTGAAATAATATATATTCCAAAACTTAAATTTAGAAGTCTCCGAAATTCATTTTCGGGCTGTTATCTGATAAATTTTTGGTACAAGTAATTGGGTCGCGTTTGACCAATCGGTCAACCCTAGGCCTTCCCATGGCCCAAATAAGATACCCACCACTATATAATTATCATCTCAACCCATAAGAGTAATTTATGTGATCTCGGGAATATCGGGCGGCCCCGCTCCCGGTGTGGGTCCCACGTGCAATTTACTATTCATGCGAAAGGAATAATAAAAATTTACAACTTCGTAAATTCATTAATCATTCCATAAGGTTTATTACATCATTTACTTAAAAGTAAATATATTTGGGGACGGTGTTACACCATCTCATTTTGCGTATCTTTATTTACACAATTGTTTATAAAACATTTGAAAAAGTAAAAATTGTGGTTGATATTTGAATATAACAAGGTAGAATGTTGTGAATCACATATTTCTTTTCAAAATAGTATAAATAAAATAGGACAAATGGAGTAAAATAATATGAGAAGTTCAATAATATTTTAAAAAAATTAAATTTATAATACATTAATAAATCAATGGAAAATAAAGTAGAGAACGTGGATAGTGTAAAATTCAAAAAGTTGTATCAACTTTAGAATCGTATAGCATTATATATTTGGAGTGTAAATATATTCACATTTCATAAATATAAAGACCGTTTTCAACATAGTGCCTATCTTCCATTGTAAAATCACCGCCCATTTTAATGTTTATGCATTTAACTTTCTTAGACTTTGAGTTGTTTAATACATGTCCCGCTTCTTGGTGGAGAAAAAGTGGAATTTTGCTAAGAGCGTTTCCAATATGAAAATGTCAACAATGCATATGTGATATAGGCATGTAAATAACAGGTAAAATACATCTTTCCTTATTTTAGCGTTCATAAATAGATATTGTGGCTGATATTACTGACAAAATTATCAAAAACATATAAGACTATGTAAATAGAGAGAGAGATATCATCAATTTATTGCCTTGTTTCCATCCCTTTCATGTCACATGTACATTGTCAATATAATTGCATTGGGAGATGCCCTGAAGTGAGCTGAGATAATTAATAACTCAATAAATCAAATTTAATCAATTGCCAAACAATTGAAACTTTAAAGCATCTCCTATGCAATATCATGAATGTGCATACATGGCATAAGAGACAAACACATACTATGTTAAATTTATTATGTCCTTTTGATTGGACTTATATGATTTTAATAAAAAGAATATCGCCGATTGTTACTTCATTTTATTATTACAACATTTACAAATTATATTTGTATTTAGACTTTAATGTTACACAGTATTATTGATGTTTAAAAATAATATAATGTATTTTTACTATATCTCATGTCGTACATCGCAAAGGTAAGAATCTAGTAAATATAAATCCAAATGCACATAAATGCATAGATATAAATTTATGTGTGTGTGTCTATCTATATATATATGTGTGTGTGTGTGTGTGTGCACATGTAAGTGTATTTGTTAATGTAAATGTAAATATAATATAAATATAAATAGAAACATAAATAGAAATATAAACATAAATACAAATATAAATATAAATATAAATATAAATATAAATACAAATATATATATAAATATAAATATAAATATAAATATAAATATAAATATAAATATAAATATAAATATAAATATAAATATAAATATAAATATAAATATAAATATAAATATAAATATAAATATAAATATAAATATAAATATAAATATAAATATAAATATAAATATAAATATAAATATAAATATAAATATAAATATAAATATAAATATAAATATAAATATAAATATAAATATAAATATAAATATAAATATAAATATAAATATAAATATAAATATAAATATAAATATAAATATAAATATAAATATAAATATTATATATATAAATTTATATTTATATGAATATGAATATAAATATAAATATATGTGTGTGTGTAACTAGAGTATGATTGTGATATAAAGTTTTTCGTTATCATTTTATGTGATGCAATTATATTTACTAATGATATTTCCCTGCAGAACAAGTATTTTATGTGTTCATAAGAACATGAATGCGACAAATTAATTACTTATTACTTCATCCATTTTTTGTTAATATTTTTATTGTAACAGTCCATTTTTCACGCTCGCTAGCGCACAAGTTTGACTATTAAATTTTTCTATCTTTACTAGTAAAAAATTAAAAAAATCAGATTTTGAAAATTTGAAATGAGAGAAATTTCAAAAAAATTAAAACAAAATCTAATCTATAATACATTAATAAATAAAATATAATCAAAATAAAATATGTGAATAAGAAAACGTTTAATGTTGTAATTAAAAGAGAACAAAGGTAGTATTACACACCAATAATGAATATTTTTATATATCAGTGTCATTTAAAATAATACTATTTGTTCATACTTAATCAATAATATACACTGCAGGCCCTCGCAAAAAAAAATATAAACTGCAGGATTTTGATAAGAGAGAATTACTTAAATAGCAGTAACACGTTTTGAAATTCCAAAATGGGACTATCATGATTTTTATTCCTTGAATAAGAGTAAATTTCTACCAAGTTTGACATTACTAAGTTTTAAACATGACATTTTTTTCAAAGATGACAGATTACTCCTATTCAAAAAAATATGACAATTTTATTTTAAAATTTCAAAACGTTTTTATTCAAATGCAATTCAACAAAATGCGCCAAAACGATTCTTTCCTATGCAATAAAACAGAATTAATATGTATAATCACTTTTACACTTTTAAAACAAAAATATCACGAATTTCACACCCTCAAATTGGCTTTTGATAAAGTTAACAAAAATAATGACTATCTATACGTCCATGCCGTTAAATCGTAAATTACATGATATAGCCGGCTGTACCGTGCGCACGGTACAGCCGACCCTTTTTGGCTCTGGGCTTCTTCCTCGATCTTGCTCTGGCCTTCGATCGATCTCGCTCAACCTTCTTCCTCGATCGATCTCGCTCAACCTTCTTCCTCGATCGATCTCGCTCGGCCTTCTTCCTCGACTTCGCACCAGTCTCAGATGTCATCTGATTCTTCCATCTGCTTCGCACCACTTGTCTCTTTCTCTCCTAGGTAGTTGCCTCTCACAGCTGATCTCCTAGAATGGGCACAACAGATTTCCTCTGTCTTTCTTTTCACTCTTTTCTTTTTTCTCTTTTTCTTATTCAATTTTGGTGATTGAGATTGAGATTGTGATTTTGGAAGACAAAGAGATCCTACTGCAGAAAAAGGAAGTCCCTACTACTATTGATCTTAAATGAGTTTTATAAAAAACTCAAATGAGTGTACACATTAAAAAAATGAACATACACAACTGATGGATAGTCTACCTGGGGGGTATCTTATCCGGGGGGTTATTGCGGGAATAACTTAGAGAGAAGTCAGAGTAAATAGGAGGAGAGAGAGTCGATTTTATTGAATGAACTCGAGATGTGGAGTTGAATCTGGGATCCTTTACAATGAGAAATGGGCTGCTATTTATGGCAGCAATAAATGCGATGAGAGTACACGTGTCAGTAATCCGACGGCCGAGGGGTCACATCAGCTGGGTGGCACCGGCAGTGGTACGTTCACCGCATTGAATGCGGTTGGCGGATGTGACGCGGCATTAAATGCGGTGGTTGGCTGTCTCCAAAAGGAATCTTCGATGATTGAGCAGGTTTGGCCGAAGGCTCCCTGTGCAGCCGAGGGCTCCACGTGGTCAAGGACCCCTGTGTAGCCGAAGACCTTGTGTGACCGAAGGCTCCTTTCAGCCGAAGGCTTCTAGATGCCGAGGGCTTGATAATGCCGAAGGCTCATGTTTCTCGCCGTTTTTCCCAGTAGCTTCTTATGTCAGAGAAGGCTGTCCTGTGAGTTTTGGAGCCTTCGGCCTAGGAGGCCGAAGGCACCCCAGCGTGTATTCTGGGCCACCTCGAGGCTTGGGCCGCTGCATTCGGGCCTGAGTTGTTCTCTGGGCTCAATGGACTTGTGTAGGAGAAGTAGGAGTCTATGGGCCGGGGGTTCCTGGGCCATATACTCCATCAACAACTGAATATTAGACACATTAAAAATGAGTTTTATATTAAACTCAGATGAGTATACGCCTCAAAGAAACGAACATACACAACTAAATATTAAACACATTAAAAATGAGTTTTATGTTAAACTTAAATGAGTATAACGCCAAAATCAATGAGCATACACAAAATGAGATTTTGAATTTTTTGATACTCATTTTGTAAATTATGTGTGTTCATTTTGTACTGCTTTTATGCTCATTTTAAAATGATGCACATATCAAATATAACGCCCAAAATTAATGAGCATACACAAATGAGCTTTTAAATTTTTTGATACTCATTTTGTAAATTATGTATGCTCATTTGGTATTGCTTTATGCTCATTTTAAAATGATGCATATATTAAATATAACGCCCAAAATCAATGAGCATACACAAATGAAGTTTTGATTTTTTTGATACTCATTTTGTAAATTAGGTATGCTCATTTGGTACTGGTTTATGCTCATTTGAAAATGATGCACATATCAAACATATCATACTACAATAGATTGACATATTGAAATCAATTACAAACACAATTTAAGAATTTTTTAAAAACGGAAATTAATAAAAAGAAACTGAATTAGAAGGTATGAAGCAGAGACCACGGGTGCTCATAGTTAGGCTCTTAATACTCAGAAGAACAGACTTGATGCTCAATAAAATTACATCAATGCTCATTTACGACAAATCGTGAACTTCGTCAAAATTACAAAAATGCCACCGACTGTAGGGTGCCCAGCCGTACAGCCGGCTGGAGTTTTTTTCCGTATTAATGTTAATTAATTAATTAATTACGAAAATAGGGTTGGGTTAAAAGTATTTACCAAAATACTGCTGGGTTAACCATGGTCGGGGTAAGTCGCCCAACGGTTGGGCGACTTATAAGTCGCCAAACGGTTTGGCGACTTATAAGTCGCCCAACCGTTGGGCGACTTTCCCTTAAGTAAAAATCGGGTCTCGCCCAAAACAGAACACTTCACAAAAGCCTCCCCCAACTGAAAGTAGCTGCTGCGACGGACGAAGAAGAAGACGGACGAACCGCCATCTCCAACTCCGGCGCTCCTCCATCTCCGGCGACTCCACTCCGGCAACCCTCCATCTTCATCTTCAACACTCTTTACTCCTTATTCTAGGTAAATCCAAATCCATTTCATATAATTTTGCACTTAGGGTTTAGAATGTTAATTGTTTTTTTAATTTTGGGATTATGAATTGATTGTGAATGAAGTTGTTGTGAAATGTGAATATGTATGAAATGTTGAAATTTGATTTTAAATTGTTTGTAAATTGTAATGTGTATTTTGACATTTGGGCATTTGGGTATAGTTGAATGTACCTAAAATTGGGTATTCAAAGGTAGACATTGAATGTAGATATCAAAATTTGGGTTGTTTGTTATTGAAATGTGAATTGTTTCTGAATTTGGAGTTAATGATATATTACAATTTTGGAAGCAATTTCTATTAAAAATGTGAATGTGTATAAAGTGTGTATATTGATGCCTACTCATGAATGTTGGACAATGAGTTGTTATTAGAAGATGGATTTCTCAAGCTTCCCACTCGTGTGTCATTGGGGAGGGAACTATTATGAGAATGGTGGGCAAATATGCCATGAAGGTGGCAGAACGAGCTTTGTCATGGTTTCTCGTGGCGCTTGCATGGTCGAGATCCTTCAAAAAATACATGCAGCGACAATGATTCATCCCGGCCGTTCATTGCGGTTGAAAATGAAATTTCCCATGAACGGGGGAAAGTACATGCTTATGCCGCTCATTGATGAGCTAGCTATAACAAATATGTGGGGCATAATTCAGATGGAGGATATGTCGTCGCTGGAGGTATACATTGAGGAATGCTTTGACGCTAATGCTACTCAATCGACATCAAATGCTGGTGTATCTAGGCATGATGTCATTGCAGGGGTGAATGCAGGGAAGTCGTCAAAGGTTCCTGTACTAGACATGGTTATACAGGAGGATGGCAGGTATTTGCACAACGGTGCGTCATTTGTGGATGGGCAGGGAAGTGATGATGATGCAGACGAGAACATCAATGGTGACGACATGACAGAATCTGATGAAGATGATGGTGATACTGTGACATCAACTGCCCCGTCTAGCCACTTCACTAGAATGTATGATCTCCCTGAAGGTTTTACTGATGCGTGGATGAGTGGATCAGGTGAGAAAAGGTTTACCCCCGATGGTGAGTTTGAGGTCGGTCAACAGTTTGACAACAAAGAACAAGTCATCAATATGGTGAGCTTGTATTCTATCAAACAGAACCAATTCTATCGGGTGATAGAGTCCGATAAACACAAATGGGTGGCACAATGCAAAAGGAAGAAAGAATGTCAATGCCCCTGGAGAATACGCGCCACAAAGAACAAAGGCAACCTTGACACCTTCACAATTGTGCGTTATTCTGGACCTCATTCTGCTTCTTGTGTAGGCAACATCGACACTACAGATCACGTGGCCTTGACATCAGAATTCATCTGTAAAGATGTGGTTGACATTATTCGCACTGATCCTTCTCTTAAAGTGCATACTATCATCGAGATGTTGAAGGAAAAATATGGGTATACGGTATCTTACCGGAGAACATGGATGGGGAAGCAAAAGGCCATAGCACAAATATTTGGCGGTTGGGAAAAGTCATATTTCGAATTGCCCCGTTTCATGACAGCGCTCCAACATTCTAATCCAGGAACTGTTGTTCAGTGGTACCCACCCCCTAATGGTGCGACAGGTTATATGATGTTTCAAAGAGTATTTTGGGCATTCAAGGCATCAATATCTGGTTTTAAGCATTGTCGACCCGTACTTACTATTGATGGCACACACATGTATGGAAAGTACAAGGGCACATTGCTCGTGGTCATGGGTTGTGATGCGAACAACCAAATTTTCCCAGTTGCCTTTGCAGTTGTTGAATCCGAGAATGGAGACAGTTGGCCATGGTTTATGGCATGTATTAGGCATTTTGTGACTAACAGGGAGTTGTGTGTCATTTCAGATAGACATGGAGGTATTGTTAGGGCAATGAATGAGGTTGGAAGTAATTGGGAGGAGCCTTATGCGCATCATAGGCTATGCATCCGTCATCTTGCTTCAAATGTGCACACTCATTTCAAAGAGTGTGGACCCTACGGCAACATCAGAAAAAAAAATTTGATGGTGGGTTCAAGAAGATAGGTGAAATGAGTAGGGATGCACGACAATTTTTGGCCAACATTCCTCCAGAAATGTGGTCGCTGCACCATGATGGCGGGTACAGATACGGTACCATCACTTCAAATCTGGCTGAGGTTTTCAATAACGTCATGAAAAATGCTAGATATTTGCCCATTACCGCCTTGGTCCAGGTGTCTTTTTACCGGGTTAATGCGTACTTTGTGAATAGGCGTGAAACTAGTAAGTTGAGGCTCACACAAGGCCACGAGTATTCCCCATACATCACAGATTTAATTGAAAAAAATAGAGAGAAGACAAAGCATCACATTGTCACTCCTTTTGATTTAGGGCGAGGTATATTTCAGGTGGAGACCGGTTGTGGTGGCAGAACGTTGGGAAAGGGTGGGAGAAAACAAACTGTCCATCTACAACGGAAAACGTGCACTTGCAAAAAGATGGAGATATACAAGATTCCTTGCTCCCATGTATTAGCCGTGTGTAGACAACGTAGTTTGTCTTATGCTCCATTTGTGGATAAGTTCTTCTCTTCTGACCAATACGCCGCCACGTATCATAGGGTGTTCAAACCGATTCCTGATCGTGATTATTGGCCCAATTACAATGGACCCAAAATCGTGCACGATCCATTCATGCTTCGGGCAAAGGGAAGACCAAAGTCGACCCGTATTAAGAATGAGATGGATGAAGGCCCACGAGGAACGGTTAGATGTGGAAGATGCCACCAAACCGGCCATAATAGAGCGACATGTGCAAAGAGATCATCTAGACAAGAGGGGGGATCCGCCGGGTATGTGTATATTTAGAGTCAATCATAATTCATTATTTCCTTGCAAGGAAAATTAATAAATTCAAAAAAGGAAGTTAAAAAAAAATTAATACATTATACAATTACAACTAATACAATTAGAACTAATACAAATTTTGTTTGTAGGCATGGAGGTGATAGCGGATCCTGGGCCGAGTGATCCTTCTGTCCTGACACTGCAGGCCTCACACAGGAGTGAGGATGTTTGGCTTGGCATGGATGTGCAGGTTGATAGGTGCCGCGAGCATCTGCGGGGTTTGTCCCATTTACATGTCGACCCCAGAGTCCTAGCATATGTTTGTGCAGCAGTTTTTTTTACACTGCACAGGTTAGTGGCTACTGTGCCTTTAGATAGAGCCCTCCTCACTGCTCTACTTAAGCGTTGGAGGCAGGAGACACATTCATTTCACCTCCCTGTTGGTGAGGTCACTGTGACATTGGGAGATGTGGCTGTACTGACCGGGTTAGAGGTTGATGGGAGAGCTGTTACAGGCACTGCTTGTCGACAGTGGGTGGATGAGTGTGAGAGGTTGTTAGGCATCCGCCCCGTTCTTAGGGCTGACCTTCAGGGGTCATCTCTTAGGATGCCATGGTTGAGGGAGCACTTCCAGGCCCTTCCTCCCGACGCTGATGAGATGATCATCCAGCAGCATGCTCGGGCGTATATATTGATGATGATGGGAGCCTCCATTTTCGCTGACAAGAGCGGAAATGAGGTTCAGGTGCTACACCTGCCTTTGCTGGAGAGGTTTGATGTAGCAGCACAGTTTAGCTGGGGTAGTGCCACCCTGGCTTATCTCTACAGGCAGCTGTGTCGCGGGTGCCAGAGAGGGAGCACAGAGCTGGGGGGATTTTTGCTACTCCTCCAGATTTGGTCATGGGAGTATATCCACATTGGCCGTCCCATTATAGTTGGATATCATGGCATTGATGGACAGCCACTGCCTGATGAGCCTCCACGTCTGCTAGGACCACATCATGTACGGGGCGTGGACCCTCTAGGCCGTCGGTATGTTTTCAATCGTTTGTATTTGTGTTAGTTTTTGTTGAATGTAAATGCATTAATAAAATCCATATTATTGATATTGTAACATTAATGGTTAGGTGGCTATATGCTGGTTTATCTCGCATGTCATCCGCTACTGGCCTCGGTGTGTACATGGATGCATTGGATCGGATGTCAGAGGACCAGGTATGGTGTGTGTAGTATAACAATAACTACAATAGGTGTAGAATAAATACTAATTTTGTATGTTTACGACACAGATCACATGGATGCCGTATAGACCTGATATGTTAGCAGAGTTGCCCCCAGCTGGACGAGAGCAGACTCACATATGGCGAGCACGTGTGCCGCTGATATGTTTTGACATTGTTGAGCTTCATTTGCCTGATAGAGTCATGCGACAGTTTGGGTTTGAGCAGGTCATTCCACGTCCTATCGACACTTATGTAGAGCTGCATAAGCTGGATAGGCGTGGGAAGCATACAGAGGATTGGGCACTCAGACATGTCCGATACGTGACTATGTGGGATAGGAGAGCTGAGCTAGCCGTGGCTGGGACACCCACATATGTGCCATCAGTTTCAGGAGATTACATGGGATGGTACTACAGCATCACTCGGTTGTTTGTGTCTCCTTCGTTCAGACTCCCTACTCATCATTATCAGCCTAGCTCATTGGCATTGCATCTTACGGTGAGTATATTACTAATTAGTAAAGTAAGTCATTTTATTTATGTAATACTTGTATGTATTTCAATGTAATTGTAATTGTGTTTCGTATTGCAGACACAAGCTTTGCAGCGCATACATCAGCGGGCTACTGCCACTGTGACTGATATTCCTGATGTGGACATGTATGGACAGACTCTGACAGGCATTGCCTCGTTATGCTCAGATGTGTTGGGTCGAGTAGACTACGGACATCTTATACACATGCCCGCATCTCAGGAGATGGCATCCACGTCTAGTGCAGCCGCGGCTTCATCATCCCAGACGCAACATGAGAGAGTGGTTCTTCAACCACGACAACGCCGTAGGCGTAGACATGAGCAGCAACATCTCCATGACGAAGCTGATTGATGGGAACTTGTAGTTTGTCTTTTGTATTGTAGTTTTTCTTATGCAATAGATGTTGTAGGAACAATTTACAAGTTTTGATGTATTTTCTCTTGTTAAGTATTCTATGTTGTATTGATGTGTTCGAGTATGAATATTACATGATTATTTGTTATGGCATATATGATGATTGAACTGTGTTATACCGGTTATGATTTGAAAGTTTTTTAGCGGTGTTTATAAGGTGTTTTTTATGTTGTTGAGAGTAGGTGATTATCATGTGTTGTATCTAGTTTGTAACACTTCAAAAGGAGAAAGGAGACCTTATTTGTAGCAAACAGATCGGATTGGATTGAACCAGGGCGAAAAACAAGCTGATTTGGTGTTTTAGGTAATAGGCACGATCGTGCCTAAGGAAATAGACACGATCGTGCGTGGCTGGCAGTAGCTGTTTGCTTGGAACCATATTTCAGGGCAAAGTCGCCCAACCGTTGGGCGACTTATAAGTCGCCAAACCGTTTGGCGACTTATAAGTCGCCCAACGGTTGGGCGACTTTGTCCTGACCACGGTTAAGGCCAACAGTATTTTGGTAAAAACTTTTTTTCCAGCATTATTTCCGTAAATAATTAATTAATTAACATTAATACGGAAAAAAACTCCAGCCGGCTGTACGGCTTCCCCGTTAAATGGTTTTAAATTAAATGAAGCTTTTTCTATTGAAGAATGGATTGAACAAATAGATAGCGAACCTATTTTGTGCCATACGATAAAATACCATTTGCCCGTTCACCCTTGTTTTGGGTCCGATATTAGGGTTTGGGCAACGAGGAATTGCTTGTGCTTTTTACATGGCGGATCGGAACAGCAATTCTGCGCTGGTGGTGAAGCCGATATGGGTGAAACACGCTGAGGAGGCTAAGTTGAAGAGTGAAGCGGAGAAAACCGCGGCCGCAAAGGCTGCCTTCGAGGCTACTTTTAAGAATGTCGATCCCTCAACCGCAGTCGCAACCGCAGCTTCGGACAGCGATTATGAGGAAGAAGAGGACGAAGACAGGCTTGCCAAGAAGCCGATCGGACCCCTGGACCCCAACAAGTGCACAGCGGCTGGGCCTGGCATAGCTGGCGGCGCGGCGTGCGCACCCTCCACGTTTACAGTTGTTACTAAGGACGCTGACGGTCGCAAATTGCTCAATGGTGGGGCGCAGGTTAGGGTGAAGGTTGCTCCTGGAGTAGGAGTTGGCGGCTCCGAACAAGAGGGGATCGTTAAGGATATGAATGATGGGACGTATAGTGTGACCTATGTTGTTCCAAGCAGAGGAAATTATATGGTGAATGTGGAGTGCAATGGAAAGCCAATCATGGGCAGTCCATTTCCCGTTTTCTTCAGTACTGGTATTTTTATGACCTGTATCTCTTATCTCTTATATCTGACGATGGTAATTTGTGGATTTTGGATTTTGGGGGTGTTTGGAACTGATTCTGCTTCTGCTTTTTTTTTAAAAGCAAAAGCAGAATCAGAATCAGTTTTCAGAAGCTGGTACCCCCAGCTTCTAAAAAAACTGATTCTGAGAGTAAATTAGAGCTCCAGAAGTGCTTCTGGAATTTCACTCAAACACTCCAACTTCTACTTCTGCTCCCTAACACTCCAACTTCTACTTCTGCTCCCTGAAAGAGCAGAATCAGTTTTGAGAATCAGATCCAAACACCCCCATATACATACTGTTCTTAATCTTTTTACATGTAATAAAAAAAATTGGAAAGTAAAAGAATAGTTGCGCCATGGTGATGAGTTATTGGGTTGATTTTTGTAGAGTAAAGAAACATTCTTGTTCTTCTCGTTTCTTGGAGCATATCAGTTCATCCTATTAGTGCTATGGAAACACTTCTTCTATCAAGCACATGTTTTCTCCTCGAGAATCCTCTATTAAGCACAAGTTGGCTTTTCAAGAACTACCAAACAGCTCTAGGAAATTCTACAGACTTGTTGCAAATACGTATAGCTTCAGTAGGTCAAAGTTTCTGAGTGCTACATATGATTTTTAATTCATAATTTGATTTTAGTTTGATTTCAAAAAGTATAGGTTAAATTATTTAATAGGCCCTTTTAGTATTCCAAATCTTTCTAAATCTTTCAACTTAAAAAGTATCAAGTAAGCGATATGGATGCTTACTAGGGCTAGCAATACCACATACGGCACCTCTCCCAAGTATCTATCTGACATGCATGCCTTTCCTAAATTTCTAGACCTTGTTTGCATGCTCCTACCAGGCTACTACTGACTTACCTCATTCCAGTTCACAACCATTAGTTCTTCCACTAATACTGTAATACTTCCACATAGCTCATAGCCCCTCAAGACCTATCCCCCATGGCTCCTCCATTCCATATGTATCCAACATCTCAAGCATCAATTAATAGATTCATGTGATCAATGTATTTTTCTTGTGTTCCAAAGCATTACCATATTCAAGATTAGGGGTGTTTGGATCTATTTTTTAAAAATGCTTGAAACAAATATTAGAGTGTTTGGGTGAAAGTGTAGAAGTACTTCTGGGTGCTCCAAATTGTTCCTAGAAGCAGTTTTTTAGATGTTTGGGGAGACTAGCTTCTGAAAAATTGGTTATGGCAGTGCTTCTACTTTTAAAAAAGAAGCAGAAGCAGAATCGATTCCAAACACCCCCTAAGTAAACTTTGTGTAGGTTTCAAATTTGTAAATCGTAATTATCAATAGTAATTCAAATATTATTGGAGGAGTTAACATTAAATTAGTCATACCTAGTAAACCATAATTGGCAAACCAATATGGGACGGAGTTTGTATTCTATAACCATTATTCTCACTTATATTGGCACTTTTATCTGCAGCAGTTCCGATTTGAAATAAAAATATATAGGGTGCCTTATTATTAAATTTCATCAGTCTTTTGTCTTTCCATGAACAGTTGAACATTATAACTTAATCATTTCATTTTTTAAAATATTGAGTTGGAGAGTCATTTATTTGTGACCAAACAGTCTTTATTAACTCCACTAATTATCTGGCATGTGGATGCAATTTTACTCTCATGTCAATATGTCATAATGGTTTTGAACATCTATAACTTACTGCAAAATGTTCGGCTTTAAATTATTCCTCAGTCACAACATATTGTGTGTGGGTCTAAGTTTTCTTTCTTCTATGCATCAGGATCAACTACCGGAGGGCTATTGGGTGTTGCCCCACCAACAATTTATTCGAATATGATTAATCAGACAATGCCAAATATGCCAAATTACTCTGGCTCTGTTTCTGGAGCAGTCCCTGGGTTGCTTGGGATGATTCCAGGCATAACTCAAGGAGCATCAGGCGGTGTCATTTTACCCGGAGTTGGCTTTTCACTTGGGGAAGTTTGCCGTGAATATCTTTATGGACAATGTGCCAAAACTGATTGTAAGTTTAATCATCCACCTCACAATCTTCTAATGACTGCCTTAGCTGCCACCAGCAGCATGGGAACACTTAGCCAGGTTCCTATGGCACCTTCTGCTGCTGCAATGGCTGCCGCTCAGGCAATTGTGGCTGCACAAGCACTTCAAGCCCATGCTGCCCAAGCACAGGCTCAAACAAACTCTGCAAATGACACCTCAGGTACCATTCACTCTCTTTATCTTATTTTTATTTTAATCTCTACATCTAAAATTAATTTAATTTGAATCAGATTTTTTTACATTTACCAATATTCAATAATGTAAAGGGAAGGTCATGTTATTTTTCATTTGGATGTACTGTAATGTCTTTATTGGTTTTCCTTAACTAGATTATTTTAGGCTTGCTGTAGAACTGCATAAATGCAGATTCCATCACTTCACTATCGTTACATATAGTGTCACATTCTTTTTCTACTAAAATAAGTATTCCTTGTCTTCATTCCTTTATTTTTAAGTATTTCATTATTACATCTTATGATTGCATGTACTGTTTGCTTCCATTAGGATCTGCTGGGAAAGAGACAGCGGCCAATTGCCTTAAGAAAATTGTGCAAGTTAGCAACCTTAGTCCACTTCTAACTTTGGATCAGTTGAAGCAACTCTTTGGGTTTTCAGGAACAATTGTTGATTGTAGCATTACTGAGTCGAAGCACTTAGGTTACGTAGAATACTCTAAGCCAGAGGAAGCAACTGCTGCTTTGGCGTTGAACAATATGGAAGTTGGTGGACGGCCCTTGAATGTTGAAATGGCTAAACAACTTCCTCCAAAACCAGTCACTTTAAATTCCTCTAGCACATCATCTTCTTTGCCTTTAATGATGCAGCAGGCTGTTGCCATGCAACAGATGCAATTTCAGCAGGCTCTCCTAATGCAACAAGCATATACTGCTCAGCAGGCTGCCAGTCGAGCTGCAAGCATGAAGAGTGCTACTGATCTTGCAGCTGCTAGAGCTGCAGAAATAAGTAAAAAACTAAAGGCTGATGGACTTGTCACTGAAAGCATGGAAACATATGAGAAATCGAAGTATGTCTTGTTTGTTTCTCCAATTTTTTTTTGTCTGCATAAGTTAATTGACATTGTTGTCCCAGAGTGTCACGCTTCTGTTATATGTCATCATCTCCAATTTATTATCCTGTTAACTATAATCAGTGTCATTTAGATCTTTAAGTCCGTAATTTCTCATTATCAACAAAGCAAGTTCTGCTCGTTTAATAATAACACTGGGAAGTTTAGCTACACCTATAAAATCAGTGCTTTTCTGTGCACAGAGATCATTCTAAGTGTGTGTCAGTTCACAACCACGCTGGGCCGGAACCATAACTGGGTTTGCAAAAAAATTAGAAACCGGAAATCGAACTGGACATATTGCTGTTTTTATGCAGAACCAAACCAGTTTAACCAGTTCAAGACTGGAACTGGAACAAAAAACCAGTTTCTATTTTTTTTTACAAATATACTACTAATATTTTGGTCAAGATGGAGTATTTATTATGGAAAATATTACTACTATGACTTCTATAAATGTGTGTGTGTGTGTGTATCACTCACTCATTTTCCTTGGTCCTAGTTCTATAGAGAAAGGATTGGAACAATTTGAGTGTAGAATAGTAAAAATTAGTTATTTTTATTATCAAAGCAATAAGAATAAATGGATAGATAATAACATTAGGATAATTTATATAACTACTTATACTTACATTAGGATTAAACTGTGTATATTATATATATATCATAATCATTATTTTTTAGATTGTTATTTTTATTATATTTATTATTTTTTAACTACTTTGTATTATTAGTATTAATTAATATATTTCAAAATATAGCAAAATTGGTTCAATCCGGTTCAAACCGGAATAATATGGTTTTACTGGAACCAGACCGGGAACTGGAATTGTGATTTTTTATATCCGAAACCTGGACCGGTTAACATTCCGGTCCGGTTTCGGGTTTTCTGGCATTGCCTGGTTCAGTTTTCCAGTTTGAGCCGGTATGTGCACACCCATACATGAGGCTAAAGCTGACTGCCACGAGGTCCGATTTTGCATTTCAGAACCTTGCATATGTCGATAATGTTTTAGCGAATCAATTTAAGGAGATAAAAAATTCTTCAGCAGTGACTAATATTCATGTTGAATAGGTGTTCAGTTTCCACTCTGTTCTTGTTCCATGGGTTTTCATTAATTTATTCTATGTGTTTGATGTCCATTCATAGGTCACCACCTGACACTCGAGCAAGGTCAAAGTCTAGGTCAAGATCCAGATCCAAATCCAAGTCCAAGTCAAGATCTCCCATCAATTATAGACGAAGGAGAAGATCTCGTTCCTTCTCCCCTCCACCAAGACGGTTAAGAGGGTATAGATCCAGATCACCAATTAGATCCCTCCATTTTTCAAGATTTGAGGATGAGCGCCGGTCTTATAGGGATAGTAGGTATGCCAATGACAGAGGTAGAAGGTGGGATTCTGGTAGATCATATAACCGCCGGTCACCTGTCTCAAGGAGAAATAGAAGTAGGAGTGTAACCCCTCGTGCTAGGAAGTCGTATAGGGATGATTCAGACTCTCCAAGACACCGTCATGAAAGTCCGGTTCACAAGACACACTCTTCTCGTGCTGAGTCTACGTCTCCGGAACATCGAAGGAATAGGTCATCCCTGAAGAATGATGAAAGTAAATCAAGACATAGACGACGGTCAAGGTCAAACTCTGTGGAAGTTAGTCATTCACCCAGTGATAAAGTTGGTAATGATAAACATGGAAAATCAAAAGATAGAAAAAGGAGACACTCAAGGTCAGTTTCACCACACGATGATCTGGATAGACAAAATAGATTGTCCCCTAAAACCTATGATGAAAAGAAACCAAAGCAAAACCTGCAAAGGAGAGAATCAAAGTCCAGATCACCAGATGCAAAACACCATTCAAATAGAAAGAGAGAAGATAAAGCTAGAAATAATGAGGATAGAAGGATATCGAGGTCGAGGTCAAGGTCTAGATCCCCAGAAGGAAAGCATCACACAAGTGACAAATCAGATAGAGAAAAAAAAGAGAAATCTAAGCATCATTCTAGAAAGCGTTCCATATCTAGGTCCAGATCTCCCATTGAGAAACACCACTCAAGTAGTAAGCTGAACAAGAGCAGGGAAGAGAAATCAAAGCGTCATGTGAGAAGGCAATCCAGATCAAGGTCTGTTGAAGGTAAGCGACAAAGAAGTAGTAGGAGGTCCCCAAAGCACTCAGATGAACGCAGATCAAGGCATCGGAAGCGCTCTAGATCTAAATCTCTAGAAAGCAAAGATGAACCTGAACATAATATGGATGTCGAAAATTATGAAGTGACAAGGCATGCTGATGAAAAACCTGGGGAGTTAGCTGGCGTCTTGGAGACTGATCTACGTAGTCCTGTATCAATGAAGTTGGATGGTGAAAATGGTCATCTTGAGGACTGTAATGAATGTGAGAAACAAGAGATTAATGTCTTTGAAGTTGCTGACTCAACCATAAGGGAACAAGATCATCTTAATTTAGATGCATAGGTGCAGGGGATCTAGATATTTTCTCTCATTGGACGTTGATTCATCGCTTTCTCATTCAATATTTGAGGGATGGTTATTCGAGAGTAACTTGACAGAGGATCATGTTGAAGCTTTGGTTTGAGGAGCGAGATGCCATTATGTACAAGGGAGAGGGCTATCTTACAAGGCCTTGTGGTCATTTTTGATTACTCGCTGTTCCTGTGACAAATTCGCTGTTTCTTTCTGTTGCAGGTGGTGATGATGGAAACAATCGGAGTCTGATGAAGCAATGATTTTTGGCTGGTATTAGTATTCAACAATTGTCTTTTAACAATTGTGGATCATCTGTGCAATGTTTTTATAGCAAACTATTAATTAACGTGCTGTACGGTGGAGTGTGGACTATTACCTCTATTTCGAGGTAGTAAATTTCTCTATTGTATGCCAATGCAAGGATTCGTGCTAATTCTATGTGTGGTATCTATAAATTGCCTATGAACGTTTTCTTCATCCCTGTGTTTCACTGCTATTCAGAAGGGTTCTGAGTTTGATTTGACCTCATATTCTCTTGCATATTACTGTCATTGTATCAAATAAGTTCATTATTTAATGCACTGCATTTTTTATGACACGCTGTGTTTGGTTGTGATCCATTTGTTGTAGCTCTTTAAATCTTAGTTGTGTGGGTGTTTTATTAACTAGGATTCCCGCAGGTGTTATTTTTTCTGCTAGTAGCTTGGCTAGTTTGCTATTCCGTTAAATTATAAAAAACATGCAGGATCATGCTGTTCTATGGGCGCTTGGTGAAATGAGTCAAACAGTTTATCTGATTGTTTGTGAAGGTATGCATCTGCAGAAATTGGTTCTTCCGGACATTTGCTAAAGCTTGCACAACTATCCGGCATTAGAATCATGAGTTTGAAATGTTTATGTAGGAATTTTATTGTGAAATTTAAGGTTATGATTATTCTATGCTTTGGCCCTGTCCTAATCTTCTACTTTTTTTTCTTGTTGGTACCATCTCTCCCTTTCTTTTCTTTTCTTTTCCTTTCTTTTTCTTTCGATCTTTCTTTCTTTCTTCCCTACTACTGCTTGGTTAGGTAGTCGATGCAAGTTACACAACCAGGTATTGCTGAGATGGGTAGCATTAGCATCATTGTGCTCCTTTGCGTCCAAGTATGTCAAGATTTGATAGGTTTATGTTCTTTAATGCACAGAGAATGTGAAATGCTATTCTATAACAGGTAATTCCCTTCAAAAATTAGATTTCATCATTTAGCTACATAAATGTAAAAAGGATAAGGATGTCATAGCATATCAAATGGCCAAATGTGTCGGCAGTTTGGTGTTGTAGGCTTGTATCAAGGCCATTGTCTTTCCCTGTACAGATTCAACTTAGTAGGTTATCTTAAATAGTCTTCCATTGTTGCAAAAAAATCCAGACAATTTTCCATCAATTTTGTTGTGTATCTTTATGCAAGATGTGGCTATAGCCGTTCTCAGTTCTTTCAACTTTCTAACTTTTCCCCACAAAGAATGAGTTGTGGCCCACTTGTCACATATCTTAAATTTGGGTTTTTAGTCAGCGCAAACTGTAGCGATTGTGTTCAGCTCTATCTACATGTAACTAAAATTTGTCCGCCGTTGCCCCTTCTTTAAACCTTTTGATGTACATTATACCATTTTCTTTTGTGCTCCTTGGTTTTGCTGTCAGGCAACCTCTCCCCCTCTTCCATGTCCGCTTTCTCCAACACACTGTTTTGCTTCTTTTGGTACTTTTATGCGCTTTGGTGTTGCTGTGGGCTTATTTTTCTTTTCTGCGAAGTTGAGAATGCTGGACTGCACAATTGCAAAGTGGTGGGGGGACGGACATATATAAAAAAAACTGGTTCCCATATCTAGCAAAAGACCATGACATGCATCATGATAACTGATAACTGATAAGGGCACCTATTGATGAGATCCCCAAGTGTTTACTCTCTAAGTTTTGTCATTGATTCAAAGTTCAAATCATAAGAAGTGTCTTCTTATGCAAATGAGGAGCTTGACGGCTGAGTGGACATCCTAGTGTAACTCAGAAGCGTGGAACATGACGAGTACATAACTGCTTTTTGGAAGATGTTTCGGTTTTTCAGGGTAATTTTGAAGCATGCGTAGAATTGTTGATGATGCAGCAACTGTCCAACAGCAGAGTTGTAATGATTGAATAGTGTATACAGAGGATTACAGACTCCCAAAGAACAACAGTAGTAATAATAGTAACATAATTATTATAAAAATCCAGTGTATTAATTAGAATAACAACAGTATAGACGATCTAGCTGTAAGAAAACAATTCTACATACTGAGATGACAATACAAGGGGTGAATCATGATTGATAGCTCGAAGCCTTGAACTACATGTGAGGATGCTTTTACTTGGACTGTAATTTGCCCCAGTCCAGACCAGACCAGACTTGGATAGTTATAAAAATACAAAGAAACCAGACCTTACCAGACCAGACCTGTTCAGACCAGACCAGATCAGACCAGACCAGCAAATTACAGTCCAAGTAAAAACATCCTGATTCTACAATATTTAGAAAGCTTGTAAATAAACTCTTGATTCATTAAAAAAATCAGATTCTATACACACGTTGGTGCCCGTAGGTAAATACACTTCTCAATTATCTTCTTATCTGCACTAGTAGGTAAAAAAGATATAATTGCTTAAATTTTCATTGTGTTGCGGGGAGTAAGCATGTACCGGGCCTGGGTCGGGCCTAGGCCCGGATGGGCCTCGGAGTTCTGGAACTAAGAATGAGATCGGCCCTGTTGTGGCTGGTGCCGGTGCGGGCCGGGCCACCTTCCAGGTTGGGCCAGTTTCATATTTTTTTTCCCCTGCTAATTTATACAAGTGATGCATATTAAAAACAAAGTTGAAGTGCATTTATTTGAAACAGGAACTACATTTGAGAATTGAGAAAAAAATTACTACGTACAATATGAAATACATTTTATAATAAAAATGAGGAGTGCTACATATAAAAAAATGAACGTGTATTTATTTGAAATGTGAACTACATGTTTACAAATTACAATTGAGAATTGAGGAAAAAATTAAAACATGAAATACATTTTATAATAAATTGTAAAATATTAATCAATCGGAATCTCCGCCAACGTTAGAGCCACCCTCAGTTGTTGATTCATCCATAAAGTGTTAGGATGTGGTCATGCTAAGTTCTTAAGTTCTACTTTGGGGCTTTGGGCCTTCAACCAATCCTGGTAAGATACAAGCGTCTCAAGAGAGTTTGTGCTCAATCTCGTTCTAGAATCTGTTAGGACGTTGCCGGCCGAAGTAAATTCTTCTTCCACGGCGATTGTTGAAACCGGCATTGATAGCACTTGCTTAGCCATCCGTGTTAAAATCGGGAACATTCGTTCTTTTTCTTTCCACCACTGAGTCAAAGTCTTCATCTTATTCATAATCAACAGGATATGTTATATACAAAGAAAGCTCGTTAACTGAGCTTTGTTCAGTAGCGAGAGTTGTTTTATTTTTTTTCAAAAGATTGCCAAAGACAGATCTAAAAATGGATTTTCCTTTAAGTGGATGTAATATGTATGTATTAAATAGATATTAAGTAGATAATAAGTAGATATTAAGTAGATAATAAATACAAGTAATATTATATAGTATTTATAAGTAGATAATTAATATATAAGTATATATAATAATTGTATAATTATTAAATAGTAAAATAGAATGGAGAATAAGACAATTTGAGAAGTTGAAGATGGAGAAATGGAGAATTGGAGATGATTAAGAATAATAGAATATTAGAGAGTAGAGAGTTGGGGAAGAGGTGTAGAAAAATGAATAAAAATAAGAGTATTTATAGATTTTTTTAACCCCCCCACCTCAAACGCCCGGGATCCCCCAGCCCCCACCCAACGGCTATATAGCTGTTTGGGACCGTTTGGCAACGGCTAGTGCCTTGTTTGGCTGATTTTTTTTTAAAAAGTAGCTGTTAGGTAGTAAAAAAAATAGCGGGTCAAAATTAGCGGGTACGGTTTGATGAATTCTGCACCACATGGAAACTTTCGGTATACCGTGTTTTGGTATATATACTGAAAGATTGGTTTGATAAAAGACTCATACCTTAACATACCTAAGAATTGTAATACCTAATATTTTTGATATAACACATCATACTTTTTTTGGAATGAAAATATATCGTACTATACCTTTAGAACTTTTAAGTAGAATTTAATGATAATATTGCATAATGAAATTTAACAACTTTTATCATGGCAGTAAAGTCAAATCCAACCAAAAAGGCCATGACAATTGCCTCATTATACAAAACCAGGTCTCCATACACGAATTGAAGTACTAGAACAATGGAACAAAAGAATGGTGGGTGTATAGACATTAGGGACATAGGGTTGATTTGTTAGATGCATTAATAAGTTAAAATTGATATGGGCACGTGGGCCTTGATTTTGATATTTTGGTTTTCTTCTTTGTAACTTTTTTCAAATAAGTATTTCCATCATAATTCATACATAATTTCAAACAATCATAATTTCATTCCATATCACATTTTTTTGGAAGGGGAAATTTTATTAAGGAAAAGAAATATTGAAAGTACAACATGAGGAAAAAATAAAACAAGGAAATAAAGCAAATAAAAAAGAACAAGTAGAAGAACCTAGCCCAAATTACAGAAAGAAAAATTCCTACTTAAAAAAAGGAGCCCTCGGTTGAATATTCAAAGACTCACTTGTGTTTGAAATCTTGTTCTCATACAATGCGATCTCTGATTCTTCTTTTTATACATTCTCTTTTAAACATTCAAGTTTTGTGTGGGTAAACAATTTTCTCATGTAACAAGCAAAGCTTTTTGACAAATAACCTCATTTGCATCAGAGCCCCAAAGATCGCTCTTTTGAACATTCAAGTTTTATGCGGGTAAACAACTTTCTCGTGTAACAAGCAAAGTTTTTTGTTAATAACCTTATTTGCATCAGAGCCCCAAAGATCGCTCACTGTCGAAATACAAACTCTCTTCTCATTTTCCGAGACATGGCCAAAAAATTCATCACTTGAAATAGTAGAAAATGATCCTCCTAAAACCCTTCAAAATCAAAATTTCACTTGGGAAAGTTTGTGGTGAATATCTTTATGGACAATGTGCCAAAACTGATTGTAAATTTCATCATCCACCTCACAATCTTCTAATGACCGCTTTACAGGGCCGGCCCTGAGGCTGTGCAAGCGGTGCGGCCGCACAGGGCCCAATAGTTCTAGTGTTGTTCTATGCCAAATAAAAAATTTGGCAGCAATCTGGAATCGAACTCACGCCACCTGGAAGAGTTGCTAGAAAGTTACCAACTTACCAACTTAAGTTGTTGGAAAACAGTGGTCGTTTTCAGGGCCGTCTAATGAATTTGGAGGCCCCGGTTCAAAATGTAAAAGCGGGGCCCCAAATTAATATAAAAAATTATTAAAAAATCTCAATCGAAATATTTATACTCAAATTAATGGAATACTCATTAAAAGAGAACTAAAAGAGTAAAATGACTAACGACAAAATGATGTATCTATATTAATATTAATATAATTACTAATAATTTTTTAAAATATGGGGCCCCTTAAATTTGGGGGCCCTGTTCTGGATAACCTATTAAACCCCCTAAAAAACGGCCCTGGTCGTTTTTTAGTACAAATACCTTTAATGAAACTAATAAAAGTTATTGTGTCACTATACATATATACTTTCTTATTGGTAAGCTAGCTATACTATACTACCGTACTCCATTTATACTTCATTTGTAAGTTATTTCCTTATAGTTAGCTATATCAATTTTTATTTATTTGGATTTCTTTTGTTGTGATACTCCGTATTTTTTATAGCAATCAAATTAAGTTTTTTTTTATTACATTTTATACTTACTTTTTTTATTTTTAAGTTTATTATTTTCACTACATGTGTTATATATAACACAAATTGAGTTGTAAAATTGATGTTCATTCACTTAATTGGGATATCAATTCTTAATTAAATTTTAACTCGAATTTTGAAACTTTATAGAGATTTTAACATAATTTCTGAATATGTAACTTATAATTACTCTGTTATAAAATTGAATTAATTATTAATAGAGAGGATATAACTTTATCATGGAGATGGAGGATATAGCATATAGATTATATATAGTTCTCGTTGAACAAACCACAGTTAATCAACCACTTAGCACTTAACTGGCCCCCTTCATAACATAGGGAAAGTAGAGGAATGTAGGGTCAGTGGCACCCTCCTTGTAGTAAGCGAACACAAGACTGCCATCATCTGTACCGCTCTCGCCGGCAAAAAAATGCAAATCCTTAAGCTTTGCAAGCATGTACTTGGTTGCTGCCTCAATTTTCTTTTTGAACTCCTTTAGTTCAGTTCCGGTCAACTTGTCAGATATTGCTTTAATGTATTCCTTCATATATACAACAAAGTTCTTCTTATCATCAAAGGTGGCTTGCTCCTGGAGTCTAAACGTATCAACGATGTCAACAACCTTAGTGGCTGTGTCATTCACACCCTCATCCTCTTCGCCACCTTCTGAAGATGGGTTTGCTCCAATATCTACCTCAACAGCTCCTTGAACAACCCACTTTCCCTCAACTTCCCATAGCACTCCTCCTTCAATTTCCTTGTAAGGAAATGAATCAGAGAAGTTTGTCATTAGTCAAAATATCCTAATGATCAACATGGCGCTCCGCAAGGGCTCTCTGGGATGGTGTAAACGGATGTTAAAGCAGAGAGGCGCCAAGAGGGATTTGCTTCATCACAATTTCGTAGTAGTTTATAATTTATATATCTTAATACAATTGTTATGTCTTCGATGGAGCCCTATATACCTTAGAGTTTTTTTTTGAAATAATGACAATATGATTGAAATAAAGATAGCGGGAAAAAAATAAGATTTAGTAACTACAATATATAGAAAAGATCAGGTCCCTCCTGAGGGACGGGAGGGACCGTCCGACCAAGGCCATCAGAGGCCCTTCCCGGTGGAATTTTTTGATGAATTTTTTTGAGCATGTTTCTCATCAAGTCTAGTTTATCCATACCAAAGTTCAGCTAAAACTTCAACCGGGAAGGCACTCAAATGATTTTTGGAAGATAACTGCGTTTTATATGTATATAAACTGCGCAGTTAACTTCCAAAAATCATTTGACTGTCTTCCCGGTTGAATTTTTAGCTGAAATTTGGTATGGATAAACTAGACTTCATGAAGAACATGCTCAAAAAATTCCAGCAAAAAATTCCACCGGAAAAGACTCCAAATGGCGAAGGCCGGACGGCGGGTCCTGTCCCTCCGGCTGGACAGGATCAGGCCTCCTACAATATATATAGTAATTTTAGTGACCATGATTCATGATTGTGTTCAATCTAGCAATGTAGTGACTATGCATGGTAACTATAGTAGTATTTTTGTCTATTAGTTATACTTCGGTAATATTAATGGAAAAATCTCTCGTTTTTTTGACCGGGTAGCGGGGGCACAATTTTTATCTTAAGTACTAATCCTAAACTTCGGGGTCGGAATCAGGGGCACTTGCCCCCCTAGGACCCCCTAGATCCTTTATTGTTCTCAACAGTTCTTAAATGAATTGCATGTTTAACGGGTCGGGCTAACCTAAAACAATTGTATGTGAATCTTTTTATCACACTTTTGTGTTTATGTGACATTATATAACCACACATTAAGCTTTCTAACAGAAAAACGGGTTTTTTAGTATATCGTACATTTATGTGTTTGGTTTTGATTTTAAGTTTCTATAAAACCAAATTACTATAACAGTGTTTAATACCTCATCATTTGTTTTGCTCGATTTTTTAGTCTCTTATAATATATTAGATGTTAAATGCCAATATCTTTGATTGAATTGAATTTCAAACATGTAATTTCCTCATTAAAAATGTTATGAAGGTGACATGTCATCACTAGTTTGATCGACCATATATACTTGATCGTTTATCGGTTGATTTGATTTTTGCAAATACCAGTTAATTTTCATTTCCCGATATAGGTCTAGTATTGACTTTTGAATTGCGACATACTCCGTACATGTGATTATGTGAATAGTCTGAAAAGCAAATAAATTTCAAGGGAAAAGAGTCAGATAAGTCCTCGAACTTACATAAAAAGATTAAATAAGTCCTTGTATAGGAGGCTCTATCCGGCCGTCGTCATTTGGGGCGCTTCCCTGTGGAATTTTATTTGATGAATTTTTGTGAGCATCTTATTCATTAAGTCTAGTTTACTCATACTAAATTTCAGCTAAAACTTCAATCGAAAAGACATTCAAATTTTTAGCATTCAAATTTATAGTTCTAACTTCCAAAAAGTAAGAAAGAATACCATAGACCTCATAAAATAAAAGATGAATGATAGATAAAAAAATTAAAGATGAAATGATAGGTAAATGAATAAACTAGCTAGGAAAATTAAACATTAATAAACTTCAATTTAGAAATGCATTGATATGTTTTTTATGCAACTCAGAACGAAAAGTGCAAGTATCTTACTCCGTATAAAATAAGATTGGATAAAATATCGTTTTACACGTGTGTTTTGAAAATTTTCAACTAAATTCACAAGGATGGATATTATTTTATTCAGTGGAGCAAGTGGGCTAAATTAAAATACATCACTGGCCCCAATTCATCTACTTACCGCACATAAAGCCCAAAATATACACGTATAATTATTTATTTTAAGGGAAAATCGCATTTTTAGTTCCTCAAACAGTCGTCATATTGAAATATCAGACCTGTATTCTCAAGTTTGTAAATGTCTCCCCCTCAGAAATACATGTCCGACATTTCAATATGGTGACTATTTTAGGAACTAAAAGTGCAATCTTCTTTTATTTGAATTAGATAAAATAAATTAGTGAATACCTTTCAAATCTTTTATGCAAGTCAAGTTACAAATGATGTCACCGAAACAATGATCACTTTCAAATAAATCAGTGCTCATGTTTTTGTGTGTTTATTTTCAGAATATTATTATACGGAGGTATGAGTAAAGGATATATAGCTGAATTCGCAGATGAAGCTAAGGCTTTGTTTGCAACCATTTGTGCTTAAATAAAAACATTTTTTGGAAAAAGTAATTAGTAGTAAAAGTTGGTAGTGTTTGGTAAAATAAGTGCTTTTTGTGTAATAGAAAAAGTAAAAAGTAGATTCTACACGAAAGCTGAGAAAGTAAAAGTTGGTAGTGTTTGGTAAAATAAGTGCTTTTTTCTTTTTTAAAAAAAGCCAAAATCACTTTTTTTAAGTGATTGTAAACAAGCCCTAAGTGTGGATGTAGCCAATAAAATTCAGTCCGGAAAATGGGCATGGGATGGATCGGCCAGGATATAACGGTCAATTTGTCTAAGCACGGTGCTAGAACGTGAAGGTAGCATGAATCGTGGTAAGCAGTCATTTAATCAAAACATCCGATAGAATTTGATGTCAAAATACAATGTGACATAATGGAATTGAAGCTATCAAAACTCACAAGTACGCATAATACCAAATTTCATAATTTTGAAATCATTATTAGACTATTTCATTACTCTGCTCAACTCCACCACTATAATCATTATTCATATGCTTAATGCATACACTCTCCTAATAATTCATGTATGCATGTTAAATCAGTGGCGGAACTAGAAAATTATTTTAAGTGGGGCACGTTGACATATTGATGTTCTTTTAATAGTATGTGTACTTATGTGATGGTTTTTGTAATGGTTGACGTAACTTCTTTGATGTAGTGGGAGGGTGTGTATGATCCCTTTTCCAAAATAGACTCTTGGTTGCTTATTATTGAAATAGTATTGGCTTATAAAGATCACATGTAAATGTTGTGAGAATATATGGTTTGTTTTTAGAGACATCGAAGTTATTGTTTACTTTGATAAATAGATCATTTTCAATATCCATTTTTTTTTATATTTTCTGCTGACCGCACTAGAAGTCCTTTTGCGGGCTTTGCATTAGAGCAGATCTCATGGCCATTTTTTGTTGTCAATTCTATACTAAATTTTAAACAAACAACATGCTATGAGTGGAATAAATATCTTAGCTAGCTGCATGTTCAAGCTTTAATATTAATCTTAAGTATCTTTTTTTTTGTTGAATTTGATTGTGTTGGGGAAAACACTGCCCCCGGCCTGATCCATGATCACAAGTTCAAATGACTTTTATACACTCACCCACACACCCGTAATGTAAAGTCTTCATCTGACAATAACACTTTGTATTATACATTTTAAATGTACAAGAGATGTTTTACAAATAAACGGGTAGCTCACCTCACTCTTTGTATATGAGACTACTTCACTCTCACTGTCTCACACCCCCTCTCTCAAGGACTCACTCACTCACTCATTCAATAGCTCTCCTCAAGGCTCTCTCTTTCTCTCATCACTTGAGGAGGCTCTCTCTAGGCTCTCACATGGCTCACTCACATAGCTCCCACTCAATGCCTCCTCATGGCTCACACCCTTATGAATGAGTCCCACCTTATTTATACAACTCTCCTCATAACTTCTGTAGATCTTTAATTTCTATACAACACTACACTTCTAGATTCTTCTATGAAGTGTTCACAAGCTTCTCTAATCTTCTAGAAGGATCTATAGAACTCCACATCGCTTGAGAATGTTTTATAGGCATCCATACACTTCCGCACGATTCTAGAGAATTCTACACTTCTCTAGAAAACTCCACAATGTTTAAAAATGTTCTACATTCTTCCACACGCTTTTAGATAATTCAACGTCTCTCTAGAAAGCTCCAGAATATTCTAGAACATTCAATACGTTTCTACACACATCTAGAGAATTCTAGACATCTTCACAATATTCTAGAATTCTCATTAACTCTCAATTAAGGAGGGAACCCAACAAATTGCATTGAGTTTTGGGTGTGCATGTATTTATTATTGATAATTGTAGTTTTTCATAAAAGCATTTGGCAGAATGTTTTTAAGGATACAAGTATGCTAAAGCCTACTTATTTCGAACGTGACGGTTAATGCTACAATATTTATCCATAACAATTCTTGGAGTCATATACATACTTGCAGATTGATGATGTGATTGGTCAAGCAGCCCAAGAGGTCATTATTTGTTGTTGTTCAAGGAATGTACTTAATTTTTTGCTATGTTATTAATCTACTTAATTATGACTCTAACTATATCTTACACCATCCACTTTGCACCTAAGCTAAATGAAAATTGATGTTGGAATGTTGCATAAACCAAGCACTTGAAAATAATCTCAATCCGTAGAAGTATTTTAATTCGTGAATTTCACTAAATTAGACCAGGCCAATATAATTGGCAAAATACTACTCCGATCCATCCCAAAAAATAAGAATACAAAGCAAAATTAATTAATATAGCCAATGGATACCTCATTGCAAAGTTAAGTGCATACAGACCATGGATCAGCCTTGGCACCTTCCAAGAACTTATCAAATGTTCACTTCTTGAATTCACATATTCACTTCTTTCTAGAAATCATCGGAGGCAAAAGACTGGTGAAATAAAGAATAAATATATTTGCTAAAATCTCAAACTTTGATTAGAATCATCGATTATAATATAAGCTTTGATATGATTACAAAATATCATTTACAACTCTCAAAGTCCACAATTTATTCATCGATATGGTAAGAATAGAAAGCTCAATTTAAAAATTAGGGTGAATTGCATGTACACGAACTCGTGTGAATCTAAAAATTACGTAGAAAAGAATCACAAAACGGAAGAAGTATGATTCGAGATAAAAAGTAAGGTTTAGATTGAACGTAAAAATAAAATGAAACAAATCTATTGCTAATCTAATTCATTAATTAATTGTTGCCTTTTAATTAATGAAGCACAAATCCTTACATTAAATTAAATAAGAGCAAAGGGGCAAATAAGCCCACATATCAACAAAAAAAGATCAAATAAGCCCTAATTTAGAAGGTTCTGTCCGGTCATCGCCATTTAGAGCAGTTCCCGGATGAATTTATTGAGATATTTGCCATTACTGGATATGTGCTACATCAACGCGTGGCCTGCTGACATAGCAAGTAACCCAAAAATGGACTCAATTGAACGTTTTTACAAAGTTCAGGGATTTGATTGATCCTTTTAAAAGTATGAGAAACTAATTGACATTTGAATGAAAGTACGAGAACTAATTAATCGACAGTTTTTTTTAATAGAAATTACTTCAAATAGGACTAAAAGTATGGCAAAAACTCAAAATATGACTTGCTATGTTTTTTATTCCAAAATAGGACCATAGTGGTCCTATTGGAAACATACTCATTTATTTCTTCCATTCTTACCCCTCCTTTAAATATTAGTAAAAGATAGCTAAAAGTCATAATTAAATGTTTAATTCATAATAAATTCGAAAAAATTTCAATAATTCGTAGAAAAATAATAAAAAAATTAATAAAATTTTTATAAAATAAAAAATAAGAATTTTTTTTTAATTTTTTTTTTGAAAATTAATAAAAAAATAGTAAAACTCCATAAAAAAAATTAAAAAAAATATGGATACCTTTCCCTCCGCCTGTACTACCTCCCAGAACCACCACCTCCGATCGGTGTAAAAAATGCCACTTTTTTTTTTAAATTCCACAAAAATGGCATATTTCTCTATGAGAATGCCAACATTTTCATTCTGCCAACTTGAATCCTTTTGACTTTTGCCAAAAATATGGCATTCATAATTTTTTTGGCATTTTTTTACCCCGGTGACAGGAGGTGGTGGTACCGCCTCCCTGCACCACCACCTCCGACCGTTAAAAAAAATGTCATATTTCCTACAAACTTCCATTTTTTTCGGAAAATGCCAAAAATATGGCATATTTCTCTTTGAGAATGCCAACATTTTTTTTCTTCCATCTTAAATCATTCTGAATTATGCCAAAAATATGGAATTCATAATAAATTTGGCATTTTTTCCCCAAATGACTAGAGGTGGTGGTGCTGGGGCGGTATAGGCGGCGGTGACAAAAAAAATATTTTTTTGATTTTTTTTTAATTTTTTTTAATTTTTTTTTTTTTAATTTTTTTTAAAATTTATTATTATTCAAAATATTTTTATTAATTTTTTGGTATATTTTACGAATTTTTTATTATTTTTTATTATTTTATTATGAATTAAAACATTCCAATAGGTATAAGGATATATTTGTCCAAGACAAACATAATTAGTCATATGGAAACATAGTTTATTTTTTGGTCCTATTTGTGCAAAGTGAATGACTTTTAGTCCTATTTTGATAATTTAGTATACACGCTAATTAACAATTTACGGAGTACTATTACTCGTATTTCATTTTTAAATTACACGAATCATTTTTTAAAGTACACATTTCATTCGTGCATACGTACGGAGTACTTATTACATTTTCTTGTTGATTAAGCTACTTAGCATTAGGAAACAACAGTGTTTGTTGATTGAGCTACACGGATACTAATTAATTGAAAGAAATGATTAGGAAAGTAATTGTATATAAATATCTACCGTACGTTTATCTCTCATTACATTCTTCCACTCACCTAATTGAGATTCACCTAGCTTTAAACCTCGATCATATGGATTATATGTGTAATGAGTTGGAAGAAAGCTTCCAGTGCCACAAACATGTCGTCCGTAGAGCCACTTTTGAGGTTCGGAATCCCGACGCAACCAACCGCCGTCCCTCCCGAGCCACCGTCACCACAATCGATTTCACGTGCCGCAGCAATCATCGTTTCACCGCCTATGAAGACGGAGCCAAAGATTCAGCCACCGACGTAGTTCCTCGAAAATTTTTGGAAACATCTTCCAGCATTGAATTCGCCGACATCGCCAGCTGCAAACTGGGCGAAATTCGGGCCGCCATTCGCCGCAAACTGTTCAGCTTGGGTGGCGGCATTTTTGATAAGTGGAATGAATTTGAAGGCACCGTCTCCGGAATAACGGCGGCAGTCCGCGACCTCGGCGCGTGCAAGGTGGCGCGCGTGTTCGTGGACGTGACGCTATTCCACATTCGGAGGGAGAGAGAGTTGCTCCCGGATCTGAAGTCGTTGACCGGGGATGCGGTCACGCTACCGGGCAGCCACGGCGGCGGAGAGAAGAGTTTTTGTGCGGTGTGTTTGGAAGGTCTGAAATTAAAAGCACGGGAAGTTGTAAAGACGCCTATCGCCGCGCGTAGGTTTCACGCCAAAAACATCCGAAAGTGGCGGCGCAAAATCCATCAGTACCCACTTTGCCGCTCCGAGCCGACGTTGACTGAAACGGCGGTGAAAGAGAATAAGGAACGCGAGTTTTATGCGGGGTATTCCGGCACGACTTCGCCGCCGCCGAGTTCTCTTCCTTTGCCATCCTTCTTACGGGAAAAAAGTGAAAAAGATCTTAGGAAGTTTAATGCGGGGTTTTCCGTCATGACTTCGCCGCCGCCGCCGAGTTCTCTTCCTTTGCCTTCCTTTTTACGGAAAAAAAGTAAAAAACATCCGAGGATATCGATATCAACGGTGACGCTACATCTGTTTTATGCCGGGTTTTCCGTCATGACTTCGCCGCCGCCGAGTTATCTTAGGATATCGAAATCAACGGTGATGCTACTTCTTGCTTACGGCGTCTTACGGCATGTAGGGTGTAGATCAGATTTTTCAATTTGTATTTTCCATTATTTACAAACTCGTATCCGTTAGTTGTTGTAATGGATGGCCGGGTTTCAAATTTGTATTTACAGTTAATTTCCCTGCAAAGTAATATTTAGATCCCTTCTCTTTTAGTCGTAGTATTTGTGGCATTGCATTATTCAATTTTTAATAATGCTCTAATTTTTATTTACCTACAGTTAATTTCCATTTCAAATTTGTATCCTTTCTCTTTTACTTCGTAGTATGTATTATTTCCGTTCTTTAATAAGTGTAACATTACAAATTTTTACACTATTCACATGTTCTACTTTGACTACATTTTATTTATTGATGTATTAATATATATTTTTGAAAAAAATATTACTAAATTTGTCTCATTATAAATTTTTAAAATCTGATTTTTTGATTTTTTTACTAATAGAGAGTTATATATATTAATGGTCAAAGTTGTGTCTCGGTAAATGTGAAATGTTGAGTGTTGACTTATTTAAGAACGTAACGGAGGTAGTAATTATTAAGCACAATCCAAAGTATTTCAATTCCATTTCGAATATACTTTTGAGAGTAGTATGGCATGCAAGCGCCATATATATAAGGTAGACTCAAATTAAACTTATTTGTTGAAAAAAATGAAAATAACAAGTATGTATCTAGCTAATTGGATTACATACCTTCATCACAAGAATAAGAGGCACATACAGTTGAAGCGTTTTTGCTCAGATCTAATTAATTGCTCCATAATAGAAATGGAGAGCTATTGTCACGACTCAAAGAGCTTTCGATACCATGACCATACAATCCGTGAATCCCAGGTGCAAAACATAATATTGGCATTGTTGACATGGTTCCATGGTCCTGCGGTCGGGCGACTTGACATGCATGATATTGGCATTGTTTTCAAGTTTTAAATATGACATTATTTTTCCAAATTTGGCATTATTTTCCGAGCATGCATGACAACAGTCGGCGGTGGTCCAGCGATGGTGGTTAGCAGTGGTCACTTTCGAACGGGATAATCGTAACTGGTCACACATGTTAACTGTAATGATCCGATTGAATAACTCGGGTTATTTAACTTAAATGGTCGGGCGGATAATTGTAATTGGTCATGTAAGTATGTAACTATAACTGGTAACTGTATTCAGATGGTCACTATATCGGGCTCAGTTTCCCCGAACCCTATTTACTAAAATTTGAGTAATAAGTTGTTGTTCTAATCTGAGTAATAATAGAAAAAGTATTTTTTTAACGCAGTAATGATGTTAATTTTTGAGCTCAGCTTTCACGTAATAATTAAACTTGAATTGGCATTCGGACAATAATATTACTCCGTACTAAACAAAGATTATCAGACAATAAAGAGACGTACTTTTTTTTATTTAATTTCAAAAATGGGACTAAAAATGAGTATAAGAACTATTATACCCTTATTAAGTCCAACTGACTGATATAGGGGTTTTTTATTTGAATATTACTAATTTTGAACCAGTTACAAAAAACGTGATCACTTTTAAAAAGGACAAAAAGTGATCAAGAAAGTCATATTAATGTCAATCCAAATTTTAATTTCACTATCCTGTTTTAATGTCACTATCAAATGTCACTGCGGCCACCGCCTGTGTCACTTTTATGTCACTATCGATTTTTATGTCACTTTTATATGTCACTATCGCCGCCAAACGTGTCACTGTGCCGTTAACCATGTCACTATGTCACCGGAAATTTTTCCGATGACTTTTTCTGGTGAAATGTTATCATCCTCCACAATTTCCGCTCTGTGAAACCGCCGCCGCAATGGATGAGACACCTACTGCCCCTACCATACCCCCGACCCTCCCTTGGTCTCCCTGAGCTGCTCAACCCCCTCCCCAGCTGATATTCATGTAATTTCTGATTGTATGTTTGCATTTTTAACTAGTTTTTATTAGTTTTAGTTGTGGAAATTACACACTTTTGGTGTAATAGTTTAGTTTGTAAAATATTTGTAATTTGTTTAGATTAGGTTTATTCTGAGCTCAAACAGGTCCATGATCACTCAAGGGACCATTGGTGAACCTCAAAAGTGGAAGGAAGGTGCAAAAATGCAAGACAAAAAGTGAAGATCTTGTTTTTGGTCTGTACCCGGTCGGGTATGACCTATACCCGATCGGGTACCTTGCTGAAAATCAAATCGGATCGCACCCAAAGACAAAGCAACATGCAGAGAAGATTTTGACCACGTTCGGATGTCATACCCGATCGGGTGGCCGACATGCCGATCGGGTATGACCCTATTTTCCAGCTTCGAGGAAGCTGCATAGTGTACCCGATCGGGAGCTTTCTATACCTGATCGGTTACACACTCCTGCATGCTCCATTTTCCTATAAATAAACCCCTTTCCTTCCCACAAAAATGACCAATTCACATATACTTTTTAGCTCAGTTTAAATTAGTGTTTTCTTTATATTTTCTATCATGTTTAGTCTCCAAATGAGGAGCTAAACTCTTCCATCTTGGTTTTGCTACTTTGAAGCTTAATGACTTTGTAAGTTGTGAGTTATTATCTTTAATCTTCTTCCTTGAATATTAATTCTTCCTTTACATACTATTTCTATATCAATGTTAGGGAGTGTTACTAAGATGACAATTAGTTAACATCTTGACATTAGTTATAGTAATAGTTATTTCTTCCTCTATGTTAATATTGGGGAGTGTTACTAAGATGACAATTAGTTAACATTTTGATATTAACTATAGTAGGATTCATCTTCTTTAATATTCTTCCTTGAGTATTAATTAATTCCTATTCATATTTCATATTAATATTTTGAACATTACTTAAAGGATCAACTAGTTTTGTTTCATATATTAATTATTACTAGAATCGATCCATGAATACGCTTGTTAATCGTTCGATCGTTTCACTATAGTAAACTTGAGTTATTAATGCATGCGTTTCATGGTTAATAAACCAAGGGGAATTAATTATGTTAATTAAACCAATAAACCGCTTGTGTTGAGGTTATCGATCTCAATCGTTTTCATCTTGATTTTATTGCTACTGTCGGGTTAATATACGGCCTATATTAACTCGGTAGTAAGTTTTATTAATGAACGCGTCTCGTTATTAATAACTACCCTCGATGAACTGGATATACCCCTCGA
Source organism: Cuscuta epithymum (assembly GCA_945859915.1). Taxonomy (NCBI): domain Eukaryota; kingdom Viridiplantae; phylum Streptophyta; class Magnoliopsida; order Solanales; family Convolvulaceae; genus Cuscuta; species Cuscuta epithymum. The sequence goes on from CAMAPF010000001.1 coordinate 777,791, forward strand.
TTGAGTATTCGAGAGGAAGATAGTTAAAGATATAACCGGGATCGACGAACATTTCATTAAGTTGATAAAAGCAAAACCAAGCCTTCATCTATTATTAATTAAACCACATAAGTCATTCAACTTGTTGTTTTAATACTCTTAAGTTCTTCAACAAACTAACCCCCCCCCCCCCCCCCCCCCCTTGTTACAAGTTATATAAAAGAAAAGTATTCCTTTCCCTGTGGATACGAACCTTACTACGCTATACTACGTATAAGTAGTGTTGTATTGTATTATTATTTTGACGCACATCACGACAAAGTGCACGTCAAATTTGGCGCCGTTGTCGGGGAAAGGCAATTTTTTTTCTTTTTATTTTCTTTCAAGAAAAATAAAAAAAAAATTAAATAAAAAAAATAAAAAAAGAAATCTTACTCTTCTATTTTCTGAGCTTACATGAGTTATGAGTATATGGATACCAACACTTCATCCTTAGAGAGTCAAATTTCCTTCTTGACTTCTCTAATAAAGGAATTTACCTTAAGCTCAAAAGCTCAAAATGCCAAGACATGCAACATTTGCATGTCTCACAGGCATCTTACGGATTTCTGCACAAAGCTCCAAGATGAATACCTTGAACAAATTGATGATGTTGGTTACGAAAGGGATGTACCTCACATGAGGTATGATCCGTTCTCCAACTCTAACATGTCTACGGAGGATATGGTCCGGGCTATTGCTACCAACATGACCACCATGCAAAAATAACATGGTGCAATTCCAGAATAAGACCAAGTCTAACATTTTAAACTTGGAAACTCAAATGAGTCAAATAGTCGGAGCCGTGAGTAGGCTTGAAGCAAGGAATTCAGAAAAACTTCCCTCTCAAATAGAATGTGATCCTAAACAGCAAACTTTTGCAATCACATTGACAGATGAAAAGGAATTGCAAAAGGAGATCCAGAATCCAGAAGAATTAGAAGAAGAAAAAGACACGGAGCTCCAGCTGGTCAAAGAAGAGGATGAGCCGAGTTTTAAGGTCAAATATCTATCCTTATCATTCTTTGAGACACCCCATCAGTTCTAAAAACTTTGAGGGAAACTCATAAAATTGAAAAGGAGAGTGACAGTTTTGAAATTCTCAGCGAAATTGAGGGATCCAAACATCCATTGACCATGTTAAACGATAATTTCTTTCCCTCACTCTCACCACATAAATCAATGAAAATCTGGATATTTGACCCTGGAAAGATTTTTAAAGTGAAGGGTCAGAAAATTGAGCATTTCTATGAAAGTCCTAGGAATGAAAATCTCAAGAAGGTAAATTATCACGATCCAAGCTTGAACGACTGAACACAATGATGGCGTCCTGCCGCGACGTAAACTAAGGCGCTTCTTGGGAGGCAACCCATGCTAAGGTACGCATTTTTTCATCTTTTCTTTTCAATTTTTGTTTTTGAATGTCAACTTTGAGAGAATGGGGAAAAGTCTCAAAAGAAAACAAAGGGAAATCATGTTTTGAAAGCCTGGGAAAACCTCCGATCGGTCATCGTCACTTACCTGGTCGGATCCATGCCAAAAAGAGGATGAAAATGGACAAAATCACACCCAGGGTAATGTACCCGATCGGGCCCCACTACTCCACCCGATCGGGTACAAATGAAAAAGGCAGGGTTCAAATTAATTTGTTCAATTCATTGAATTTTGTAGGTGAAAATTAGTTCAAAACGTATGAGTTTGAGGTGTTTTTTGCATTCGACAGAAATTCTTATTCTTGTTATATTTATTTTTGTTTTCGACATTTATGTTGCAACAAATTTTATTTTATATTTGAAAATAAATCATGTCAAATAACATACTATTTTGCTACACTTTGACATTTTTTTGCAATCCACGTTATTTAATTAAATTTTGGCCCCACCTGAATGGCGATGTTGGATCCGCCCCTGATGATCATAACCACTTCGGTTTGGGTCAATTTCCCAGAAGCTGGAAAACAAAGGAGGATCTTGCATGCAGATAGACATGTAGTGCAAGTGATCCAACGTTTTACAAGCTGCTCCTGCATGCAGATAGACATGCAGTGCAAGTGATAACGCGTTATTAACTATCCCTAGGCCTATAAGCCTATTCACACTAGTCAAAGATGGAGATAAAGGTATGTTTGATAGAAATTGACCTAATAAAAGTCAAGTAAAAACGTTTTGAAATTTTAAAATAGAAGTATTATGTTTTTTATTCCTTGAATAGGAGTATATAATCTGCCAAGTTTGAAAAAATGTCATGTTAAAAGCCTTGTAATGTCAAACTTGACAGAAATTTACTTCTATTTAGGGAATAAAAAACATGATACTCCTATTTAGGAATTTCAAAACGTTTTTACTCCTATTTAGGGAATTCTCTCTATGTTTGACACAACTAGTTGAAAAGATACTTTTGTGAGTTTTTAATAAGTGTAACTTTTAGTGACTGAAAATATCTTAAAAAAAGGTGCTAGTTGTTTGGTAAAAAGCTGACTGTTTGATTTATGGTTTGTTTGGCATAACTAGCTAAAAAGATACTTTTACGAGCTTTTTTGGTACCTGTTAGCTTTTAATGACTAAAAAGATCTTAAAAAGAAAACGTGGTAGCTGTTTGGTAAAAAGCTGACTGTTTGATTTAGTTCGATTTGGTGAACAAGCTGTTAGGACTAATTATAAAAGTCACGAGCTTTTCTCATATGCTACAGCTTCCAGTCTTAAATATATACTCCGTATTAAAAGAATAGCCCTAAATATATACTCCGTATAAATAAATAGGACTATGTATAAATAAATAGGACTATGTATAAAAGAATAGCCCTAAATATATACTCCGTATAAATAAATCTCTAAGTGCACAAATAGGACTATATTATTTACTTTTCCCAAAATAGGACTAAAGTATATTGTATCTTCCTATTATGTCCTTAGCATAAATTGATAGGATAACCATATTTTAATTTGTAATAAAAAAACTATGTTAACTTATACAAAAAATCATAAAAAAACTATAAAAAGCAAAAATATTTTTAAAAATATTAAAGTACGAAAAACTAAAAATAAGTTTGGAGGTCGTTCCCGCAGTCTCGGCCATCACCTAACAAATGTCATTTTGTGCAAAAACTAGTATCATTTTTTTCTGAAAATGTCATGAAGATGATATTTTTACTTTTTGAAAATGTCATAATTTTCTCAAAAATTGTCATCAAGCTAAGACACATTTTTGCATTTTTCTGGTGGTCGGAACTGATGGTGCTGGGAGGTTGTAGCGGCGATAGCATAGGTCTACATTAATTTTAATTTTTTTTAAGTGTTTATTTTTCTATTTTTTTATTAATGTTACTTAATATTTATTTTCGTATTTTTTATTTTTTTATTTACATTTTGTTATAAATAAAGTCATGATTTTATTACTTTTATGTTTCGATAATTAATGAATCATATTAAGACGAAACAAGGGTACGTAGAATTAGAAAACTAGTACTATTGAGGAAATGTTAAAGTTATAGCCTTATTTGTGCCATAATTAAAGTTTCATTTAGTCCTGTATAGAGAGTGGCCGCCAAAATTATATGTTTAATTTAGTTGATATCATCTCAAATATATCTCCAATGCATTTTGTTAAGACACGAAGTTTCATCCTAAAATGTCAACCTGATATGAGGAGTATAACGCATCTGTTAATATAGCACTTTGTTCATCCCAACTTTTTCAATGTGGGACATTTAGCATCCCTCCTAATGACCAGACACTTTGTCTGGATCGTGCCATCATTCATTTTTTTCATTGGTCCGTTTTTTTATCTGGCCGTAAGTGTCATTTTTTTTATAATCGTGTCATCATTCTTCATAAGGGGCCCCACATCATGGATCGATTTGGCTCTGATACCATGTTAAGACACAAGGTTCCACCCTATAAGGTCAACCTAATAGGAGTAGAGCCCATGTGTTAACATAGCACTTTATTCATCCAAACTTTTCCGGTATGGGACATTTAACACATTTAACCTTAATATAACACTTTGTTCTCCTACCTATAATTTGAATCAAATTATTTCGATCGAAGTTATGGATATCGGAACTACTTCCTCGATCAATAGAGGCCAGAGATCGATTAAATAAAATGGAATTTTGATTTTTATCAACTTTAAAATACATTATACATGTTACAAGACTACAAAAATTAGACTAAATTTAAGAATATAAGAACAATCCAGACCTTATTTTAATACTTGGGAAGTACGTAATTAAATCTGAGTATCAGAACGAAACCCTACACATATCAATATGGTTTCCTATTTCGAACTTCGAAGCAAAAGATCAAAATGATTTATAACTTAGAACCCTTGTAACTTATTCGAAACCTAAACGCACATTATATATACTCTCCATACTCTCATTCATCTTTACTCATATTTCGTTTATTACAACATAGGCAATAGATATGGAGAGCTATTGTTATTATGTGACCAAATCAATTTATACATGGCAAGTTTGGATTGAGGCGCGTATCACGAGGAAGCATTTCTCAATTTCGTTTTTTTTACTCCAGGGGGATTCTGAGGGAGGGGGTCTGGGTGAGCCTGAAGTAAAGTGGGCTGAAACTCACTCCATTGAGTTTCGAACCCGGGACCTTCCATAAGGGAGAGTGAGTCGGCGACCAGCTGAGCTGGACCGCTCCCTCGCATTTCTCAATTTCGTATGTATGGTCTTCGTACCATCTTTATTTTGTAATTAATTCTAATTATTTTTTCCTCCAATAAAGAGGCAGACCATTGTAATATATATACATAACTCAACACACATAATACCAAAGCATTCTTTTATTTTCATCTTCCTTATTTTTATCATGGTATCAGAGCCAAAATCCTGGAATTCTTTACATTGAAATTGATATTCCTCACACATCATGGCCGTTGGCGATGAAGCCGACGGTGGCGATAGTGCGCCGATCATTGACTGTGGGATATGTTCGTAACTTCACTCTTACGAGATGGTAATTAGAGTCCGATGAAATGAGCAACACCCTATACGCTAAAAACAAAATTGGGTTTGTCAATGGGGATTTGCCGATGTAAGAGGGAAAATCTCCCTATTTACCGTATTGGCAACGGGCAAACGCGATGGTTAAAGCGTGGCTCAACAGTAGCATGGAGCTCGAATTACGACAAAGCGTCACATTCAAGACGGCGCATGAAATATGGACAGATCTTGAATAGCGGTTTGGTAGGGAGAGTGTTCCACGAGTCTATGAATTAAGATGTTCTATTGGGGGTATTTGATGTGTAGTATTTAGTAGTGCATAAACACCACATTTTAGAATGATTTTACATAATGTTTACTTAGCTTTTGTACAATTATGATGTAATCTTTATCTTCTAAAATTAAAGTAGACTTAGAAGATATTAAGATATTTAGACATGTAAGCAAAAAAAAACATGATGAAAAGAAGAGGAAGGAGCATTGGAGACAAGAGGAAGTTTCATGGAAGACAAAGAAATGTGAAAAATCGGATATGATTTGACTCGTAGATCATATGAGATCAAACAAAGCAAGAGAACATGGGAAAATCAGATTTTGTCTTATACCTGATCGGGTATATTGGCATACCCGGTTGGGTATTGATACGTTTGTAATTTCCGTGTGTTTATTTACGTTTTTAGTTAGTTTTGGTTGTTTAATATTTCGGAAATTACACACTTTTGGTGTAATAGTTAGTTTGTTAAATTCTTGTAAATTGTTTAGATTAGGTTTATTCTGAGCTTAAACAGGTCCAAGATCAATCAAATGATCATTGGTGAAGGAAAGTTCCTGATTTTGACCTGTACTCGGTCGAGTATACCTTATACTCGATCGAGTACCAATACTGATTTTCAAGGATCCGATCCGGGAACAAAGGAACATGCAAGGAAAGATTTGGCCACGTTCTATTGTTATACCCGATCGAGTACACCGACATACTCGATCGGGTATACATATAAATTATGCCCGAATATCGATCGAGTATGGATCGAATTCGAAGTTTTACACATACTCGATCGAGTATATGTACATACTCGATCGAGTACTCGACCTGCACCTCAAAAAGCCTATAAATACACCTCCTTTCCTTCACTTTAAAGAACCAATTCCTTTATACTCTTAAGCTCAGTTTAGAATAGCATTTCTTTATATTTCTTTTAGCATGTTTAGTCTCCAAATGAGGAGCTAAACTTCCATTTCTTGGTATTGCTCTTGAAGCTTGTTGATTATTAAAGTTGTGAGTTATTTTCTTAACTTCTTTCCTTGAATATTAATTCTTCCTTTAAATACTATTTCTATATCAATGTTGGGGAGTGTTACTAAGATGACAATTAGTTAACATCTTGACATTGGTCTTAGTAATAGCTATTCCTTCCTCTATGTTAATATTGGGGAGTGTTGCTAAGATGACAATTAGTTAACATCTTGATATTTAACTATAGTAGGATTCATTCCCTTTAATATTTTTCCTTGAATATTAGTTAATTCCTATTCATATTTCATATTAATATTTTGAACATTACTTAAAGGATCAATTAGTTTTGTTTCATATATTAATTATTACTAGAAACGATCAACGAACCGATGGTTAATCGTTGATAATTTCACAAGTAAGTAACTTCGGTTTATTAATGCACGGTCGTGGTTAATAAACTTAAGAGGGATTAACTCTGTTGGTTAAACCGAAACCGTTGTGTTGAGGTTATCAATCTCAATTGATTTCATCAAGGAGTTAAAAGATTAAATGCTACTATCAAGTCGGTATATGGCGTTGTTCTATACTTGACTAATAGTAAGGGTTATTAATGAACGGTCGTTGTTAATAACTATCCTCGATGAATTGGATATACTCCTCGATTGAGTATTCGAGAGGAAATAAGTTATAGACATAACAATGATCGACTAAAATATATCAACAAGTGTAAAGTAGCAATGCCAAGTCCCTTTTATCTTTGAATTAAACCACATAACTCGTTCATCTTCGTGTTTAATTTTAATCAAATCACTCGATCAAACCCCCCCCCCCTTTTATTTACTAGATACATAAAAAGAAGAGTTATTCCTTTCCCTGTGGATACGAACCTTACTACGCTATACTACGTATAAGTGTTGTATTGATATTTATTTTGAGTGCACTCACGATATTTATTTCGTAGCTACTGCCTAGGATACCCAGTCGGGTATCAGACCCAACCACCCTCCTATAAACACACCTCTATCCTTCCCATTTGAGATACCAATTAATCCCCTCTTTCATATACACTTTATTCTTGTAATTTAGGTAGTCTTTTGAGTTTGGTTTTGCTACTTTGAAGCTTAATGAATTGTAAGTTGTGAGTTATTTTCTTTAATCTTCTTCCTTGAATATTAATTGAATCTATCTCTATATTAATATTGGGGAGTGTTGCTAAGATGACAATTAGTTAACATCTTGATATTAGTTATAGTAAAATTTATTTTGTTTAATCTTCTTCCTTGAATATTAATTAATTCCTATTCATATTTCATATTAATATTTGGAGCATTACTTAAAAGATCAACTAGTTTTGTTTCATATATTAATTATTACTAGAATCGATCGACGAATACACTTGTTAATCGTTCGGTCTTTTCACGGTAGTAAAATTGGATTGTTAATGCATGCGTGTCATGGTTAATAATCTAAGGGGAATTAATTATATTGATTAAACAAAAAAAACCGCTTGTGTTGAGGTTGTCAATCTTAATTGATTTCATCAGAATAATATGAATAAATTAGATATAATAGCTGGACCTGATATCCTCGTTGTGACAACCGAGTATATTCACCTCGGGTCACTAGTTATCGTTCTTAATTTATTTCATTAAATCGACCGAATGCTACTATTAAGATCAACATATGGCGCTTGTTCTATATTGATTAATTAATAGTAAGGGTTATTAATGAACGCGTCTCGTTATTAATAGTTATTCTAGATGAATTGGAATTTCTTCGCAATCAAGTATTCAAGAGGAATAATTAAAGTAGTAACAATGATCAACGAGCATTTCACTAATTGGAAATTAGGAAAACCAAGGCTAACTACCTTTGATATTTTATTTCACTCATTTTAGTATTTTATTTTCTTTCTCATTTATCAAAATATCCAATTCCCCCTTCCGTTACTTTTATTTATTACGCTTACACAGACGCGAATAGCTCATTTCCCTGTGGATGCGAACCTTATTTCATTATACTACGTATAATTGTTGTATTTAATATTTATTTTGAGTGCACACCATGACAAAGTGCTCGTCACTATCCGGAAAGACGGGCAGTTGATGTAGGCCAATTTTAGCCTACTACGGCGTATTTGGGATCCAAATTGCTCTTGCGGAAAGTGCTCCTGTGATATCATGAAAAAGCTCAATGAAGCACGTGATCGGGATCACTTATATGATTTTTAATGGGTTTAGATGAGTAATACGGGACACTCAAATCCCAAATACTTGCTACCCGACCCATCCCATCTTTGAATACTGCTTACCATCTTATTTGGGAGGGAGAACAACACCTTCTCATCACGACCTCAAGAAAAATAATTATGACATGTATATATATGTATATGAGCTCGGCCCTTTATGTAGTTTTGTATGAGCTTAGGTATTTACTTTACCCTAGTTGTGTAAATTAACTTGTATAAATACCCATTATTAGTAATTGAATAGAACAAGGGAGAATTAACCCCAAAATTTGTCTTTGTTATTTGCCTCTTCCCCACGTTCGTGACATGGTATCAGAGCCGCCGAAGGCCTAGGGTACTGCTTCCTTCGATTTCTCTTCTCGCAGAGCACCAGCGTGCTTAGCGGAACCGGACATGGTGGATGCATCGTCCCCCTATTATCTTAGCTCCGGTGATCAACCGGGGAACCTCATTACCCACATAATCTTCAAAGGCGACAACTATGTCGGGTGGTCGCGTGCAATCTTGCTGTCACTGAAAGCTCGGAGGAAGAACGTCTTCGTCGATGGGACTCTCAAACGACCGGAGGAGGCTGCCAGGCAGTCCGATTGGGACACTACCAACTCCATGGTCGTGTCATGGCTACTACGAAGCATGGAGCCGTCCGTTGTGAACTCGATACCGTTTCACGAAGAAGCCCGATCACTTTGGGTTTATTTGGAGAAGCGGTTTAGCTTGGCGAACGGTCCATGACTACAGCAATTGAAGGCCTCCATCTCAGCCTGCAAACAAACCAAGAATATGAGTGTTGATGCTTATCATACGACGTTGATGGGTCTCTATGATGAATTGTATCGATTAAAACCTCTGCCGGTCTGCACGTGCACTAATTGTACGTGTAATATAGTCGGAAAGATTGAAGCCGAACGAGAAGAAGAACGTTTTCATCAGTTTCTGGTCGGGATTGATGATGAACTCTACGGCACTGTTCGTTCGAATTTGCTCTCGCAGAACCCATTACCGAACGTAGACCGAGCTTTACAGGCTTTTGTTCAGGAAGAAACTTCACGAGCTGCTATCCGTGAGAAAAATCTTGTTGGAGAAGTTCAAGCTTTTGCCTTGCAGGTGGAGCGTACTGCCAAGGGACGTCCAGAAAAATCAGAAAAATCAGACCGCCCCAGACCTCTTTGTACTCACTGCAAACAGAGGGGTCATGAAGTTGGCTCGTGTTTTAAATTGCACGGCTACCCGGATTGGTGGGAAGAAAGGAACCGGAGCAAGAACGGGTAGGCCAGTCGAGGAGGGGGAGCTCGCACCCACGCAGTGGCACCTGCACTTTTACCGGCAGCAGCAGACGGACCATCTTCTTCCACTACGGGGAATAATGGTTTGGCTACTTTGACCCTCGAGCAGGTGCAGGCGCTCCTAAATTTAATTAATACCGATACTAATTCTAGTGACCGGATGTCGGGTACGTTTCCCCTCTTGGAGTGGATTATTGACACCGGAGCTTCCCATCATGTTACAGGCGATTCCACTTGTCTCACAAATCCCGGGACTATTTCTCCTTGCCCGGTTGGATTGCCAGATGGGCGTATGGTGGCTGCGGTAGTGGCCGGCCGAGTCACCTTAGCCCCGGATTTTACTCTTAACAATGTTCTTTATGTACCGGGGCTCCGTTGTCATTTAATTTCAGTTTCCCAATTAACGGATCAAACTAATTGTCTTGTCACATTTACTAATCAATTTTGTGCTATACAGGACCTGTCCTCGAGGAGCCTGATTGGAGCCGGTGAACGACGGGATGGGCTATTTTATTTCAGATGGGTACCGGCCTTGCATCATGTTCAGACATCCTCGGGAATCTCGGCGTTTGAATTGTGGCATCGTCGTATGGGCCATCCTTCTGATAGGGTATTAAAGTTATTACCTGCATTTAATTCTAGTTCGTCGCAGAAAAAGTTGAATAAGGCTTGTGAAGTGTGTCCGCAAGCCAAGCAAGCACGTGATTCTTTTCCTAGTAGTACTCACAAAGCTAGTGGAATTATTGAACTTGTTCATTGTGATTTGTGGGGTCCGTATAAAGCCCCATCTACATGTGATGCTATTTATTTTCTCACCTTTGTGGATGATTTTTCCCGTGCTGTTTGGGTTTATTTACTGCGTGACAAGAAGGAGGTTCATCAATTTTTCCATTCATTTATTGCTATGGTTGAGAAACAATTTGGTGCTTCTATCAAAATTGTGCGTAGTGATAATGGAACTGAATTTAAATGTATGCTTCCGTATTTTGACACACATGGTATTTTGTTTCAAACTTCGTGTGTGTACACACCTCAGCAAAATGGGAGAGTGGAGCGCAAGCATCGTCACATTTTAAATGTGGCCCGAGCCTTGATGTTTCAGGCTCATTTACCTATCCAGTATTGGGGTGAATGCGTACTTACTGCCGTCCATCTCATTAATCGCACTCCGTCTGGCATTTTGGACGGGAAAACACCTTATGAAATTCTTCATGGTATCTCTCCTGATTTTTCCTATCTGCGCGTATTTGGCTGCCTTTGCTTTGCTCACAATATTAAGTGTCGTGATAATAAATTTTCTCCCCGAAGTCGGCGCAGTGTTTTTCTTGGTTATCCACAAGGTAAAAAGGGGTGGAAGGTTTTGGATTGGGACACCGGTGAAATTTTTATTTCTCGTGATGTGATTTTTCACGAGGATATCTTCCCATTTATGGATCGGCCTTCTACCTCTACGCACTCTCCTGTTCATACTACTGTTCCCACTCAGGTTATTTTGCATCCAGATCCAGTTCTCACCACCTTGGAGGCACAATCATCTCCTCCTACTGCCTTGGCCTCGGAAACCCAGGATGATGCCCACACTAACACTCTTGCTCTCGGCAGGGGCTTACGCTCCAAGCGTCCGTCTGTTCTTCTTCGGGATTTTGTTACTCATCATATTCATACATTAAGCCCATCCCCGTTGTCTGCCTCCTTTGTCAGCTCCTCAGGTACTCCTTATCCTATAGCTAATTATATAAAATGTGACAAGTTTTCTATGCGACACCGGTTTTTCCTTGGAGCATTACTTGCAGGTCATGAACCTCGGTATTTTAAGGAGGCCATGTCTGACGCAGGATGGCGTGAGGCTATGCAAAATGAAATTCAGGCTCTTGAAAACAATCATACATGGGTTATGGAGTCTCTCCCACCCGGTAAGAAGGCTCTTGGCTGCAAATGGGTGTATAAAATTAAATATCACTCTAATGGCACCATTGAGCGTTTGAAGGCGCGACTTGTCGTGTTTGGGAATCATCAACAAGAAGGCATTGATTACACGGAGACATTTGCCCCGGTAGCCAAAATGGTTACCGTCCGCATGTTCCTAGCTGTTGCCGCTGCCAAAAATTGGGAACTTCATCAGATGGATGTTCACAATGCCTTTCTTCATGGTGATTTACAGGAGGAAGTGTATATGAAACTTCCACCTGGATTTACTACATCTCGGCCGGGACAGGTCTGTCGTCTGCAGAAATCTTTGTATGGTTTGCGCCAGGCTCCACGTTGCTGGTTTGCTAAACTGGCTTCTTCTTTGAAGACTTATGGGTTTGTTCAATCCTATTCTGATTATTCTCTCTTTACAATGTCTCAAGGGGATGTTTGTCTCTATGTTCTTATCTATGTTGATGATTTGATTATTGGTGGTAATAATTCACGGGCCATCTCCCAATTTAAAGCTTATCTGCATAACTGCTTCCACATGAAGGATCTTGGTATTCTTAAATATTTTCTTGGGATTGAGGTGGCTCGCAGTGGTGATGGCATTTTTCTTTGCCAACGCAAATATATTTTGGACATTATTTCTGAATCTGGTCTTCTCGGAGCAAAACCTGCTGCGTTTCCTATGGAGCAAAATCACGCCTTGGCCCTCTCTCAGAGTGACCTCATAGCTGATCCTGAGGCATATCGGCGTCTTGTTGGTCGTCTGTTGTATCTTTCTTTCACTCGGCCAGATTTAGCCTATTCTGTTCATATTTTATCTCAGTTTATGCAGGCGCCGCGTCAAGATCATTGGTTGGCCGCCTTAAGAGTAGTTCGTTATCTCAAGGGTACACTGGGTCAAGGCATTCTTCTCAGTTCCACAAGTGATCTCACTATTACTGGATGGTGTGATTCTGATTGGGCCAGTTGTCCCTTGACTCGACGCTCTCTTACTGGTTGGGTGATTTTTCTGGGAAATTCTCCTATTTCCTGGAAAACTAAGAAACAAAATACGGTCTCTCGGTCCTCTACAGAGGCAGAATACCGGTCCATGGCGGCTACCACGGCAGAATTAAAATGGGCTAAAGAGCTTCTTCTCAGTTTCGGCGTTATGCATTCTCGTCCGATGTCCCTAGTGTGTGATAGTCGCTCTGCTCTACATATTGCTCACAATCCGGTTTTCCATGAACGCACGAAGCATATCGAGGTGGACTGCCATTATGTTCGTGATGCTATTCAGTCAGGTTTGCTCGCCACTCGTCATGTGTCTACCGATGAGCAACTCACGGACATTTTTACTAAAGCTTTGGGCAAGCAACAGTTCCTCTATTTACTTCGCAAGTTGGGCATTTTTGAACCGCATGCTCCAACTTGAGGGGGGGTATTATGACATGTATATATATGTATATGGGCTCGGCCCTTTAAGTAGTTTTGTATGAGCTTAGGTATTTACTTTACCCTAGTTGTGTAAATTAACTTGTATAAATACCCATTATTAGTAATTGAATAGAACAAGGGAGAATTAACCCCAAAATTAGTCTTTGTTATTTGCCTCTTCCCCACGTTCGTGACATCGGGATCACTTATATGATTTTTAATGGGTTTAGATGAGTAATACGGGACACTCAAATCCCAAATACTTGCTACCCGACCCATCCCATCTTTGAATACTGCTTACCATCTTATTTGGGAGGGAGAACAACACCTTCTCATCACGACCTCAAGAAAAATAGGAATTGAAGGTTCTCCCTTTCAAGCACAAACACGACTCCTTCCATAAGCTAATCAGAAATTGACTGGAAAAGATGGACGACATTGCACACTGCGGCAAAGCTAATCACACTCTTGAAGCTTGTTTTGAAATTATTGGGTATCCTCCCAATTGGAATGTCCGAAACAAAGACGGAAGGGCTCAAGGTATTCGCTCCGGAGAAAGTCGCTAACTCGGTCGAATGAACACTTTGGAAATATGGGGGGTCAACCACATGCATTTGAATGTCATCTCGATTGAAGTTTTAACTGAAATTTGATATAAGAAAACTAGACTTAATGAATAAGATGGTCAAAAAAATTCACAAAAAAATTCCACCGGAAACCATCCCAAATGGCGACGACCGGACAGAGACTCCTAAATAAGGACTTATTTGACTTTTTTTATTAGTACATGAACTTATTTGCACCTTTTTCCTTTTGTAATTAATTCCAATTATTCTTTCCTCCTATAACACTACATGTCGGTGTATAAATATAGAGGCAGGCCATTGTAATATACATAATTTGACACACATAATTTGACTAAAAGAACATGATGTTCCCAATATATGACTCCATCAGTTTTTTTCCCTATGGTGATACTCGCATAATGTATATGGTCATACACTTGACTTAGTTTTTTTTCATGTTCCACTCATGTCCTCCACACAATAATCAATAAATAGTTATTTCCTTCTCAAATTAAGGATTCGATCAGTTTTGCACGACATCCATGTAAACGTATTAATTGGCTCCTAATAACAAGGAATTATTTCCTTTATGGTAACCGGCACTTGCAACTCCTAAAAATAAGGAAGAGAAAAATACGTACATGATATCTCCTTCCATTATTATACTACGTATTATGTAAATAATATTATTATACGAAGTATATTATACTACGTATTATGTAAATAATATTATTATATGCTCCGCATTATTTTTGGAACTCACACTTTGTTTTCCTAATACCTATTGCGTCCTTTTTTATAAGAGAAATTGCCCTAAGTAGAAGTAAATAAAATTTGGAATTTCAAAATATGACTATTATGTTTTTCTTCCCGAAATATGAGTTGTTACTGCCATGTATGAAAACTACTGTCATGATTGAAAAATAATGCCATTAATTATAATAAACATTGTCATGTTAAATGCAACTACTTGGCAGTCACGTCTACAAGATAACAGTAAATATTGTCATGTTATTCTTATTTCGAGAATAAAAACATAGTAGCCATATTTTGAAATTCGAACTTCATTTACTTCTATTTTGGGAAATCTCCCCTTTTACACCTCTATAAAAACTGAAGTTTGTTATTTACTATCCTCATGCACATTTACTGCTCTGTTGCACATTTATTTCCATTTTAGTGTTTACTGCCTTTTCATTTACGAATGGGATCATATATAAAATACAATGAATTTACCAAAGAATAGAATATTCTATTTATTGTCTTTAAGTTATTGCCTTTGTTATTAACTGTCATCATACATATTTACTATCTTTTGTGTGTTTACATCTTATTCAATGTGTTAATTTATTGCCTATTTCTTTATTGCCCTATAATTACGGCCTATGCTTACCGTCAAAATTTATCAGTGCCACAATTATCGGGCCATGCTTCTCAAACTCTTCACTTTTGCAGCACTGCTTTAATTATCCATGAGAAAACGGCGGATGATTTTATGCTGTATTTATTACTATTCCTAAAAATAAGGATTTAGTTCATGTATGGAAAAGGGCATTACCGGTTTTAACTTATAAAATAAGTCGGTTGCATGCATGCCATATTAAATTTAGTCATATGGAAGATTAAAAACATATATGGTCATATTCTAGGAAAACTCATGAGTTTTAGTAATATTGGGGTATTTTTTCAAGGCATTCTTTCATTTTCATCTTCCTTATTTCTATCAATTGTCACACCTCCGTAGCGATAGCTATGGCGACTGCTATATAGCGGCAGCTACGGCGACCGCTACATAGCGGCCTTGATAGCTGTCGCGGCCGGCTGCGCTATTTAAAACCATGGTTTCAATGCCATGACCATACCATCTCAGGCGCAACCTACGAGGTTTGGGATCGTGCCGCCGCTGTGACCTACTACTTTGATGGTCCCTGCCGCGGGCTTCCTCCCTTATCCGCCGCCATCATCACTAAAATTGACATCCTCTGCCACACGGAACATCATTACGTGGCATTCACGGAAGGTGACGAAAGTTCACAACTACGGCCCATCGACGTACTTCTTGAGGATTCCGAGGTCGCCACTTCCTCTATCGACGTCGCCTCCAAGTTCCCACACGGCCTACATACTCCGCGACGCCATTGGGAATGAGCTGCTCAATTGCAGCAGCGGTAGGCTTCGACTGTGGGAAGGATTCGAACCCATGATTTGCGGAATAGAGACGAAAGTCAGTGACCTTGGGCCCTTGGCGCGAGCGAAGCGGTGCGCGTGATTCTCAACCTCACGTTCTACCACGTGTCATCGGAGAGAGCCATGATCCGGGACACGGCGCCGTACTTGATGGAGAATGGGAAGAAATTACCAAAACACGGGAGTTTGAAGGCTGACAAGCCAAAACACGGGAATTACCTTTAGGTTACCAAAACACATAGGTCGGAATGCGTGATTCCGACTAGAGTTTAGGGTTTATTTTGCACCCTTTAACCCTGTCGGAATTGACACATCCGACTCGAGGATGGCTTTAATTAATTGAAATACCCATTCGGAATTGGGGAATCCGACTGGAGGATGATGGCTTTAATAAATTCGAATACCTAGTCGGAATTGGGGAATCCGACTAGGGTATTTTTTTTTAAATGTTTCAGAAATTGTGGTTAGAAATTGCGTTAAAATTCTGTTTTAGGAGTGTACAAGTAGCTAATTTTGTAATTTGTGAATTTTTAATTTAGATTGTGAAATTGGACTTTTAGAGTAAAATTTAGCTATAAAGTACTTGAAACTTAGAAAGTGTGCTACATTTAGAAATTGCCTTAAAATTCGGTTTTAGGAGTGTACAAGTAGCTAATTTTGTAATTTGTGAATTTTTAATTTAGATTGTGAAATTGGACTTTTAGAGTAAAATTTAGCTATAAATTACTTCAAACTTAGAAAGTGTGCCACATTTAGAAATTGCCTTAAAATTCGGTTTTAGGAGTGTACAAGTAGCTAATTTTGTAATTTGTCAATTCTTAATTTAGATTGTGAAATTGGATTTTTAGAGTAAAAGTTACTATAATAATTGGACTTTTACTCATTAATTTCGAAATTACTAGTTATTGTGGTAATTTTTAAGATTTTAATTTTAGATTGTGAATTTAGAGTTGTTCAACTTAGCTATAAAAATCTACAAATTTAAAAATTGTGTTACATTTTGAATTTGAGTTCAAAACCTGTGAATTTATAAATTGTGTTCAATTTAGATTTAGAGTTTTTTTTCGAAATTAGTAATTTATAACTACTTATTTCAGGAATTTCAAATGGACCAAAACACTCCGCATGAGTGAGAGTTACGTAGTACTTGAAATTTTTACTTCAGCCGTACTATTCAATTTTCAATACACATTTTTATATAGTTCTTAAATTGCAAATTAAACTTTTTACAGTTTGATTTCACTCCCTACGCGTCCGAGATACTCCCACCTCTCATCCTTAATGATGTTTCGCTTTGGTTGGCTAGGGTCATGCTTATATTTTGCAATATGACCGAAATGCATTACCCCGATCGATTTCTTTGACATTTCAATATAAGGCAAGATATTCCGAATGCTCCTTTGCCAGGTACTGATCATCACGGCAATCGTTCCAACATAGTAACCGGTGCCTTGGCGATGTGGGCGGCCATACAATTGGGGTATTGTGGTAAGTTTTTGAATACATACCATATTCGTTAACATATATCGTGTCATATTATTTACACGTGTTACATTTTTATGTAGAAGCAAGGCGTTCATGAGGTGTATCAGCTCTTAGCCGACCGCGCGAGTTATGAGGACTGTCAAAAACGACTACGGCAGATGGCCCTGGACGTAGGTGATGAAGATATGCTCCACCGGGGCATATTCCACTATGAAGATGGAGGTGGAAGTGACGAAGAGGATGATGCGAATGAACATGAAGGTGGGGTGAGGAGTCACAATTGCCCCCTCAATTCTCAACACAGGGTGTCTCATTTGATCAACCACCCCCTCAATTCTCAACGCATCAAGGTGGCTCATTTGATCAACCACCGCCGTATTATGATTCTTATCAGTGGTCCACACAACCGGATGATTATGTTGAGTCATTTCTGAATTCGTCATTTTACTATGGAGACACAACGGGACCTTGGAACACTGGCGGTGGGGACGGAGCAGGGCCGAGCGCGCAACGTTAGATGTAGTATTAAATTTAATATTATATTGTATGTACTATCTATTCATTAATAAATTACATTGAAAACTACATTTGTTTTGTTCACTTTTATTAAAATTACAAAAAAAAAATCACTTAAAACAAAATCAAATTTTATCTAATTTGACGAATGGAGTAAATCAAAATTGCACTTAAAATTACAAAATTGCAATTAAAACAAAATTCACAATACAAATGGATTAAAAAACAATATAAAACAATCAATTTTTTTGTTACTAAAAAATCAAAATGGTAAGTTTTCATTTTAAAAAATAATGCACGAATCTAAAAAAACTTAAAAATTTGGAATGGATAGAATTTAGCCCTAAAACTTTTAGTTTTTACAACTCAAAACCAAAAGTTTAGAAATTCGGCAAAAAAATAAAATAAAAAAACTCTTGGTCGGAATTGGCAAATCCGACTAGAGGGTGGGGAGTCAGACATCACCAAAAAATGCAAGTCGGATTACCCAGTTCCGACCCTGAGTTTGACCGGCACGGAGATTAATAAAGTAAAAACTGTGTGGTTGAGGTTTGTGCAGAGGAGAGAGAATTAACTGGAACCACAACTTCTTTACTTAAATGGGAAAGTGGCAAAGTTAATGGGACATCCAAAAAAGGAAAATTGGCAAAGTTATAAGGGACGGAGGGAGTATTATTTTAACAAAAGTAAATGACGATAAAAAATTACTACCTCCGTCCCATTTATATTGTCTCGTTTTACCTTTTCGGGAAGTCCCACTTAAATTGTTTCATACCATATTTGGCAAAGTTTGTGTGGCTCTAAATCATTCTTGCTTTATTCTTACTTTATCAATTAATATCAACCACACAAACCCACTTTTCTTAATAACCATGCACTACAAAAAAAAGGCGTGATTGGCACGGAATTTGGCACGGACTTATCAATTTTTCGTGCCAAATAGCTCGTGCCAAAGTGTTTTTGGCACGGATTTGGCGTATTCCTGCCAAAATCCGTGCGAAATCCGTGCCAAATTCCCTGCCAATCCCGTGATTTTTTTGTAGTGATGACACCCTCTTCCGGGACAATATAAATGGGATGGAGGTAGTACTAATTATTATATACTTCCTTGTAAACAACATTTATAGTCTTTTTGGCCGGTTTTCAGTCATCATCACATATAACAAACTTCAACCCAGACGGGGATGTTACTCTTGAAACCGTGTCATAAAGTTGTCTATGGGTGGAAACCGGACGACGTAAGAAAATCACCAACCCTCTCCAAAGATTGTTCCTGACCCTTATTAATGGTCATCGCATAAGTGTTTATGCTGAAATGTGTGACATCCGACATCATCTAAGCTTCATAATAAGAAATTTTTGTCTTGTATTTGTTCCAGACATCATCTGAGCCTCAAGAATATGAGTTCCGAATTTAGTGATGATAAAGCCAGTGTCATTACACAATCTGGAGGAATGATTGATATTCCTCATTAGCATCACAAGTGCACCCATTTTCAACTTCAGCTCATGGCTTGGCACACCAAAACATTTAATGGTATTGAGAAATTCTGGAGAGTGAATCTGTTGAAGGAATACACTATTTGAGTCAGAAGAAGATGTCGAATCTAACTGAAGTATGTCTTTACCTCACCTGGAGTCAATCCAAACATGCAATTTTGGCTAATTTGCTTGTCCAAGCTAGAAGGGAAGATGCACTCCAGTAGTAGGCTAATAGCTTCAAAATTGCAAACAAATCCCTAGAAGTAACCATTGGAGATGTTCTTATTAAAATCTCATTTGTGAATTCAACAAAGTTGGTTTCTTCTCTATAACAAAAGATATTACATCCGTCATGTTGAAAGGTTCTCACTTTTCTTAGTTGGACGACCCCTTTAATGGTTCTCATTCCATTTTAGAAAATAATTTACTTTCTTTAATTACACATTTACTCAAATTTATCTCTACTTCTCATTACATGTGAAGTCTCAAAATTTCTCTTCACCAACTTATCCGCATTTAATTACTTTCACTTTAAATGTTTTTTCCCTATATTTTCTCTTTCCTCTCTTTTTTTCCCAATTTTTTTATTTAACCACTTGTCTAAAAAATTGTGTTATTTACCCATGAGAACCTTCCAACGGAACAAAGGGAGTAATAAAATATTGTACTTTTCCATGTTTTTTTATCTTGACCCCTGCAGTTTATTGATGGTTAATGCTCGGTTGAAAATGTAAATAGTTATGCTACTATGAGCCCGTTTGGTAATATCAAAATTGGCTGAATCGACTGATTTTGCTGAAATTTATGAACTTCTGACTGAAGTGGCTGTATTGGTTGATTTTACATATTTATATAAATATTATGTTTAAAATATTTTTATTAATTAAATAAATAAAAATTATATGAAAAATAGCTAAAATGGTGTTCTACAATAACTTCAGCCAATACAATCAGAAAAGTAATCCTAACTTTACTTTTTCTTATTATTACACAATTTAGCGCCCAAAATAAAAAACTACATGTTTGGTGAAAAAAGGTGACTGATAAATCTGATAAGCCGAAAAACATGATTGCCAAACGGGCTCTATATAAGGACCACTTAGTTTGGAGTACCAACTTCCTCATAGTTAGGAGAGGCAAATGCCTGCATTAATAACATGATTAATAATTTCAAAAGACCATAACCTAACAATATTTGAAATTATTTATCATTCTAAATGACCAACAACTAAATTTGACCGAAATTGTAAACCTAACAATATAGAGCAATATGAAAAATAGATAACCCAAATCATTATATAAATTAGTACTCTTTTCTCTCAAAAAAAATATTAGTACTCTTTTAAAAAATTAGTAAAAACATTTTGAAATTCCAAATTAAGAGTATCATGTTTTTTATTCCCTAAATAGGAGTAATCTGCCAAGTTTGGAAAAAATGTCATGTTTAAAACCTTGTAATGCCAAACTTGACAAAAATTTACTCCTATTCATGGAATAAAAAACATAATACTTCTATTTTGGAATTTCAAAACGTTTTCTCATATTTGGGGAATTCTCTCAAAGTTTATTTGACCATAGGAAGGTGAGTTAGTTAATTTAGAAAAGAAAAATTGCTTTTTTGTAGGAAAAAAAAGATTGAATCTCAACCATACATTTGAAAAAGAATATCCTCCTAGCCTCTTAGTGAAGTTACACTTTTGCCCTTCCGCTCCCCCTACTACTACTGATACATCATTCAGCTTACTACTAAACTAACCCAGAAAACCCAGATCTTCTTCTTCAATCTACAAAGAAAAAACAGAGCCACAAGACAAAGCCATTAATAGAAAGGCAACATTTTCTACTTCCACAAGCTGCTTCCTCCTATGTTGCTGACTTCTTAGTTTCTGATACCCCACTTCACTTGCTCCTCCACCAAACCCCCAACAACCTCTTCCTCAACGGAGTGGAACTATATGGTGAAATCCCATTATTACCCCCTCCTGTGCTGCTACTCCCACTGTCATTTGAGCTGCTCCTCCCACTGTTCTTGCTTCCACTTGTTGTTATCTTTGACTTCTTGTCATCTTTATTCAGTCTCAATAATGCCATCCTCGTCTTCCTGGTCCTTATCCTACATGCATTGCATAAAGACTTTGGAGTTTGGACCAACAGGACCACCTCTCCACAGAGAAGTCTTTGTAGTGCCATAGTCAGCACAAATTTTGGTCTCTGGCGATAACACCCTCCCTACGATTGGAGTAATGCAGATCATTTATTTAAATTCTGATCCCATATCACTTAGATCGAGTATAGCTAGAAGATCTGAAGTTGAACCAACAAAGAGAGCAACTTTCTTCACTTCTCACTCTAATAAATTCTGAAATCACAGTGAACACGCATACACTACGTGACTACACAGATCATTAGATCAGAAGGTGAAAGACACTTAAGAAAGCAGTTGAAGAGGCCTATCATAGGAAAAGCGTTGAGACCAAAAGGAAAAACAACCTTTTTATTCTTCATTGCCATAACTTTTCATCTTCAAATCAAGAAGGGAAAGGAAAAAGACGGTGTACTATCATGAACACAAATTTGAAGAGACATGTGAACTAAAGAGCATGAGAGCTAGCTACTGAGATTGTCATTCTGGTTCTAGTCATATTCAGAAAATGTAGTTAACACCTGGTGTCAAGAACACCATATCCATTATGCGTTTTAAAATTGCCAGAAAAATGACCAATAACATTTCATTTATTTGTTTCAGAACCTAAGAAAGACAGAACGATTTTTAATACTTCCTTTAACATATAAGGAAATTATAACAATGTTTGAGAACCTTACGTTGTCATTGAATAAGAGATACAGTTTGGTAACTTAGGAAAAGCGAAAAAATCACTTCATAAACTCCTGGGAAGTGCGGAAAGTTTGAGAGGAATTTGAAGGGGGGGGGGGGGGAGAGAAATCCTGAAATCAACCTGACATAAGGTCTTTAAACAAAAAAGTAGTTGAGATCAGGAGTGTTTCAATTTTCCCCATTTTTTATCCATAACTATTCAAGAAGAGAAATGGGGATAGAAATGGTGTGCAAATGGAAGCAAGTGGAACCTCACAAAGATACTAATGCAAATACTTCGGTGGTGTTATCATAATTGGTGTGCAATAGAAATGGGGTTTTTCATTACTGTCACATTAATATAAAATACAAAATAAACTTAAAGAAATCAATACTCTATAAATGAATCAAACCACACTCTTAAAATTAGATATGGAAGGCATGACCTCTGTAGCAAATGCATGTTCCATATCAAAACCTAACTTGTCAAGCAAAAGTGTAAACCCTAGGTTCAATATAAACAACGAATAAGGTTTTAGATTAGTTGATTTTGAATCTTGTATTTGTATATAACAGGCTGATAAATTCCAAACTTAAGACACTTTTTTTAAGCAATTGATTAACAAAACATCAACCGTATCACATGAAATCTGCTAGAAGATTTAAGATGCTCTCTAAACTGTTTAAATTTCAGATTTCTCATGTTCTCCAAAACAAATATATGAAAAATGAAAGTTATACCAAGTTTGATTCCACAGAAGTTGGAGGCTCAATCAGCAAGTCTAGATCGTAGATCTAAAGCATACTCCAAAGATTGCATGCTAAAAATGTCATAAAAAGCAGTCCATTCTTTAGCACGTATAACCTAGCAATAAGAAAAATATACTAACTTCGTCCCAAATTGTTTTGCAAAATCAACATTTTTTGGTCAACCGATAATAAAAGTCAATGCTCCCTATCGATAACTAATTAATAAATGTCATAAAAAGCAGTCCATTCTATTTATGATTTTTTTGGACTTTGGCATAAAACCAACAATCACGCACCATTTTAAAACGTAAGAGAAGAATGATGATAGGTGAAAATCAAACATAAATTTAAAAGTATGAATTTATTGCATGTAAACATTACCTCTTTGATTGTAGCCAATTCAGACAACTTTTTGGTAGTACCAACCTCACTTCCATCACTTTGAGATGATGCACCTCCTGATAAACATGTACTGTTGCATTGAATAGAGTGTATGTTTAAGCTTGAAAACCTGTTAAAAGTTTGCATTAATAATCTGGACATATGATTAAATATATTAACAATTAACAATGAGGAAACAGTAACTACGCAACTTTGTAAATGTAAAAGTCCTATCCTTGCATGAAACTCTTTCTGGGATATTTTCATCGATTAACAACTTTGTAGCATGGTATGAAGTTGAAACGCCCTTAGTTTCACCTGAAAATAATACAATTTAAAAAAATACTCACAAAAAATACAATTCAATTCCCCATATTTCACCAAAACAGCACAATACAAAACATATTTCAAAAAAGGATACCCCATCGTGCGTTTAAGCGGCAAAGCTGGAGCAAAACAACAACTGCACCAGATCGAAGTGTTTTGAGATACTCCAAGAATGCATCATCATACTCCAAGAATCCCAAAGGATACTCCAAGAATCCCAAAGAGTGCTATGTATCTTCACATTCCTATGCTTATAAGAATTTAATTTTAATATTTACTCAAATCAATGCATAATCTAACTGATATAAGAAGTTAATTTGAATATAAGGAAGATTATCTTAACACTAACTTGCGAATATTAAAGTTGCACCATTTCATTTTTTCCTCAACTGTAGAACTATGGTTCGGTTTTAGTCTTGGATCAAAAGCTCCGATCCAATAAGATAAATAATCTCTTTAATTTCAGTGCATATTTTTATGTGATTGTAAATGAAAAAAGAGAGAAAATTGGAGGATTAATCATATTAACATTACCAAGTGAAGAATCAGCCATGTGAAAAAATTCTGTTATTTCAGTGCATATTTTTATGTTATATTTAATTAAGATATTCAGAGTGTAGCAATCTTTTTTTTTAAGTGTGACCTCAAGTGAAGAGAAGATGATTTTTTTAGTAGTTGTTGGTGCCGCTCACTCCATCACTCAAAGATGGCAACCAGACTCCAGAGAATCTTCCAAAGGAAATTTAATTAGATGAAGCTTTTAATATAAAAAATGTAATTAATAATAGGAGCAGTACCTAATCAACCCAGAGATGTAGGCCTTCGCCGGATCCATTCACTTGCGATTTCAGAATTAGATGAAGCTTCCATGGCTCCTTTCATCTGGGATTTCTGAATTAGAT
Source organism: Cuscuta epithymum (assembly GCA_945859915.1). Taxonomy (NCBI): domain Eukaryota; kingdom Viridiplantae; phylum Streptophyta; class Magnoliopsida; order Solanales; family Convolvulaceae; genus Cuscuta; species Cuscuta epithymum. Next base: position 802,284 of record CAMAPF010000001.1, read on the forward strand.
GAAGCTTCACACGATCTTCGATTTGAGAAATGAAGATGAAGGTGTCTGGAATTGGTGGAAATAAAGGGAAGTTGATTTGAGAAGCGAGAGTTGGAACCACATAATTTAGATCGTAGATGTAAAATGATCAAGCGGCTAATGTGGCTTATGGGATGAGCGGGAAACTATCTCCTCCGTAAAGTATTGCAATTATGTAGAGTGATTTTCCGAGTAGTATGTAAGCACTAAGGCCATCTCCAACAGACCACCAAATCACACACCAAAATGGTGTATTTGTCAAAAACTTGCTCCAACAATGACACCATTCTCCACACCATTACACCATTTTGGGGGAGAGGAGATGGTTTTACGCCATATATGGCGTACGCCATATATGGCGTACGCCATATCTAACACTATCCACCTTTTTTAATTTCTTTTCCTTTTAAATGTGACCTTTAAGTTTTAATTATTATAGTTTTGACCCATTTTAAAACAACAAATTAGGATGTTTTACTTGGACTGAAATTGGTTTGTCCGCTCTGGTCTGGTCTGGTCTGGTCTGATTTGATCTGGTCTGATCTGAAATGATGTGGTCTGGTCTGATTTCTTTGTATTTTTATAACTACACAAGTGTGGTCTAATCAGGTCTGATCTGATTCCGAGACAAATTACACTCCAATTAAAAACATCCTTATAGAACAACAAATTAAAATTATTAATTTGACAGAAAAAAATATAATAAAATTTAAATCACACAATATTATAAATAAAGTTTCAAATCCAAACAACATTATAACAGAATACAAATGGTACTTAAGGAAATAGCATAATTAAAATTACAATTAATAACACCATTATAATTAAAATTAAAACATAATTAAAAACATACATGGTACATACTAATTTAGAAATGTCAAAATATTAAATGAGGGGCTAATGTATAAATATATGATAGTTAGATATTTAAATAGAAGAATGGTGAAAAGTTAGTAAAAAGAATAAAAAGAGAATATTCCTTTTTGGTGATGAAAATGGTGTAAACTGTTGGAGATAAAATACTGTTTGATGTGATGTTTATCATTTTAATATAAAAATGGTGTTAACTGTTGGAGATGGCCTAAGACACCATATATGTAAGTTAAAGTAGACACACTTATTTGTTGAAAAAATTGAAAAATAACAAGTACTCCGTATCTAATTGGATTACACGACTCGAAGAGCTTTCCATACCTGAATCCAAGGGTCAAAACATAATACTTCTACTCTGCTGGCTCCGTGGTCCTGCGGTCCGGCAACTTGACATGCATTGTTTTCTAAGTTTTAAATAATATGACATTATTTTCCAAATTTCAAATAAGACATCATTGTCCAATCATAACAATAGCTGGCCGTGGTTAGCAGTGGTCCCTTTTGAACAGGATAATCGTAACTGGTCAGACATGCATGTTAACTGTAATGATCCGACAATTAACTGGTCAAATAGTTAAGTTTAACAAGCCAAGTCAAGTAACTTAAATGGTGGAATGGGTAACTGTAATTATCGAGATCGGATAACTGTAATTGGTCATGTAACTATAACTGTATAATAGTTCTTATAATTATACTCATTTTTAGTCTCATTTTTTAAATTAAATAAAAAAAAGTCACTTTTTTTGTCTGATGATAATCATTGTTTAGTAATATTATTATTGTCCCAATGCCAATTTTATTACGTGAAAGATGAGCTAAAAATTCAACAGCATTATTGCATGAAAAAAATTATTTTGCTATTATTACTCAAATTAGAACAGCATCTTATTACATAGATAAGATATACTTTTTGTCTAAATATATAACTACTCATATGATTGATGGAAGAAAAAAAATAAACTTTACGTAAATCGATCAGGAGGAAATGTCTAAGCATTTCTGCATTTGATCTAGTCTTTCATAAAAGTTGGGAAGTCTTGAACATCTTGATATTGTTGTATTTTTATTACGTATCGATTCACTTTTAAACAGTTTCATTGTGTGTGATTGTGGAAATTACACAATTTTGATATAATTAGTTGGTTTATTTTTCTAGATAGTAATTTGTTTGGATGAAGATTATTATGAGTTTAAAGCTTGGACCTTCAAATATCAAGAAAAGTGCAAATGGAAAGGACAAAAATAAGATTGAAAAACTTGTTCGTACACCCGTTCGGCCGGTTCGGGTATAGGCAATACTCGATCGTCAATACCGGATCGGGTACTCAAGCAATTCAGTCTGAAAAACAATTTTAACGTTACTTATTTTGATTATTACACATTAATTTATCTCACGAAATCAAAAACCACGTACTTCATAAAAAATTAAAGTTGACTTATAAGATTAATAAACCGAAAAACAAAATCACGAAACAAGCTATAAATAAACAAATCTTGATCGATTTTTGGTGGCATCAATTAAAAATAATGTAATCGTATATTTTAAAAAACAACATCTGATAATGAGATATATTTGCAGATCAAAATTACCCTTAGCTTCATCTATACCGTACCTGATTATGAGTTCCAGTTAATTGCTTCGCCATAAAGTAAAGTAATTTTAAGCTAGGTTTGGTCATTTATTTTTTCAAAGGGTTTGGTCATTTATTCTTGTTGCAAACCTATTATGCATGGCCGGCATTATAAATACTTGGTACTTTCATTCATACGTGGGTTAAACCCATAGATTGATCAATTTTGCTCAGATATAATTTATTAATCAGTCCGTAATTAGTAGAAATGGAGAACTATTGTCACGAGACGGAGAGCTTTCGATGCCATGATCATACCATGCCAGGCGCAACCTACGAGGTCTGGGATCCTGCCGCCGCCGCGGCCGACTACTTTGATGGTCCCTGCCACCGGATTCCTCCCTTATCCGCCGCCGCTGTCACTAAACTTGATATCCTCTGCCACACGGAACATCATTACGTGGCTTTCACGGAAGGCGACGAAAGTTCACGACTACGGCCCATCCAGGGGCGGAACCAGCCTAGTGCCCGGAGGTGCTCGTGCCCCTGTAGTGTTTTTCTTTCTTTTTTATAATATATATGTATATACTTCGTATATATTAACATTTAATTAGTTGAGCCCCTGCAGCCCAATTCCAAAAGCCCTTTACCTTAGCCCTTTCCCTTGTGCCAGCCCAATCCCAAAAACTCTTCCCTAGGACAGCCCACAACCCAACTCCCCAAAAGCCAAAACGTCAAGACCCCAAGTCCCAACTCAAGCGGTCAAGCCTCTGCCCATGCGTGTAACGCCACCAAATCACAGCAGTGAGTCAACGAGTCAGAACTAGAATAGCGATTAGCGACTGCGTCTCTAGACTCCTGGACGGCTGGGCTCCTAGTAAGCCTTTTAATGCCTTAAACTAATTGTTTTTATGATAATTTCATTTAAAAAATTTTATTTATTGAATTGTATTTGTTTAATTCAAATAAAATGTTAATTGTTGAATACTTTTATTTCTTGAATTCAAATACAGTGTTGAAGTTTTTGGCAATTATGTTGTGATAACTGATAATCTCATTAAAATGTTAATTATATTGTAAAGTTATAATTGTGTATTTACTGATTTAGTTAATGTTGTTAATTTGTTATAATGTAATTTATACAATTATACTCATATTATTTCAATTGTAATTGGCCTAGATTGTTTGACAAAATATCGCTATGTTACGATATTATACACCGGAACCTAAACATTCAAGAATTGGTGGTTCTTCATCGAATAATTTAGTTTCTTCATCAGCTAATGTCATTCTTAACAATGAAAATACTTAAGGTACTCTTTAAGTAGTTGTTTTTTTTTTAATTTTATAGTTTTGTTTATTGCTATATTCGTGATGCGTATGATTTTTTTTAGGAGTACGTAGTATATGATTTCTTTGTTATTGTGCCCCTGCGAGTCACGAGTGCTGGTTCCGCCACTGGGCCCATCGACGTACTTCTTGAGGATTCCGAGGTCGCCACTTCCTCCGTCGACGTTGACATCGCCGCCCGCACGGCCGACGAACTCCGCGGCGTCATTCGGAATGAGCTGCTCAAGTGCAGCGGCGGCAGGCTGCGGCTGTGGGTAGGATTCGAACCCATGGTTTCCGGAATAGCAAGGGAAGTGGGCGATCTAGGCGCGTGGGAAGCGGCGCGCGTGACTGTCAACCTCACGTTCTACCACGTGTCATCAGAGAGAGCCATGATCCGGGACGCGGCGCCGCAGTTGATGGAGGTCGGAGGAAACGGAATGAAACCGGCCAGCCGGCGGTCAATGGAGGAGATGTTAGAGAAGTTGAATCTGGGGGAAGTAGCTGGCGGCGGCGGCGGCGGAGAGGAAACTTGTGCGGTGTGTTTGGATTGTCTGAAAAGGGAGGAAGAGGAAGCTGTGAGGATGCCTTGTTCGCATAGGTTTCACGCCAAATGCATCCGCCAATGGCTGTGCAAAAGCCATTATTGTCCACTTTGCCGCTTCCAGATGCCTACTGATTAATCATTAATTCCATACCATATTACATTATTTTTATTGTTTGTAATAATTTCGAACCAATTTTTCTTGTACCATAACGATTCTTCTTGTATGAATTCAATGCATATCATCTGCTGACTAATTGATACCTCAGTTTCGTTCTCATCATTACATATATTTTCCATGACAAATGTTTTATCTGTGGGCTATGATTAAATTAAAATTATTGCCTAATTTGGCAATTCGAGATTAGTTATTGAAATTGACGTTTTCAATTGTAGCCAAATAAAATTCTTATAACAACCGTGTTAGAATGTTAAATTGACGTTTTCAATTGTGGCCAAATAAAATTCTTATAACAACCGTGTTAGAATGTTTTTAGCTGTATTGAATTTTTTTGGTCTAGTTGTACTAATCAATCTCATCTAGGCAGGTTTGATGTTTTTCAATTTTCTTTAAATCTGGTCTGGTAGATATGTATCCATCACAACTGTCAAAGTCTAGTCTAGTTTGATCAGAATATGTGGTGTGATCTAGTACAGTCTGTTTAATCTGATTTGATTTGGTATACTCTAGAACTCCTAGAAGTGAAACCAATTCACTTACTAGTACTTTTGAAGAAATGTCAATTAATTAAACTAGAATGAATACGCAAATAAAATAAGATTGTTTACCAAAATGTGATATATGATAGTATATCTTAAGTATTGTGATTGTATTATATATTGTGATAGTAACTTTAGTAAGAGAAAACTTCATGTCAGGCCGGCCTGACGGGCTGCCCCGTCCGGCCGAGCCCGTTTGGGCACCTTCCCGGTGTAATTTTTTGATGAAAATTTTTGAGCATGTTCCTCATCAAGTCTAGTTTGTCCATACCAAATTTCAGCTCAAAATGCGATCGGGAAGGTCGTCAAATGATTTTTGCAAGTTAACTGGTCCGGAATATGTATTTTCCGGACCAGTTAACTTGCAAAAATCATTTGACGACCTTCCCGATCGAATTTTGAGCTGAAATTTGGTATGGACAAACTAGACTTGATGAGGAACATGCTCAAAAAATTTCATCAAAAAATTCCACCGGGAAGGTGCCCAAACGGGCTCGGCCGGACGGGGCAGCCCGTCAGGCCGGCCTGATGAGAACAGCCCTCACTTTAGTAATACCAACTTATATTCAATATTTATAAAGTGATCATGATACTATAATAATAGCGATAATGTTAATAGTAAAGAGAAATCCTCATTATTCTCTTCATTTGTTTTTATTACCAAAAAACTATAACCGTGGCCGGGGCTAATGACTTTTGACTAATGAGTAGTGTATATAAGATTAAAACGTAAGTCCGAAGATTAATGAGATTAAACCTAAAACATTTTCCATTTATAATTGCCAACCAACAGAACTGGAAAGTGGAAACGGAAATTGTCCTAAATAGGACTAAAAAGTTCCTAAAAAGCACAAATAGGACTACTATTTTTAAAATTCCCTAAATAGGACTAAACATTGATTTTCTACCCTAAATACCCCTAAGAGTATTAATTCATAATGAAATGCTTTAATTCATAATAAAATCACAAAAAACGTAAAAAAATATTAAAAAAACGTAAAAAAATTAAAAAAAAATTTTAAAACATTTATAAAATAAAAAATTTAATTTTTTATTTTTTTTAATTTTTTTGAAAAATAATAAAAAATAGTAAAAACCCATAAAAAATGAAAAAAATTATGGATACCTTTCTCACCGCCTCCCGCCGCCTCCCAGCACCACCACCTCCGATTGGTGAAATTTCTTCCACTTTTGATAAAAAAATGCCATATTTTTCTGAAAATGCCAAAAAGATGGCATAATTACTCTTCAATATGCCAACATTTTCATTGATTATGCCATCATTATGGCATTATATAAAATGTTGGCATATTTTTTTCCGGTGATGGGAGATGGTGGTGTTGGGGGTGGCAGGGGTGGTAATGTGTTTTTTTTTAATTTTATGATTTTTTTTATTTTTTTTTATTTTTTTTAAAAAAAATATTTTTTTTTTATTTTTTTAAAAAATATTTTTATTAATTTTCTATTATTTTTTTTTACTATTTTAGTATTTTTTTCGATTTTTATTAATTTTTTTATGATTTTATTATTAATTAAAACATTTCACAAGTTACAAGGGTATATTTGTCCAAACACACATAAATAGTCCTATTAAGGGAATTTAAAAAATGTAGTCCTATTTGTGCAATTTGTCCACTTTTTAGTCCTATTTAGGGAATTGACTCAAGTGGAAACTACCGCGACCTGAAATAAAGCTAAAGCTTCATTAATTACATCCCATATTCCTATTAAGCGGCGGCCATTAGAAGTGGTCAATAATTACTGGAAGTTCATTTATTACTACATTTAAAAATAAAATAATCACTTGTTTACATCCATGTCATTCATGAGTGTGTATAGGTACATCCGGCTGTACGGTGAGCACCGTACGGCCGGCCCAGGAACAGACCCAAGGGAAAAATAGCAAAATAATTTGGTGGCGTTTTTGTAATTAATGTAAAAATCGTGGTTCCTGTTAAATGAGCATTAGTGTACTTTTAAGGAGCAATAGTCCAATTTTATTGCGTATTAAGCGCCCAATAATGAGCACCATGTTATTACAAGAAAGCTGATATCACAACCAAAAAAACGGTGACATTTTCGTAATTTCAGTGAAAATCACGATTTTCGTTAGATGAGCATTAATACACATTTAATGATCACCAATCGTATTCGATTGAGCATAAAGAGTAAAATAATTAGTATTGTGATATCAATTTCATATTTTTTTAATTCACTTTCGTTTTCTTATTTTTCCTTTTATAGAATCTCATTAAATTATATCTATAATCAATTTCTATGAATTTCAATATGCGAATCTAATGTAGTATGATATGTTTGAAATGTGCAACCTTTTAAAATGAGCATAAAGCAGTACCAAATGATCACACATAACTTCCAAAATGAGCATACAAAAAATCAAAAGCTTATTTGTTTGTGCACATTCGTTTTGGGCGTTTTACTCATTTGAGTTTAACATAAAACGCGTTTCTAATGTGAATTTAATGTAGTATAATATGTTTGAAATGTGCAACCTCTTAAAATGAGCATAAAACAGTATCAAATGAGCACACATAACTTACAAAATGAGTATAAAAAATTAAAGACTCATTTGCGTATGCTCATTCATTTTGGGATTTATGTTCATCTGAATTTTAACATAAACTCATTTTTTATATGCTCAATATTATTTGTGCAGTGTATGTTGATTCTTTTTTAGGTATTATTATACTTATTTCAAATATGCCTGTTCAATACTCCAAAAATGTGATTCCTCAAAGGGTTCTTCAATTATTTTAGAGAAAATTACCAATATGGGAGTACAACATAGAACCTATTCCAAAATAGGAGTCCTACTTGGTCAACCACGTTTGACACGAAAATTATATGCAAGTGACCATAATGCCCTTAATGAAGCTAAAGGTATTACCGTTTTGGAATCACGCGTGCTGCGGACGTGCTGAGCAGGTGGAAGTAACCGGCTACACAGGTAAAGCAAGATTTTAAAAAAAAAAGAACGGGAAGCCGGCAAAACATCTCCCATTCGCGTAAAATAACAACTGCCTCCATTAAAGCGCGAACCTGGAGAACACAACCAACCGCGCACAACACTCGAGAGAAACTGACAACACTTGGCCATAGAGAGAACGAAGTGACGATTACAGAGTAAAACTTGGCCAGAAGGACGATATTTGCCTGAAGAAGGACAAACTTCGCGATAAGAACAGCAGATATCATGGCTGATTCGGATTTTCAATCACATGGCCAAAAAGTCAGAATCAACAACGAAGTGGTATGTTGTACTCACTATAGAAGAAATATAAGTGTTAAAGCGATGTTAACCATGTCCATTTATGAATTTTGTAATGTTTAAATCATCATTGACAATAGAAAGTGCAAATGTAATGAAAGTTGTGTGCATGTCGTGCTATGTATTGTGTAGGTGTTGTAAAGTTGTCTGTAATATTTATATTCTATGTGTAATAAGTGTATTAATGTCACTGATTTGAGAGAGTTATTGTCAATTCACTTTGTAATACTTAAATCATGTTTTATAGTATTTAAATTAGGGCAAAAGTTGCCAATGTTAATGTTGCCAAAGTATGAATAATAATATATTCTATGAGTATGGGTGAATTATGAAAATATGGCAAATATTATGTGTACAAGGTGTGTCTTGACAGAGTCAATGTGTTGAATAAGAAGTATTATGGCAAATTAACTGTAATGTGGCAAAAACTGACAAATGTTAGGTGTACAAAGTGTGTCATTACAGACTCAATGACTTGAAGAACAAGAAGTCTGTCAAATTAACTATACTATGGAAAAATTTGACAATTATTAGGGTTGAAAGATGTGTCATCACAAAGTCAGTGACTTGAAGAAGAATTATTGTGTCAAACTACCTGAATTTTGAAATCATTGCCAAATATAGAATTGAAAGATGTGTCATGACAGAGTCAATGTGTTGAATAAGAAGTATTATGGCAAACTAACTGTAATGTGGAAAAATTTGACAATTATTAGGGTTGAAAGATGTGTCATCACAAAGTCAGTGACATGAAGAAGAATTATTGTGTCAAACTACCTGTATTTTGAAATCATTGCCAAATATAGAATTGAAAGATGTGTCATGACATAGTCAATGTGTTGAATAAGAAGTATTATGGCAAATTAACTGTAATGTGGCAAAAACTGACAAATGTTAGGTGTACAAAGTGTGTCATTACAGACTCAATGACTTGAAGAACAAGAAGTCTGTCAAATTAACTATACTATGGAAAAATTTGACAATTATTAGGGTTGAAAGATGTGTCATCACAAAGTCAGTGACTTGAAGAAGAATTATTGTGTCAAACTACCTGTATTTTGAAATCATTGCCAAATATAGAATTGAAAGATGTGTCATGACATAGTCAATGTGTTGAATAAGAAGTATTATGGCAAACTAACTGTAATGTGGCAAAAACTGACAAATGTTAGAGTTGTAGAATGTTTACTGAAAAAAACTGTTATCAAATGTTTACTGAAAAATAAAAGTTATTGAGTACCTCAATGATTTCTAATATTGCTATGTTTTAGACTATCTCAATCATGCAAAAGTTCCAAATATTAGTGTTTCAAATGTGTAATTAGGCAATGTTTTACAATAACCATGTGTAAGCTAAGAGTGCCAAATGTTTAAATTGTGATTTTGTTTTGAATGAATGGAAATACTTAATAGTAATAAAATTTGTTTAAAAACAGACTATCAGTCGCACTTGTGAAACTGGACTGCTTAGAAGTTTGGACAAGTTGAGGCTAAATGCCAATAGCAATCTAAGTGAAGTAGCAAAAAAAATAAAAGGGCAACTGAGTGAAGAGGAATTAATAGCATTCAAAAACACAGTTTTTGGATGGATGCTTGACATTGAACAGATGCCAAGGTTGAGTGGGCAGTTGTGCATAGCACTTGCAGGGAGCTATATTGAGGAATTTAACAACATTGCTGAAACTAGTGTGATAAGGTTTCACATAGGAAGCAGTGTAATAAGTTTTACCAGATCAGATATGGCGTTGCTGCTAGGACTGAAGGTTGGTGGTGACAGAACGATAGGAAATGTTCAGTTACAAGGCGATATTCAGTTACAAGGAAATTTCTGTAGAAGGCATTTTGGCAATAAGCAAGTAATTACAAGACAAGATGTGATAAGTGCTCTGGAGGCTTATAACCATGGTGATCCACACATAGAAAAGGAAGATGGTTTGAAGTTAGCACTACTTTATGTGCTAGCACATGGTTTACTGGGACACCAAATGTCTAGACCATTACCAGCAAAGTACATAAAGTTAGTCCATGATATTGAAGCCTTCAACGTATATCCTTGGGGGGATGATGTGTGGGAGGACTTGGTTACAAACATCAATAGAAGTGCACAGACACTGAATGTGTGTGGAGGAAATAGAGTTGCATTCCCAGGATGCATGCATGTACTTCAAATCTGGGCTTTTGATACATTCCCAATTTTAGCTAACAAAGGGCTGTGCAGCATTATTGAAGGCAGAGAAAATGTGATCCCAAGAACACTGAAATGGGCTTTCCAGAAAAAACCATCCATGGAAATCTTCTGTGACCTTATATTTGATAACGATGAGGTAATTGAAATTTATATGTTTTTAAATTTACATATCCTTAATAAATGAAGAAATCTGTAATGTAGAAATATTTGTGCTTTGTGTTTACAGTTTGAGTGGAAGAGCATAGTGCCAACTGCACAAGAGATGGAAAATATTCAAGGTGTTGCTGAAGCAAAGTTACTAGATGAAGAACTAGGATTACTGGAGGTGATTAAAGCAGATGGTAAAGAAAAGAGGAAGAATAAACAAGTGGCAGCAAAGGGAAAGGGCAAACTGAGAACAAAAGAAGTTCCAGTTAACACCAAAAAGGGTAAGTTTGCAAGCACAAAGGGGAAAACACAGAAAGACAAACCAGAGTGCAGCTCTAAAGCAACTAAAAGGAAAGCGTCAAAGGAAACTGATGAAGATGAGAGTGATGAGGAAAGTGAAGAAGAGATTTCCAAGAGGGGAGTGAAGAAAATGATGCTGAGGAGATTTGACCAACAAGTAAAACAAAATTTCAAGATGATGGCAGAGTTAAGGGATTTGAAGAACAAGCAAAACAAACAGGAGGTGATGCTAACTAAGCTGATTCGTTTGATGAAGGAACTTTCAAAGAACGTGAAGAAGATGAATACAGAAGGAAAGGCATCTAGAGCTGAAGAACTGATAGATGGCAACAAGGCTGGAAGTGAAAAGCAGACTGAAAGTATCAACAACAATGGACTTGATGCAGAAGCAACAAATGAAGAACCACCAAAACAACCACAAGTCCAGGATGAGGCAACAGACAATGTAGTCATCCCCACACCTTGCAGTGGACCCGGTTTTAAAATATCAAATATGGAAGCAGAAACAGAAGAAAGTGGAAGCAGTGAGAATGAAGGGGTCTTACAGCAAAATATTGATTTGGTAATCATAAATTAATTAATTTCAAGTTTATATTGTTCATTGGTTTCTATGCATGACATGTGTATTATAGGACAAGAATAAGAATGATGAACAGATAGCCACAGCTGGCAATGGAAGTAAAAGCACTGTAGGAGATACCCAAGAAGAGGTCCAGGTAATACATGTCATATTTTGTCATGTGAAACAATTGTATTTAATATATAATTGAGAAAAAAGCAATTAAATTTCCATTAGATTTAAATATATATAATTGTATTTAATATATAATTGAGAAGAAATGATTGTTTGTTATAGGAGAAGAGCAATGATAAGGAAGAAGAAGCGAGGTTGAACAGAAGTGGTTCTAAAGAAAATGAAAAGGTAATACAACACCATAATTGCCAAAAAATGGCAATAGTTGCATTCTGTCATACAATATAACATCATAAATGCACTAAAATGACATAGCAAATAATTTTATTAAATTATGCAGACAAAAACTAACAGTGGAGCAGAAAAAAACAAGAAAAGGGGAAATGACAGAGATGACGAAGATGTTGATACAGTTTGGAGTGAAGAAAATACACAATTCATTAGAGATTTGTGTATGAATGTAGACATGATTGAAAGACAAGTGTTTGGAGAAAAGAAGGAACAGGTGAACCAAAAAGTTGGAAGCAAAGTGCAGGTGATGACAATAACTTCAGTGAAAAGTTATAAATATTATATTAATGTCAATTATACTTTGCCAATGTAACTAATAGTGACTTATGGGTGACTGATCAATGTTTGTTTTTGATGAAACTTATAAGGAAACATCTACACAAACTCAAAGAGCAAAGAGGACTGCCAAATCTCCTGTCAGGTACACACCAGCAGGGCAGACAGCTGACGCAAAAAGAAGAAGGAAGGAAAAGGCCAAAAGAATAGAAGAAGAGGAATTCTTACCACCACGTAAAGTGATCTATGGACCCTTCTCAGAAGACCCAACCGATCCTATTGATGAACAGCAAGCCAAACTATTCAGCCAATACCTCCAGATTGGGCTTTTGAAAGTTCCAAAGAAAGAGAAAAATGAGACTAGAAGATACAAGAATGATGATGAAAGGTTGATCACTAAACCGCTTGTTTTGGACATGATGAAGATAGAGTCAAAAACTTGGTTGCATGACCTGTGGTTAAACCATCAATGGCTAAAAGACACGGTATAGTCTGTTATTCAAATAAAATCATTAAAGAAATATATATTAATAACATCTGATATGAACTCTGTTTTTGCAGCATGTAGAAGTCGGGATGTACTATCTGGAAATGAAGAGAGTACACTTCAAGTTGAAGCAAAAGTACTCAACCACAGGGCCATTTTTCATTCAAATTATAAAGAGGGAGCATGACATGATCTTAGATGGAAAGACCACACTCAAAGAAGCAGCAGACAAAGAAATTCTGTCCCAATACATTCTAGGAATTGCAACAAACTTCTCCCTGCACTGGGCAGATTGTGACTTCGTTTATATGCCATTGAACACAGGAAGTCATTGGGTGTTGTTGGTCTTTGTGGTCAAGGAAAGAAAGATTAAAGTGTACAACTCAAACAAGAGAAGAAGCGACTCACTGCGTGATATTCTGCAATACAAAAATTGTATTACAAAAATGCTACCCAAAATTCTCGATTTCCACAATGTCTATGAAGCAATTGATGAAGAGCCAATGGGAAAGAGAGAGATTCTTATTGAGGGTGTTGCAGACTGCCCACAACAAGACACATCGTAAGTAAAAGACTTAATAAGTTACATATATGAAATTGTATTACATAAAAAATACTAATATAAAAAAGGTTGTTTGTTACAGGGGAAATTGTGGAATGTATTTACTCAAAATTGCAGAATTCTTGATGATGGATATGGACTTATGCGAGCTGACAGCTGATGGCATGGGGATGTTCAGAAAGAAGATGGTGTTAGAGTTGATTGAGTACAGCAACAAAAGGTTGAGCGAGGGAAAAAAAAAATAGAAAGAAATATGTAAAATGGTGGGGTTAACGAATACTGTTTTTTGCTTAAATGGATATGTAATTGGGGTCGAGTGGGTATGTTTGGCTTGACATTTCTGGTTGTGTTTATTTCTGTTACTTTGGAAAAGTTAAAAGTATTAAACAATGACAACTATTATCATCACTTTGTTTTGTTAGCTTATTTCTATTGAAGAGATGGCATTTATTGGCAATACTTAACCATGTCACAAAAATACATATTTTCCTGATTGGCAGAACAATATGCTCTGTTTGATAATTTTTCAAAGTCATGTTTATTTTTTCATTCAGGAAAACAAAAGGAATAGAAAGTTATTTATTTATAATAATGTATGAATAATGTATGAATAATTTTTTTGGTATTTATATACCATTTTTTTAATAATGTATGAATAAATAGAAACTTCATAATGAATAAAGGAAGCAATAGTTCAATTAGTTCATAATTACGAAACATTATTGATATGTCAATTAGTTCAATTTTCAAAGCGTTATTGAGCAATTACATAAAATATTGCCATCCTAAATTTGGAAGTGGAACAAACATGTTAACTTAAAAAAATGATAATTAGGAATAACAATTTTTAATATTTGAAAGAACAAGTACACACTACGCTTGGGAAAAAATGAAATTAATGTAAACAAAGTAGCTAGGTGAAATTAACATAAAAAGGTATTTTTGGTATATTTGTTTTTATTGAAATCAATGTAAAAACGTCCAAAATATTAACAAAGGACTCGCAGTCCTAATACATGTTAAAGAAAAAGATGATAATACATTGCAAACATTATTGGTATGTCAATTATTTCCATTGTTAACACCTTATTGAACAATTACATACAATATTTCCATCTGACATTGGGAAATGGAACAAACATCTTAATTTCAAAAATAATAAGATAACACTAGATAAAATAGTGCGAGAACCGGTGCAAGGACAACCGTTACTTCAATTCCCATTATATTCTCTCCTCTCCCAACGTTCTTTTGAATTCAAGCGCACTTGAGAGCAGTTTCTTCACATAACCCTGTCCAGAACCACAACACTTGAGAGCAGTTTCTTCATGCTGCACCAATTTGAGACAACCAAACCTGTCATCTCTCTCGCCAAACAAGGTAACTCTGTTCACTTCATTTCTTTTTGGACTTCTAATCATTGTTAGACAAGTAATCAGAAACTTATTTCTACCTTCTTCTTTCTGTGATATATAGAAATATCACAGAAATTCCTAAAGTATACTATAAATGGACTTCATTTAGAAATTTTATTTTTATTTATTGCTGTAATGAAGTGTATTTTTATTTTTATGTTTTTTTTCATTTAACAGAACAGAACTAAAATGGACATCTTTACTGGATTTGCTATTGAAAAATCCACAAGTGTTGAAGGGAAAAAAATCCATACATACTATATGATGACAATAAATGGACGAAGAATCCCAATTGCCAATGTCATCTGCAACAATGAAGAACAAAAATGCTCAACAGGAAGAGGGTGGCAGCTATTTGTCAGGGCAACAGGATTCAATAGCTACATCCCAATGCAAT
This sequence comes from Cuscuta epithymum, assembly GCA_945859915.1. Taxonomy (NCBI): domain Eukaryota; kingdom Viridiplantae; phylum Streptophyta; class Magnoliopsida; order Solanales; family Convolvulaceae; genus Cuscuta; species Cuscuta epithymum. The sequence goes on from CAMAPF010000001.1 coordinate 817,385, forward strand.
TCAATGACACAAAACATTTGGAGCAGACTTTGAATACCTTCCTGAACTCATTGAGAACAAATACTACAAGTAAGTGATGAAGTAATGAATTTATTGTTTTTAACGTGTGTAAATTATACTGTTTGTAATGTTTGGAAATGCCATAGGGTGCCCAAGCTCTTTAACTGTACACTCTCCTGATGTCCACCAGTTTACTGTCAATTGGTTCATCTTGCAAATAAGTGATGTTGATTCAGCAGTAAGTATTCAATATGTAAGATGTATTAAAAGTTTTACCTTGTTTAAACAGTCAATATGTGAAAAAATTTAGGGTTGCCAAAGCAGTACTGTGTTAGCCAAAGTGATATTAGGCAAAAATTGACAAATTTTAATGGTGTCAAAAGTTTTCTTATTTTGTACACTACATGTGCAATTGTATTTCAGATAATACCTAACTGCATGCATCGCCACCTGTTTGAGCACATTGAACACCGTGCTATTCTTGTACATGGCGGTGGGGAGTGGCTGGTTAACGTAGACAGATTTTGCTTCACAAAAGGCTTTGATGAGTTCCTCATTGACAATAATGTTCTATTGGGCCAACATATCTTATTTCGCCATATTGGGAACAACACATTCCAAACTTTTGTTTACGGAAATGATGGTTTCTCAATCAAATGCAACGATTCACCCATTGTTGACGAAGTTGACATCACAGCATTTATAGGTAAATGAAATTAACTTATTGATTCAATTTTTACTTTTACTTTTTAATTTGATTTTGCAATCAGGCAGTTCAATGTTTTATTTATACTTAATGAGACTATTATATTAATAATGTGTGCATTTTTTTAAAACATATTTCGCAGATCATTTTTCAGTCTTAGTGAAATCAACAATTCCAGACATGCCCTATGAGAAGTTTTTTAACCCAATCTCTTATTTATATGTACCCTTCAAAACAACAAAGGTGACCACATCAATTACTTATTTCGTACATATTACAGAGCAATAATTAGGCAAATCTTCACATTATGATACTTTGGTCATGCATCTTTGCTCCATAGGAAAGTTGTCAAAATTACTTGAGGGCATACGTGGACCTAAGGAAAAGGGTGCAGATCTGTTATGGGGAAGAAGACAACGTGTTCCATGAAGATTGCTCTTCCATGATCGAAGATATCCAGAAGTTCTTTGACATACCAAAGCGTTCAACAATGGTGTTCTTCAAACACGGTCGCGCTCGCTTCTTGCTGCTGCGTATTGATCGATGCAATGTAGAAAAGCCAGCAGCCAGTGCCACTTCTCACGAGATAAGGAGTGCTGTTTGTGGAAAACTCCTTGGAAATTATTAGAAATAAGAATGTGTATTTGACATTATTTGTTATGTTTGTTTACAATTAAAACTATGTGAATTGGTTTTTGGTTTAGTTGCTTTTCTCCAAGTTGAACTGATTCAATATACTCATGTTAAACTATGCAAATGTTTACTCGTTATTTAATTGCAATTGTTATTGTGGTGTCCATATTGATTTAAATTCATATTGAACAATGGAATTTGGGTATAATTCATTACAAATGTTTCTGGTAACATACGAATTCAAAAACAGAATGCAAAATTGAATGCCATTTATACTTCAACATTATTATTGTGCTCTATTACAAAACAAAAAAACAGCAGAAACATTGTTTGTCACTAAACAAGTATGACTGATAAAACTGTATATGAAGGGTTAAGCAAATACTGGAAGTAAAAAACAGAAACACATATAATCACTGCATAGAAATAGGGATAGGATTGCGACATGATTTTTTATTATGCCCAAGAATATGGCAGCGAGAGCACTTTTGTCGTTTAGATCCAGATCCACGAAACTCCCCAACAGAAGGAATTCTGGTCTTCTTAGGACGTCCAGCAGGTCTTTTGAGACAACTTGGCGGCTTGCAAATCTGATCACGAACATGTTGAGGAACCAACCATGATTGTGGATCAACAATGGGATGTACAGCAGCACTCCAAGTCGAAAGCCATGAATCACGTGAATAGAATGGTGAGATGAAGTCATAGCAAGATAAACGGGGGCGCACACGAATAGCAGCAACTGCATGAGCACACACAAATTGTTCCAATTGAAAACTACCACAGGTACAAGTCTTGTGGTTGAGGTTAACAACAAAAGATCTACAATAGCGATCCACAACTTCAAACTCGAAATATAAAGTTGATTTCACCTGATAGAAAACATATAAAAAATACAGTTATCAAATAACGAATGTAAGAAAACAAAAACCAAGAGTCATATTCATAAAATGAAAGATGGCAATAAAATGATACATTCGGAAATATAACAACACTTATGGCAATAAGTTACAACTTCTATTAATGAAAAAGGAAAAAACTGAAACCTGCATGTGTGTGGATTCAGCTTGCACAGCAACTAAATGGTTCTCGCATTTGGGGGACAAGAAAGTGGATGTTTTAAGGGCTTCCTCACTTCTTTCCGTGAACCACTGTTGCATTCTTTCACGCAAAAAATCAACCAATTTACAAACTGAATACTCTCTAGCACAAACATTTACTTTGTTTAACGATTCTGCACAATTTGATGTCATGATGCCATATCTGCGTGGACCAGCAACACACTTAGCCCATCTATGGTTACCAACTTTACTTAACCAAGGTCGGATTCTAGCATCTTCTGTGTCCAACATTGACAAATATTCCTCAAGTTCTTGCATAGTGTTTGCTGAATAAGCAGCTTTAAACTTCCATCCAAGACCATTGGCACCACCTCTGAATTTTGAAATCAAATTACGCCTCAAGTGTTCAACACAAAACCCATGAAGAGCATGGGGGAAAACTTCAGCAGCAGCAGATATTAAGCCTTTGTGGCGATCAGACACTATATACATATCACTTCGCTTAGAGATTGAACCACTCAACCTGCTTAGAAACCATAGCCAAGATGCTTTGGTTTCAGAATCACAGATTGCAAATGCCAAGGGAACGATGTGGTTGTTGGCATCTTGAGCACAGGCCGTAAGCAAAGTGCCTTTGTAATATGCCTTCATGAACGAGCCATCTAAGATAAGTACAGGTCTACAAAACTCCCATGCTTCACGCCAAGGTTTTAGTGAAAAGAAAAAATACTGAAATGCACCATCAGCAGCAGTTACAAGTTTTATGGTAGAATCTGGATTTGCTTCTTCAAGTACATAAGCCATTGAAGGTAGCTTCTGGTATGACTCTGCATCAGATCCGAACTGCCTTTCCTTTGCACGTTTCTGTGCTTCCCAAGCTTTCTTGTACGACATAGAAATCCCATATTCCAAATTCATATCATGCCTGATTTGTTTTGGCGTATAAGGTTTAACAGAAGCATCCAAAAATTTGTGTGCCACAAGATTAGCAATAACACTAGATGTTGCCTGTCTACTATTAAATTGCCTATAGTCAACAGAGCAAGTGTGTACAGCATCAAACCTGTAACGATAACAATAGATGAATGTTCATAAATGCAATCGAAGACAAAGAACAAAATGTTATCACATAATAAAAAAAATAATGAGAAAAACAAAAACAATATTAGATATGAGTTAGCATGACAACATACCTTCTAATCTCAAACATTTGTACACCATCTAATCTGACTGCACGAACTGCCCACTCACACGACGGATCCAAACAAATAATGTGTAATTCTTTCTTCCTTGATGTCAGAGTTCTGAATTGGAAACTGTTGGTGATGGCATACAACTTTAAATGATGAAGTAAGTCAGACTTGTTCGTGTAAATAGCATTAATCATAACACATGTTGGATGATAATGACTAATAACGTCAACAGGATGGTTCACAGATGCAGGCTGTAAGGACAATGATTTGGAATAGCTTGAGGATGAAATGTTGCTTTCTGAGGAAGAAGAAAACTCATCCTCTTCATCAATGGAAGCCAAACTGCTATGCAACCCATTCCCTTGATTACTACAATCAGAGTCACTCACATGCAAAGACAATGAAGATGTAGTAGAACCATGTGCAAGTGAGTTATGAAGTGGTACAAAATCATGAAGCACATGTGGAGTTTCAGACTTAAACTCCACACATAGTGGTAACTTTGCAACATCCGACTGCAAACACTTCATATAAAGATAAAATTTCAAAGTTTCATCATCAACAATAAAAACAGGAGGGGGGCAACCATCAACCATATACGAAATCCTGAATGAATGATTTGGTTTGTACTGATTTAAGATTCCACGCAGTAGATCAAGCAAACTCGTGTACGAAGAATGAAGTCCAATATGAATACCAAATGTATCCAAACTTGAAAATGTATAGTCAGACAACCAAGTACCGTCCAACTTAAGCATAACAAGCAACACATCAGCCATTTGTAGAAATTAATGCCTAAAAAACAATGAAAAGTTCAGCAAGACAACATAAGACATCAATCAGTACAGTAAAACTGGTATTATGACATTTAATGCCAACCAAAGAGTACCAAACAATGACAAAAAACAAATGAAGTAATGGAAAAATTAAAAACGATAAGCAAACAACAACGAATCACAATGTAAATCACCAATTCAACAACAAAAATCGAAATTCTTACATAAAAATTTTACAAACCAAAAAAATCATAAAACAAATGCAAAGTACATTAAAACTAAACTGAAACTATCAGAATTCATTTGCGAAAATCATGTATGCACAATTACATATCATCAGCATTCAGGAATATTAGAAGAACATTCGAAGAATGATGTAATCAAAATTCCAGAAAATCAAACAGTAAGCTTACCTGCAGAAAACGCAGGGCACAAATATGTGTAATGCGAATGACAAACTAAATTCGCAAAATCAGAAGCAATGGCAAGTCGGAAGAGAAGAAAGAACCGAGACGATGCTTAAGAGTGTTAATCGCAGACGAAGAACGAAATAAGCAAAGCTGCGCAGGAAATCTCCAACCGGAAGAAACGGTTAGAAACAGGTTACTTATGTGGCAATGCTTCCATGTAAAGTAAGGGCATTTAAGGAAAAAAAATAAAAAATAAAAGATATGGCGGCAGACAGCAGCTCCTATTTGGGGAAATTAGCTAAAGAACTCCTATTAATGAACTTTCCATATGTTTAACTCCCATTAAGGGTAATGGGAGTTAAACAATGGAAGCACTAATACTTATTTGGAAGCACGATTTTGCTTCAATTATACCAAAAAAAAAAAGGTTCAGAGCCCGTTCCTTATCTGCTTCAATAGTACTCCGTACTTATTTGCGATTTTTTTCAATTATACCAGACGAGCATCATCAATCGGTTTTTGTCGCCTGCTTCATGTCCGTTCGCTGCTTCAGAGATTCCGTTCGTTGTTGTCCTTCACCGATGAGTAGCAGAGCGAGGATTTAATTGAAAAAATGGCCGGTTTGTACGGTGCTCACCGTACAGCCGGCTGTACGGTATAATTTGCAGTCATTCATAGGGCCGGGGCCGAGCTTTAGACCTGATTAGACCAGTACAAAGAATATTTTTCAAAAAAAGTTTTACGCAAAAATTTTTACATTAAAAATATAGATATTTTTTCAGTTTTGGGCTAAGCCGGAGCCAAAATAATAAACTTATTCATAGGCATTTATTTACTACATAAATAAATGGACAATGACCAAAATTAAAAGTAAACTTTAGTGATAATAATACCTACCTCAAGCAAAACAAAATGTTCTGATGATCAGCCAAAGAAAACAAGAGCCTAGCTTGCAGTCGATTATCATCCAAGCAAAATACTTGGACGAAGAAAAGTTAATTGAGCTAAAGATTATTGTTGCTTCCCCGCGGAAGATGTTTTCTATTGATAAGGTTTGGTATAATTTGAATTGATTTAGTCTAGTCTGGTAAATGTATAATCTTTGTGTATTTTATAATTATTTAAGTCTGGTCTAATCTGCTAAAGTCAGGTCTGATCTGTTTAAGTATGGTCTGATCTACTTAAATATATAAGAAATATAATCTGGTCTGATTTGATTTGATTTAATCTGGGAGTGAAATAGTCCAAATGGAGTTATGCGCAAAAAGAGAATATTTTTAAGTTGCACTTACAAAAAACGTAAAGTATGTGTTTTAATACTCCTGATCTTCATCCCATTTTGGTCGTGTTACTTTCTTTTTTGGGTTGTTCCAAAATGGATGTCAGGTTTCCGTTTTTGTAAGAAATTTGTGGTCCATATCATATCATTTCACTTTATTTACTCAAATCTCAACCACAATTTGTATTTTTAAACACTATTAATAAACGTATCAAATTGAGATGGGACAACCATTATGAAACGGGGTAGTAACTACTCCGTATTTCCGATGGAAGAAAAAAGTAAAGCTTAAAAATATCTTAAAATCTGGGAAGTCTTATACATCTCTTGATGTTGGGTAATTAAATCGCACCAAATCGCCATGTCACTATAAAAAAATACACAATTGTCAATGATTTGCACGAATTGTGCCAAATAGTTCGTGAGAAAATGTTTTTGACACGAATTTGATGTATCCGTGTCAAATCATGTACTGTTATTTCTCTTGTACTGTGTATTATATAAATCATGTACATTACTTCCTTGTATTTAAAAAAAGAATGAAAACCCCTAAAGTTTTAATAATTAAATAATGCTCATTGGCCCGCATGTATATGTAAATAAAATTTTAGCGATTTTTTCTATTTTACGAATTTCACTTTTACCACTTTTAATTGTGACAGTGGACAAACCATTCAACAAAAATTAAATTCATCCTAAACAATTAAGAGGGCCGGTTCTTAAAAATTTTACATTGTAAGGGTCAAAGTTTAAAATATCAACATATTTTTCTATAGATTAAAAGTATTTATACATAATACATATTTAAGATTTTTTTTCTAGCATGGGCCGAGCCCCCTCCAGCCCTTCCCTATCTCCACCCCTGGTGAACAAGAACATGAACAAAGATAAGGTAATTAACAAAATCTCTTTTAATTTTAGTTTTCTTGTTTTCTAGTCATTTTAGAGCATGTTTGATAACCTTATTTTTTGACTAATCAAACAGTTTTTTCACCAAACACGTAACTTTCGATTCGCGCGCGATATTGTGTAATAAAAAAAAGTAAGATTGGAGTTACTATTCTGACAAATGTTCTAAAAGTGTTAGACGCTAGTCGGGCGCCAGCCCAGCGCCGAGCGCCTAGGCGGCTAGGCGGGCGCCTAGTCGGCGACTAGTCGGAGATATAAAAATTATATTTTTATCTATATTTTTGCATAAATATGATAAGTAATATTGTATGAATTCAATGCTATCATCCCCTAAATAATTGATACCTCAGTTTCGTTCTCATTACATTTTCCATGATAAATGTTTTATCTGTGGGCTATGATTAAATTAAAATTATTGCCTAATTTGGCAATCCGAGATTAGTTATTGAAATTGACGTTTTCAATTGTAGCCAAATAAAAGTCTTTTAACAACCATGTTAGAATGTTTTTAGCTATATTGAATTTTTTTGGTCTGGTTGTACTTATCAATCTCATCTAGGCAGGTTTGATGTTTTTCAATCTGGTCTTGTTTCTTTAAACCTGGTCTGGTAGATATGTATACATCACAACCGTCAAAGTCTAGTCTAGTTTGATCAGAATATGTGGTGTGATCTAGTATAGTCCGTTTAATCTGATTTAATTTGGTATACTCTAGAACTCCTCGAAGTGAAACCAATTCACTTACTAGTACTTTTGAAGAAATGTCAATTAATTAAACTAGAATGAATACGCGAATAAAATAAGATTGTTTACCAAAATGTGATATACGATAGTATATCTTAAGTATTGTGATTGTATTATATATTGTGATAGTAACTTTAGTAATACCAACTTATCTTTAGTATATCTTAAGTATTGTGCGTGATTGTATTACATATAAAATACAGTTTTCTTTCAAAAATCATTTGACGACCTTCCCGATTGAATTTTTTGCTCAAATTTGGTATGGATGAACTAGACTTGATGAGGAACATACACAAAAAATTTCAGCCAAAAATACCACCGGTTGTTAGGGGTTCTCACGGGTTCTCATTTTAAGAGGGGTTCTCACTAGAACCCTCCCCACTAATCACTTATCTTCATTATGTTACAAACATGTATAGTTTTATCTTAATTTACAACTTCATTTATTTATGTCCATCACTAAAGTTAAAGTATGTATATCGCTTGAAAAATTAAAATTAAAAAGTGAAGTAATGTTCCGCAAATCTAGAAGGCCTAGGCGGCGGATTAGGCGCTCTAGGCGGGCAACTAGGCGCCATAGGCGCCTGACTAATTCACCTAGATGGCAAACCAATTAGTCGGAGCGCCTAGACGAAAATCGGGGCGCCCGACCAGCGCCTAGGCGGGGACTAATCGGGCACCTAGAACGATTTTTAGAACAGAGATTCTGACTGTATTGGCTGAAGTTACTGTATAGGAACATTTTAGCTATTTTTACATGTACTTTTTTTTATTTTAGTAATAAAACATATTTAAATATTTCTTTTATAAATCAGCAGAATCAATTTTCTTTTATAAATCAGCCAGTTTAGCCACATCAATCACAATTTTATAAATTTCAACAGAATCAGCTCATTCAGCCGATTAGGTATCACCAATTAAACCAGCACTAAATCTCCGTAGGCTATTCAGGCTATGTTTGGGAGGCATAATTCTGTGACTTCTAGCTTTAGTACTATTTAAAAAGTCTCTAATAGTTTCTAGTTGTATGTGTAGTATGACAATTTTTAAGAGCTTTTCAAAAAATAAAAGATATTTTTTTAGATGTTATAGGGAGTAGCATCTGAGAAAAGTCTATGACTTTTAGCATTAATTAGTCCCAACAACTTGTATACCAAACAGAACTAAATCAAAGGGACAACTTTTTACCAAACAACTACCACTTTTTCATTTTAAGACCTTTTCAGTCACTAAAATCTAACAGTTATTAAAAATTCTATAGAAGCATTTTTTGGACTAGTTGTGCCAAACACACACTCAATCTAGTTGGAGAAGCTTAATCACTACGGAGTACTAATTATTAATCAACCCCAATATTTCTTGTAATGGGTGTTTACACAATTATTATATACTCCGTATATCTTATGGATTTAGAATGTTTTTACTTGGAATGTTTTCAATCCCAGAGCAAATGAAATCAGACCAAACTTAAATAGACCAGAACAGATTAGACCAAACCGTCACAGAGACTAGATGTTTACCAGACCAGACCAGACGAGTTCAGACCAAACCAGACCACTAAATTTCAATCCAAGTAACATCAACCACAACTACATATGTGTGACATATACTTCTAGTTTATGTACTTGATTTGGGGTTAGTTTATGAAGATTTAATTTGCTTGTAGTTACAATTTATTGGTATATTTGGGTGTTTATGTATTACTTCAAACAATTTAGATGTCATTGGGAATACTTTTTCCTAAAATTCTATAGGTACCCCCAAAATGTACCACATTTTGTACCCACCCCCTGAATTGCCTGTACACAGGCAATTCGTTTGAAAGAGGGCAAGACTTTCTGTCCAAATGTCTGTGTACACAGACGGTGTACAGATTGGGGTACAAATTGGGGTACCCCTATTTTTTTATATTCCAACATAGACTATACTTGTTGAGTTGAGGTCGTGTGTTCACAAAAACTATATAATTTTGTTCACAAAATTAGTCTATGTTGGAATATAAAAAATAGGGGTACCCCAATTAAGAGAAAAAGCTTTCTAAATAGGAGTGTATGCATCAAAATAACTCATTTTTTAAAGAGTATCAAAAGAACTCTATTGGAGAAGGTTTAAAATATTTTAATTCCGAATGAGTTTCATCGTTTTACTTCCTCACTAGCACATGTTTAATGCTGCTTCCAAGCATTAGGGGTGAACACAAAATTAAAAAATCAAAACTAATTGATAAACCAAACAAAACAGAACTGATTAACACCAAAATCCACTAACAAGCACTTTGTCACGGTGCGTCAAAATAATAATCGATACTAACACTTATATTTAGTATAGTGAAGTAGAATTCGTATCAACAGGGAAAGGAATAGAAACTAGTAAATAAAAGGGGGATTTTGGGATTGTTGGAATTTAATTTAATTAAATACTAAGATGAATGACTTATATGTGATTTAATTCAAAGATAAAAAGAATTTGGTCTTGTTACTTTTCACTTGTTGATATATTTAGTCGATCATTGTTATATCTATAACTTATCCCCTCTCGAATATTCAATCGAGGAGTATATCCAATTTATCGAGGGTAGTTATTAACAACGACCGTTCATTAATAACCCTTACTATTAATCAAGTATAGAACACCGTCATATACCGACTTGATAGTAGCATTTAATCTCTTAACTTCTTGATGAAATCAATTGAGATTGATAACCTCAACACAACAGTTTTGGTTTAACAAACAAAATTAATCACTCTTAAGTTTATTAACCACGACCGTGCATTAATAAACCGAAGTTACTTACTTGTGAAACCATCAACGATTACCCATCGGTTCGTTGATCGTTTCTAGTAGTAATTAATGTCGAGATGCTAACTAATTGTCATCTTAGCAACACTCCCCAACATTAATATAGAGATAGATTAAGGGAAGAATTAATATTCAAGGGAAGAAGTTAAGAAAATAACTCACAACTTTAATAATCAACAAGCTTCAAGAGCAACACCAAGAAATGGAAGTTTATAGGTGTTTGGAGCTGCCAGGGCCATTTACTGTACCGGGTTTTGAGGAATCTGATCAGGTTTCTTGAGTAAGTGTCTGGAACCTTCATCTATCACATTATACCCGACCGGGTAAATGATTTACCCAATCGGGTAAAAGACAAATCTTTAACAAATCTGTGCCTGCACGTTAAATTGCATCCAAATCAGATTTGATTTTCGGATCAAGTCAATACTGTACCCGACCGGGTAAATGACTATTTTCCCAAATTTTCACTTTATCTTGTTCTCTTTCACTTTCCTTGACCTTTCTAAGGATCCTCTTGATGATTTTCACCTAGTTAAAGCTCAGAATAAACCTAATCTAAACTAATTACAAACAAAATAGGAAAAATAAAGTATTACATCAAAAATGTGTAATTTTTCAAACAACAACAAATAAAACTAGTTAAAATTACAAACATAAATAATAACAATTCTATACCATCACCGACCCATTAAAATCGAAAAATGACAGAAACAAGCAAAAATTGACCAAAACTAAAAGTAGTCGATCCGAACACCCCAAGTTTTTTGGTCCGATTTTTTTATTTCACCTGTTTTTAAGAGTTGCTAAACTGAAACACACCAAAAAGCGAAGTACTAAAAAAAGAAGGGAAAAGGTGCAAATAGGCCCATGTACTAACCAAAAAAGGTCAAATAAGCCCTTATTTAGAATGCTTTGTCCGGCCGTCGTCATTTGGGGTGGTTCCCGGTGGAATTTTTGATGAAATTTTTTGAACATCTTATTCATCAAATCTAGTTTACTCATACCAAATTTCAGCTAAAACTTCAATCGGTAAGGCATTCAAATGAATTTTTGAAAATAACTGCGCAGTTAGAAGCGCACTTATCATCAAGAATTCATTTGAATGTCTTCCCGATTGAAGTTTTAGCTGAAATTTGGTATGAGTAAACTAGACTTGATGAGTAAGATGCTCAAAAAATTTCATCAAAAAATTCCACCGGGAACCACCCCAAATGACGACTGCCGGACAGAACCTCCTAAATAAGGGCTTATTTGACCTTTTTTTGTTAGTACATGAGCCTATTTGCACCTTTTCCCAAAAAAAGAAAGGATCAGAATCAAACTCATATAACCGAAACATATGAACACCCATGCCAAGCATAGTGTTGAGTCTTGATAACACGTTTTTTTTGTACACTTTCTCGTATTTTGTACTCCGGACTGGGGTGGGTAAACGGGTACCGGAACGGCAGGGCGCAGGTCGGACCGGGTAATACAGGTTCGAGCGAGTTATGGTCGGGTCCTAATTTTTGAAACCCCAAATAGTCCGGGGCGGGGCGGGTCCTTAAATAATTAGGAATCGAACGGGTCTTAAAATTTGAAAAACGGGTTCCCGGACCGAACCGTTTTAAAATATTATTTTAATAAATCCTATTACACTTGGTATTTAATATAATATACCAACAACACACAAAAGCTATTCATGTTCTTGTGTTTAGCTAAAGATGGCAACAGAGCGGTTCGGGAACGGTTTTACATACTACGTATAACCGTACCCGTCCCGTTGGATAATTTTCCCGCCCCATTACCCAACGGGTAATATTTACTCAAACCATAACCGCCCCAACGGGTAATGGGTAAAATTTCAAGTAACCGTGTGTAACCGTTTTATTAAATGAGTCATTAAATTTTTTATATAAAAATAATATTTTAAAAGGTGAAAAATGACATTGCCTAGACGATTCTAGATTTCAGACGTCACTTTAAAGATTTATATATCTACAAGACGAGAAATGAAGCAACTTAAATTAATTTGAACCTATAACTACTTAATCTAAAAAATAATTAATCACGAAAAAATATAACAATCAAACAAGACTATTAAAATCTATTATGAACATTCATTCATACATTATAGTTAGTACATCTATAATCTATATGACCAGGGCGGTTCGGAGCCGGTATCCATCGGCTCGGTCACAATTGTCATCCCTACTTGTGGCTAGACAAAGGCTTTCAACTAAGGAAATTGGTCAGTCTTAAAAACAATTTTTAAGTCCATCTAAACTCTTAAAATATTTTCCTCAATTCTCTATTTCAAATGCATCAAACTTTTACTTATATTTTAATATTTAATAAGCTTTAAATTATTTTCATAGACAAACATGAATAGTACATGGTTTAATTTTATGTGACATTATGTGTTGTCTCTATAGTTTATGGATATTGATTAAAATTTTAATTTAGGTGGTTGACTGGTTGTGTGATGTTCAATTTATAGATTTGTTGTAAGATATTTTGTTGACTAATTTAAAATGTTATTTTATATTTTTATTTGAAATTTTTACTATATTATATTATGATGGTGAGATTCATTAGTACATAATTCGTTTGAGAATTTTATAAATTAGTAGAAACTTTTCTAGCATAACCGATTTTTTTTAAAGAACCGAGAACTCGAACCGAACTGACCCGTTTCAAATGGGGCATGTAAGGTCTGGTTCCTATTTCAAGATTTGGTATACTCGGACCGAACCTATTCGTTTCATGGAATCGGCGGTTCTTAAAAAATATGCAATTACCCGAACTGACTCGAACCGTGCTCACCCCTACTCCGGACTAGGTATACAGCAATTTGTCTAAAGCAAAAAAAAAATTGCAAGGGTCAAATTACCAAATTGGTAAAAAAAACAGGGTCATTAGACATATTGGTAAAAGAATCACTTGAGACAAATTGGTATAAAAAAACTAGTGACAAATTGGTCAATTTTTTGTGAGTAATTCATGTACATATCTTAAAAATGATTCTGTTGGTAATTATTTAAAATAAACGTAAACATAACTTTTAAAATTTTTCCAAAACTTACTAAAAATTAAAAAGAAATAAAATTAATTTTATGTTACTAACATTTTATTTCAACCGCTAATGAAAGCGGTTAGTTAAAAAAGTTTACGAATTCGCTAATATCAATTTATTGATTCAACCAATTATGAGCTAGCAGACAACTAATAATATGAAACACAGTCATTGACATTTTAGACCTTCACTTTTGATGACAAATTCAAAGTAAAATGAATGCAAATGTGAAATTCACAATACTTAAAATATGAAATGTGGGGAAGATAAAAAATTTATCACTAAGAGAGAATTGACCAATGTGTCATTAGGTCTTTTTTTACCAATTTTTACCAAGTGGTTTTCTTTTTACCAATGACCTCTTTTTTTCTACCAATTTGTACCCAATCTCCACGCGCTCGACGCTCCACATGCCTTCTCAGTCCTCCTCCAAATTCCCTGCATCCAATCTCGATTCGCTCCGGCCACCGGCTTCGCGAGTTCCAGACTTCCGGTTATTCCACTCGGCACCAGTGCACCAGCGGTCCAGCCTTCAGCATTCAGTCAATCCACAAGCTACAACTCCATCGCGGTTCTGCTTCAACATGGCCACGCCTGACGCCTCCACTCATGGTTATTGGTTAGTCTCCGCTTTCACAATTTACAACGTACTTTTTGCAAGCCTAATCTGAAATTTGGAGAGACGTTTGCCAGTTCCCAGTAATTTCATTGCGATTAGACCTGAAATTTGCTCGAGTATCTCAACTGCGAATGTGGATCGCACAATGGTTGGTTCAATTTATTGGCGAATGTGTGTATGTGGCAGTCTATAAGAATAAGATGTATGTAGTTTAGGAGTAATTTATTTCATAGTGACACCTTAACTTGTAAATCTGCTGCACTTTTAGCTAACTATGCTTGAGAATTAGGTTTTTTAAGGTATATCAAAGGCCTAATCTCATATGCTCCATGACAAATGTACATTAGAATAATCGGAGTAGTTAATACATATTTGTCCAGAAAATAGTGATCTCACTTTCCTTCTATGTCTAAAAAAGTTCTCATTTCCATAAACGAGTAATATACAAATATGACTATTAATTTTACATTTTGAGTACTTTTCATTAACTTGATATAAGGACATTAAGAAAGAGCATTCTCAAAAAGTAAAATAAAAACCAATTTTGCATTATAGATCAAATGGGATTCTTGTTTTTGCATGGAAGTGGGATATTTTTATTAATAAAAATATGTTTTCGACTAGAAACTAACTAGATAGAAAAAATTCAAGTACCTTATATGTCCATTGTAAACGTACTCCTAACTTGTAAAATATTCGCTCAAGACCATCATTGAGTTTTTGAACTCTTTTTCAATGTGTCCATATGAATCAATAAAATCTTCATCATAGTAGTCAATGGCTAGATATGGCGCGCGCCATATGCGCCATCGCCATGAAAAACTGGTCGTCGCCATAGCGCCATATGCGCCATTCATATATGCGCCATCGCCATGCGCCATGAAAAATGCCCTTGAGCCATGGTGATCGCCGTGCGCCGTGACCACTATGATCTTCATCTATACTTTCGAGTCGTATTTGTCACATTTTCCATTTTCTCCCAGAAATCTTCGTTGGTCTCAAGATCACATTCAAACATAAGTCATCTGAATTCCTTTGATTCAAAGGTCAGTTCTTGCAGTTTTCTTGATTGTATGACTGTATTGACATGATAGGTTTGAAGTGTATGTATCCTGATTCATCGGTGCTATTTAAAGAAGAAAATTTTGGAGTTTGTCTAAAATTTGGACATTCGAAGAAGCAGATAAGTTACTGATTTAGTTGTTGGATATTCTGGTGGAGGGGGGGTTTGGGTGGAGCTGATGATGGCACAGCCAAGAAGAAAGAAGTGGAGTGAGGCGGAGGAAAGAACCCTGATCGAAAAGTATGATCAGATGGTATGCGATGGAACTTTGGCTAAAATGAGAACCAGAGAGAAAAAATATATACCCATTGCCCTACACGTGAATTCTGTACACCACCTGCTTGATCCAATTTCATATCCATGGCAGTGGACCTGGAAGGACGTATCAACAAAAGTTCAGAACATGAGACACCAGTATGGCCTTGTAAAGCAGAAAATCAAGAAAGACGGGGTGGAGGAGTTTGATTGGGAGGAGGGTATCACACATTGGTCAAATTTCCTTAGGTACAAGGAGGTGTTTGGGGATGTGATGCTTGTATTTAACAGTGCAGAACCACTGGCAGTTGTGGGAGATGGGAATGAAAGTAATAGTGGGGCATTCGATGGGCTTGTTCAATTCGGGCATTTGACTCATTCTGGGGATTTCGGAGGTGGTATGGTCATGGATGGAGATTTAGGGATGAGCCTTGATTATGTCGGGGAAGAAGAACAAGGAGAGGAGAACTATGATAATGGCAGTAATAATAAAACGAATAATCCTATGAAGGAGGATGATGGGGAGTTTGTTTATGAAGAAGAAGAAGATATTGAGCCGACTGGGTCTGACACCCGGAAGAAACGAAAGGCAATGAAGGGGGCAGTTGAGAAGAAGGCTTGGGCGTTTCTCGCCTGCCAGTTGTCTCAGTTAAGGGAAATGGAGACCCGATTTGAGCAGCGTGAGGTGGAGAGAGAACAGGAGAGGATGAGGAGAGATCACATCCGTATAGAAATGGAAAAAGAACGTGAGAGGAAAAGGGACGAAAAGGACCGCGAGAGGGAGAGACGAATCGAGGATTTGCGCCGACGGAAGGTTCTAGAGTGGGAAGCAATGGAGAAAGAGAGTGAAGAACGAGAGAGACGGAGACGGGAGGAAGGACTAGTTTTGGAAAGAGAACGCGAGGAGAGGATAGATAGGAGGAAATGTGAGTCTAAGAAGCGGATAGAAGACATGATAAATCAACATCGGGCAGAAATGGGTCAGATTCAGAGTCGGATACTTCATGAGCAACAAAATCTTACTGCTCAGCTACTCGGGATTCTTTCCCAGTGGACAGGTCATCCAACTACGCTCGCGGATCATACGGGAGCTACCAATCATTACCTTTCACAGATGATGCAGAGTCTACACCATGTGAACACTATGATACATGAGGATGAGAGGGTTGAAGAAGACAATCAAGAAGATCACTTCATAGTTGATGGATGAATTAGCAGAGGTCAGTGACTTTCTCTTTCTGGCTTTTTCCAGTCATATATGATGTTGTGGTGCTTTTGTTGTACATAAGGATTCAATTGCAAATGAACTTCGCAGTGTTATCAATATAAATTCAATACTCCATGGGTTATTCAATCATCAATAAATAGCTTCACAGTTATTTATTTCAGTTATGCTCTATAAGTAAAGTGAATTATGAGTTATCAAGACTCTCGATTCAACAAATTTCTATATGCAGGAACAAATCAATTTATTTGATATTCATTCATATATAGATCATTGTATCTTTAAGGATGTTTTTACTTGGACTGTAATCTGTTCCAGACCAGATCAGACCAGACTTGGATAATTATAAAAATACAAAGAAACCAGACCAGTCCAGGCCAGATCAGAGCAGACCAGAAAATTGCAGTCCAAGTAAAAACATCCTAACAATGCCTACCATCTATATATATATTTAATCCTTGTTACAACCCTGATATAGACGGTCTCGGATAAGTTGCTTTTCCTTTCGAAGTTTTTTGAAGAGATTCCAGAGATTGGACTAGAACAAAACAGTTCTCTACAAGTAGGACTATAATATCTTTTTCTTAAATACTAGACTTATTCAGTCTAAAAGAAAGTGTTAACTACTTTTATTATTTATTTATGATGGAGATAGTCCTTTTTTTTGTAGAAAAGGGCTCTCTCCTACTTGTGCACATCATTCAAGTTTTACTCCTGTTTGCATTCATTTTTAAACAAAAAACAAGGTCAAACAAAAAACATCTTTCGCTGCTGGCCTAGTTAAACCGTCAGCCTTAACCGATTCACTCTGCTGAATACTTGAATGTTCTGAGCTTCTAACATTATATATTCTGAAATATTTAAGTAGTACGTAGTATATAGTAAGAAGAGAAATGTTTCATGTGCTTTTAATCTGTAAGGAACCAAAACTACCAGCGGGATGAGATGAGCATTTAATACTTACTTATACTCTTGTATTTCTTACCTAGTACTCCGAATGTGATTTGCAATGATCTGAAAAAGGTTATTTTCTTTCATTTGCTTAATGTTTCGTATTAATTTGGTGGTGGGGGTCCTTAATTGGCTAATTGCACTGGATTTGATGGTGCATCCTTAAATGTGATTTTTGCTTGTTGCAAACAGTGTTATTTGTTTTCGTCCCACTAGGTTTACTACGATCCTATATTTCGCAATTTACAATTTTGCAATCTTTTTGGTCTATACATAAAGCGCCATCATTCCATCAACCTTTGTTTTAAAGACTAGAGTACTAGACGTGACTCTCCACTCAAAACTTCAACTCTACTTTTCCAGTCATTTTGTTTTTACAAAATATTTATTTACATTATCCAAAAAGGACAGAGTACGCCAATAAGAAGTGGAAATATAGAGTTTCACTTGGTTGGGGGTTTTCGGAGGAGATAAAAATACTCCGTAGTATATAAAAATGCATGGTTTAATTAATTGTTCAATATATAGTTATTTGTAGTCTGAAATTAACAAATTCAGATAAATTAGTAAAATAAAAAAACAATTCTTCCCTCCCTTTACCTTCAGTTCTTCAAACCAAACAAGGCCTAAAGGTAGAGAGAGTATAATGTAGGACTGTAGGAGTATAAAACCAAAAAAAGGATTTACGCAAGAAAAGATTCAAGGGATAAGGGTCAGATAGGGTCTCGAACTCGAAAAAAAATGTCAAATAAGGTCATATTTCGGATGCTCTGTCTGGCCGACGCCATTTGGGGCGGTTCCCGATGGAATTTTTTGATGAAATTTTTTGAGCATCTTCCTCATTAAGTCTAGTTTACCCATACCAAATTTCAGCTAAAAACTCAATCGGGAAGGTAGTCAAATGAGTTTTTGAAGATAACTGTAAAGTTAAACAACGCCGTACATTTCGAAAAATTATTTGACTACCTTCCCGGTTGAATTTTTAGCTGAAATTTGGTATGGGTAAACTAGACTTAATGAGGAAGATGCTCAAAAAATTTCATTAAAAAATTTCATCGGGAACCTCCCCAAATGGCGTCGGCCAGACAGAGCATCCGAAATATGACCTTATTTGACATTTTTTTTCGAGTTCGAGGCCCTATCTGACCCTTATCCAAAGATTCAAAGAACGCTATTTGTCACGACGCCTACACTAGCAAGTAGCAAGGATGGAAGTTATACTGAAACCCAAAACGAAATATCCAACTAAAGTGCAATTTGGCTACAATATCTTTTTCATTTCAAGCTTCATTTATCAAGCCAGGACATCTCTAGAGAGTCTTCACTCTTCACTGTCTTAGCCTCTTAGGTTATGTTTGGTAAATGACTTACTAGCCATTTTTCAGCTTCTTTGACCATTTTTAATTGGATTCACCAGCTGAATTGATAAAATTGGTGTTTGGTAAATAGATGGTGTGTTTAGCTGGTTGGCCTTGAAAAGCTGACTTTGAAAACACCAGCAGTAGCAACGTTTGGGCTTGGCTGCTTTGTATATAATATTGAATACCGATGTACTCATGTACTCCTTTATGCAAAGTTCAAACCTACACGGCTACACTAGCTACCAATGGCATGTAGCTACCAATGGCATGCAGCGCACGCAAATTTACTATATTTATATTTAGCATCCCAGTAATGTATCAAGTGTTTTACGAGTATGATATGATTTTATGATTCAAATTATATTAATTATTTAGTTTTTTTTAAAAACTACAAATAAACATGAAGTTTTTTAATTTCATATTATTCAAATTAAATTAAAATGTTTCTTTTAATTTATTTTATTTTTTATGTAGTTGTATTTACATATTTCAAAATTTTCTAAAATATGACTGAACAGCTATTATTTTTATAAGAAATTGCTAAAAATAAATTAAAACATCAATGTTCTTATATGTCTTTTTACACGCAAACAGCTATTATTGAACAACTAATTTACCAATCATTACAAACAACAAGCTAACATAATCAGCCAACTAAAACAACTGACACAATCAGATATTATCAATCAACTGTCATAACCAACTAACAGCTATCAGCTAACAGTTGATTGTCAAACAAGGCCTTAGTGATGAAAACTGTTTGACATGAAAGTATTATCTTTCAAAGTTATCACACTTAAAATTTTAAAAGATATTCCTTCCATCTAGGGGTGGACCGGTTCCGGTTCGGGCCCGGTTCGGGCCTGGGCCCGGCCGGGCCTCGGTTCAAAAAAAGGAGGCCCGAGCCCGAACCGGTGGTGGGCGGTTCCGGTTCCGGGCCAGAATCGGGCCGGGCCGGGCCACCCAGAATGTTTTTTTTTTCTTCTTCTTCTCTTATTTAACCCCCTACCCCTCCCCCCTCCACCCCAAACCACCCCAAACCACCTCAAATGGCCCAAAATACTTAATCCAACCCAAAACTTAAAAAAAAAAAATCAAAAAAAAAAAATTAAATTCCGACCCGAACCGGGCCCGGGCCGGCCGGGCCGGGCCGGTTCACTAAACTGGAGGCCCGGACCGGTATACCACCGGGCCGGGAGGCCCGAACCGGAACCGAACCGGTTCACCGGGCCGGTCCGGGCCCGCACAGTAGCGGGCCGGTCCGGTTCCGGGCCGGTTGGCCCGGCCCGAGTCCATCCCTACTTCCATCCCGTGTTTGTCACCATTTTTTAACTTTGGTTCATCAAAGAATAGGCAATCATTACTACTACGTAGTACATTAGATCGCAATTTATGATTCAAAAGCATCCATATTTTACATACTCAAAACAAGCTCAGCATCGGTAAACTTTACATAAAAAGTTTTTTTAACACAGGGTCATATGTTATTTCTTTCAAAAATACAAATTTATTGAAAAACCCCCATATAATAATGATGCTAACATAATTTTTCATATAAAGTTCGGGATATTAAAATTACATATGCAAGTTGGAGATGTTTACCACACACCCTTCAAAATTGGAGGTATTTGAATTATTTTTCCAATTCAAGAAAAATAGTTTAGTAATTTGGTAATGATCTTTTTCGGAAGAAAATAAACAGAATTAAAGTCCATTTGTTAAAATGAAAATTAATTATTTGAATCAGCTAAATCTGTTAAATTATGGAGAAACTATATTTAAAATATATTTTAATAATAAAGTAAAGAAAAAATTATATGAAAAAAGAACAAGTCATCTACAATAACTTTAATCAGAAAAGTAACTCCAACCATAATTGTTTTAATTATTATACAATTTAACACGCTAAATCAAAAATTGCATGTGTGATTAAACCGTTGATTGATAAGATTGATAAATTGAAATTTTCAATTGAAAATAGAGATTATCATACAGGCTCTAAAAGTGCTTTATTATTGGCAATATGTATGAGCCAATTTTTAAGTGTTCCAGGACTCCAGGTGTGGTTTTCACGTAATTGTAAAAGGCCCACAAGAAGTGGAGCACTTGTTGCTCCTATTTTAGAAGGCACCCCAATGGCAGGTAAACAGGCTCAGAGAACCAGTATTCAGGCTCAGGATGGGTTCAGCCATTCACACGATGATGAAAATACCTGAACCCAAGTATGTGTCGGTGTGTGTGGATGTGTGCTGCATGGGATCAATTAAACGTATGCATTAAGCATTCAATTTGATAGAGTACGGCATGAGAAATGAGAACAAATGCGAGTATTACGAGACAAAAATGTTAAATTATCAAATCAAGAGATAAAAACTAGCTATATCCAGGAAACATCTCAGGTAGAAACACTCTAGTGGTTTGAGAAGCTGGCAGAGAAAAAGGCGGTTAAAATGTACATATGAGATCGGATAACTAACATACAAACCATTATGCAAACATGCACTAATTCATTTCATAAGCATTGCTTCAGCTCGATCCACAGAATCAGTAATAGACTGCGGTGACTGTGCTCAGTAAGTTAGTCATATCCTGAAAAAATACAAAATAGCATATTTTAGTAAGCCTGCAAATTTGGTTCTTCTACATTCCTACACCATCTAATATCAATTTTGGTCTCTTGAACACTTAAGAACTATGAAAACAAACTTTGCATTCCAACTTGATAGTATAAATCATATAATCAGGATTCAGGAATGAGCCTGATATTTTCCATCTTCAAGTTTTTAGTACTTCACAATTTCTTATATCAGGCTCATTCCAAATTATTATATGATTTATGCTATCAAGTTGGAATGCAAAGTTTGTCTTCATAGTTCTCAATTGTCAACGAGAAATGAAAAATAAACAACTCCTAGTTCCACCTTCAAAAAGATTAAAACTAAGTTGTCTTTACCTAAAGGCCGCAACACAACTACAGGAACAAACCTAAATTGTCATCTTTCTAAACTTTTTCTTCCTCATGTGTATACATTATGATAGAACAAAATAATTTTAAACGTATTCAGTTTGATAACAGGCCTAAACTCTACTGGTATATGGTTTTCAATAGCATGTAAAAGGCTCCTATATTTGTTATACAGAGTGTTCCTGCAAGAGAAGATTCAGCCTGCTCTTATTTTTAAAGCTGAATTATATATCTTCTATGGCTTCCCCATGCTTCAGTGCCATAGAAGTTTTAAGGGTATCCAGGAGCTAAAAAAAACTATGCAAAGAGGCTATAGACAGAGTAACCTTGGCTTATAGGTTCTTTTTTGAGAGAACAATTTGATCTTGTACTCTTCTGACAAACCATTCCAGATAAGCTGTGCCCTCATGGTCTAGCATTGGAGAATAAAGCTGCCTGAAAGCAGTAAGAAGTTATCATAAAGATAAAACAAATAAACACAAGATAAAAAAAAAAAAGTAAACAGTAAATACTGCAATTAACAAACAAAGAAAATGCATCTGTTCATTGAGTAGGTTCAGCAAGCAGTCCTTTATTTGTACAGACACATCACAGATGCATGGGTTCTGTCACCCACAACGTGACAATGCACCTACCCTAATAACCAGATTTCAGAACTTGAAAAATATCAACCAAGTATTCCCCCAGAAATGTTCAAGTATTGAATTGACGTAGTACTCTTAAAGACATGATTATATAAGTTATACCCATGAATAACTCATCTCCCAAGCATATATAGTTTAAAAGCAAAATTAAAATAACTATAAGCAGCAGGTTTATTGACTCCAGAATCCAGATACAGAAATTCAACACATATGACAGCCAAAAACAAATTTTAAGATTTTAATTTGAAAAAACTATCAAAGAAAAACTTGACCTAAAAAGCTGTGGAGCATATAAGTTGTTTATTTTTTTACAACGGAGCATATAAGTTGTTTATTTTTTACAACGAAGCATATAAGTTGTTGCAGAGACAAAGCTTCCCCATCTTTATCTCAGAAATTCTTAAATTGGGTCTTGAGTTTAGTTTCCAGACCTTTAATTAACTGTTTGTCCCATTCACTGCTTGCTTTTAATACATGTAAAGATGATTCTTGCATACCAACAATACAGGACAGGACAAGTCTTGCAAATAAATACTAAAAGATATAAGCTGCAATGAGTAAAGTCATAAACTCCTTTAAAATAGAATATGTTGGAACAAAAACTGAGAGAGAGATTGACCTGAATGATTTTACAGCATCAACAATTTCTCCTATTTGTACATCATTGGGGTATATCTGAGCAGATTGCAGACATATGAGGACAGTGTTAATGGAAGTTGAATGCTCAATGCTTTTTAGGACTTGTTCATCTTAAAGTTAACAATAACTTTAATCAGTACAAAGGGAGTATAGCACTATAGCATTTCATCTTAATACCTCTTGAGGACAGTGTTAATGGAAGTTGAATGCTCAATGCTTTTTCAATGGTTCCTTCATATTGGTTTCCTTGATGACTAAACTTTTTATATGTGAGCAAGTACAATCCTATGTTGGGAGAAGCTCAAAATAGAAACATGTGTAATTGTGTATAGCCTATGAAGTACACACGTGTCAAAATTAGGAAAGAAGTTAAAACCTAGACATTCTATGGACTCGTAACGTGGTGTAATATATCAATTGTATTGGACTCTGGAATATGTAATGGAATCAGTAGGGAATTGTACAACACTTCATTTCGGTAAACTTTTTTAGAACCCTTTAACACTTTTTCATCATAATGTCATCATTCACAATTAGAGAGCTAAGCCCTTTTCATGCTTAAAGCTTGGATTCAAATGCCATGTCTAATCAGAACACCAAAAATGCAATTAACCGGTACAACCTGATTGTATTATTTATCATACATATCAATCATTTGACAGATGCATACCTCGGCATGCTTCAGCTCCATTGTACCCTCCACTAGTTCTATTTCCAATTTGTGGTATTGATCAAACAACCCAGAAGAACTATCAAACTTTTCCTGACACAATGAGCTGTCATTGTTGGGGATGCATGTTCTAAGAGATAAACTGATGTGGTTCCCATCAACTTTAGCTACATGTAGACCATTAAGTGTACTATCAAGCGTTTCTATAGCCTCCAACCTGAATAGATGGAATATTATTTTAAACAACACTATGCAAGAACAAGAACGGAGAATAAAAGCATTTTCTGCTAAACAAATACCTCTTGAAAGCGCCCTCAAGATCTTGCAATGTCTTATAAGCTGTTTTGCTCTTCTCAAGTTGATTGCTAAGTTCTAAAAGCTTCATGACAAATTCCCAAAATTACATATTCATTCGACAAGAACATTCTTATTTCTGGAAGTTTAATCTACCACTCTTTATATGTTATCTCACATTGAATACTCCAACTAATTTTTCACTTTAATTTTCTCACTTTACATTTTATAAAGTGCACCAAAAACTTGGATATCAAGTAAACCTTAAAATTAAATTCCTCATGTGTGCTTCTTAAGTTCTCTTCATCTTCTATTTCTCCTGAGCAACATGCATGGTCACCCACCTGCATCAAACTCTAAGACAACACCTTTAGAAAAGAAAATATGTATTGACACAGTTGATTTACAAATAAGTAACAGTATGAGAAGTAAGCCTCTAGCAAATCAAGATGAAATGCTATAGTGCTATACTCCCTTTGTCCTCCAAAAAGAATCTGGTTTGATAAATGTAAAACAGTACAATTTCGGCGGGTTAAAACTATGCTAACATTTTTGAATTTATTTATTCTTTTAACTATACACATTATATGGGTCTTGTTTCAGACTCTTTTTTGGAAATCTTTTGACAAATTATATAAAAACTTGTCTTCATTGGATCTAAATGGACTCGTATTTTTTAGACACAAGAAGTTATTTGAAACATGGCTATTATTTTTGGGACAGAGGAAGTATTGCAAATAATATTAAGATTCAGCATCATAGAGTTTATTAACACAAATAAATACACTAGACCAGTGTTGTCAATCCCGGATAGCGGAGCGTAGCGGATAGCGGGATGACCGCTATTTAGACGATATATATGCAAAATACATATTATATGTATGCATGTATTACATGTCATGCACATATCAATTCCAGGAAATGATATATCACAAATATGTGAGTCAAACGTCATGAAATTTATACTTTCTAAATTACCAATAAAGAGGCATTAGAGTCTTAAACAAAACAAACAAATAATTTAAGTACCTTACCTCTGAGCATTAGAACTTAAGTTCATTATATCTCATTATTCTTAATAAATTTGTGTCATTAATATCTCATTATAAGAAACCGTGGTTGTTGGGATGCCTTGGACTACCTAATCTAACTTGACATGGAGATGTATGATATAGGCTATGTTTGATCTTGTTTTCTGTTTTGAGTTATTTTAGTAGTGTTTACTATTATTTAGTAGTTTTTTTGCCCCACATGTTCTGGAGGTTGAATTGAGGTTATTTTTTTACTCCAAAAACATCTAAAAGTAAAATGTACTCCCAAATTCCCTCAAAACTAGCACTCAAGTAGCTTTGTAATTATAGCGTCTGCTATAGCCGCTATAGTGTCCGCTACAGCCGCTATTGCCAACCGCTCCGCTATAGGCAGTCTCATAGCGCCTACACCCTGCCCCGCTATCCCGCTATAGCCCGCTATTGACATCACTGCACTAGACATATTTTTTCAGCATAGAGTCACTCAGTCATTACTGCAATCAGAAGCTAGGTATGTGTTATCTTTTAAGTCCCCATATGTGAGAAAGAGCACTCACATACAGCCTCGAAAACCTACATTTATTGACCAAGAGGGATAACCTCATTAATCCAAGACACAGTTGCAAGTATTGTTCACAAGATAGGTTTTAAGGCATTCTTTTAGTAGCCATAGTAACTATGTCTCTCTATTGATTATACCTATAGAAGTGTAGAGCATTCTAGACTATTCATAAACGAATGAAAGAACCTGTGATTCCAAAAGATCCAACGAACAGCATAAACCTTCAACCTCACATCCCAATTTCTCAGATTCTTGAAACAGGAGAAAAACATTTAGGAATCATGCAAGGAACTCATGAAACCATGTTCATTATCAAGTTTTAAACAATAAGTTGTGACAGCACCTTCCACATATCTTCTAGAAAGTTCCTCAATTTCCTTTGACATTTCTTCATTTTTACCCTCCAAGGAGCTTTGCTCATTTTGAAAATACCCCACAAGTTCATCTGAAATATCAATCACCACAGCAATAGTAACAAGCACAATTTCCCTGACAAACGCATTAAGGATGCAAAAAGGCAGAGTTTTACCTATATCCCCATTAGCTAATAAGTCTATATCTGATGTGTCTGATAGTATTTGATCTATTTTGCTCTGCAACATGAATTCAAAAAAATAAATAAGTAGATATTGGAGAGACAGAAGTACTTACCTAAGCTTACAATATATACACGGTCGAAGCAATATAGTATATAAAGAGCGTTATGCGTGGTATTCATCCTATACTGAATAACGGACCTCGAACTGAAGAGTGCAATCGTTCAGTAATTTCTCCGTATCTGAAGAGGAAAGTGCAGGAGCATCCTTGGAGTTTTGTAAGATATCTCTAAACTCCACGATTCGACTGTGAAGGTATCAGAAATCATTTTAAAACCAAAAAAAAACGGTGACTTGGTATAACTTTATCAAGGTATTAAGAGAGACCTGCGTAGTGAATCGAGATCCAGAGATGGCGAAGAAGAGGTAACAAGGGTTCGTTCGGCCATTTCTCATAGACCTTCTTCTCAAACTCTCGGCATTTTCGTTGGGGAAAAAAATGTTCGTTTCCACACTTCCGCAGTGCTTTCAAGTTTCAACGACTCCAGTGGCGCCGTGTATTTTCAAACTCCACTCATGAGTGTGAAATGGGCATATAGGAGGTGAATTGGATGTCTACAAGACTACAAGGATAGCTTTATATTAAAAAGGGAAAACTGTCAAATAGGTACTCGAACTTTCATAAAAAAGTTAATTAAGTCCTTCTATAGGAGGTTCTGTCCGGCCGTCACGATTTGGGGCAGTTTCCGGTGGAATTTTTTGATGAAATTTTTTGAGCATCTTATTCACCAAGTCTAGTTTACTCATACCAAATTTCAGCTAAAAATTCAATTGGGAACACATTCAAATTAATTCTTGAAGATAACTGCGCATTTGTGCGTTCTCGAATTAATTTGAATCCGCTCCCGATTAAAATTTTAGCTGAAATTTAGTATGAATAAACTAGACTTGGTGAATAAGATGTTCAAAAAAATTCATCAAAAAATTCCACCGGGAACCACCCTAAATCGCGACGACCGGACAGAGTCTCATACAGAAGAACTTAATTGACTTTTTTATGAAAGTTCGAGGACCTATTTGACAGTTTCCCTATTAAAAATGTACCAACTTTGACAGATTGCCAAGTATAGTATTTGGGGACTAAGGTAGTACATAATTTTAACTCTAAGTGCACATCTCAAACTTTTTGAGTGTCAAGAAACTTAAAAGAATTCAGAAAACAATTATATAAATTAGAATCTATGAACCACCAAATATCATTTTTAGAAAAATAACAATAACATTCAAGCCTTAGTCCCAAAAGATATTAAGGGCGGCTATCATGAATTGATACATGATATCACCACCAAAAGGAAAAAAAAGAAAATAAAGATAAAAAGATAAGATATTACAAAAAGATAATATAAAAAGACATGAATATACCTAAAAATGATAAAATAAAAAGGATAAAAATAATGTTTATATATATAAGGATAAAAGAATAAAAAACAAGAAGAAGAAAAAGACGAGGGGAAATAATAATATGAGATCACTACTCCACACGAATACCCGTCTTCCACTTTGCTCTCTTCAAAGTCATACCCCCATCCAACCCAATGCAAAGAAGAAGTATATCACTTCGGACTCCCCTAACCCACGTCTGTTTGGGTCTTCCTCTCTCTCTCTCTCTCTCTCTCTCTCTCTCTTCCATATGTCTCTTCTTCACACATCTCAACACGCCTGGCAGGGGCATCACTCGGTCTTCTACGCACATGCTCAAACATCACTTTTAGATATATAAAAATTAAATGAAATATTATTCTAAAATTATAACTTCTAGAATATTATTCTAATTAAAATTATGTTCCAAAATTTAAGAGATAACTATGTATTTTGAGATAGAGGTAGTACCTAATTTTAACTCAAAATTCACGTTCTCAAAAAAATACGTCATACCTTCTTAAATAAGTGAAATGGCCAATTTCTCACATTTGAAGTGCGCAATAAAGTAAGGGTAATATAAGAGTAACTTTATATTAAAAATTTACCAAATATAGATTTGTGAAGTTTATTTTGGACTTGCCCAAAAGGAAAGTGTATGTGAAGTTTATTTGGGACCAGAGGTCATATTATTATTTTTTTTTAAAAAACTATTACTACATAATACATTAATAAATAAAGCGTAATCAAAGTAAAAACATGTTAATAGTGTAAAATTCAACATTTTCCACTTATTTAAAAATGGAGAAAGTATACATCCCAACTTCTAAAAAACAAAATTGATGTAAACTCAAAGGTGCACCTCCCAAACTATGTCATATCAATTAGTGATGTGAGATCAAATTCAGATCAAAGTAATGATGTGGATATATCCATCTCAAAGGCTATGTTCCAATTCATAGTATTATATATGCAAAACACAAGTGCTCAACTCTATTTATTAGAAATTGTATACTCATATCCACTAAAAATATGAGTACATTATGAACATAAAAGATGCATTCGATGTTGAAAATGATTATGATATATATAGATTATACTCTACATATCGTACGCATACGAACTATACGACCAATATGATATGAAGAGCGAGTTAACAAAGTTTCAAGATCAAATAATATTGAATTCCCACTACTAATATAAAAAACGTTTCGAGATCAAATGCCTCAAAAGTAACTTTTCATATCTTCATACCAATGAGTGGTATGAAGAGCGAGTGAACAAAGTTTCAAGATTAAACAATATTGAATTCTCATTGTGTTGCATGAAAGGTCAAGTTCAACTTCCGTTTTTACAAAGGCCTCAAGAGTTACTGGTTATACTAATGAACGGGAATAAACCTAGAAGCTCTCATTGCAAAGGCATATAATACCATGTTCTCATTCAAAATTCACACATACTTTTAAAATACTGCATCTCCCGATCTCAATTATTCATGTTACGACACAAGTGTTCATATGGTGTTTCATAATCAACGTATTAAATACCTACATAATCATCTTTAGGGACATACAATACCAAGGATATGTTTATATAATTAGTTCAAAAATAAGACGTTCTCAACAAATATAAGTATGTATTATCAATATTATAATCAACTAGATACATGATTTTCCATTTGTTATAATAACCCATAAACACATGCTAAAACTAAAACACAAAATCATTTTATCCCGTGCACGGCACAGGTAACGATACTAGTAAGGTAATATTTATGAAATTTAGAAATGTACAATCTGAGCTCATTACGACTACCTCTGTCCCTTTTACTTAGAGACATCGTTGATTTTTCCAGTCAATTAAAAGGTGATAAACTTTGATCTATTATTTTAACAAATAATTTATTTATGTAAAACTTAATAAATTTATACTGTTATGATAATATTTTTAACAAATAACATTTTAATATAATTTTCATATAATCAATATTACTATGTAAAATATATAATCGTTCAAAGTTGAACAACTTTGACTTGAAAAAAATGTTTAGCTAAACAAAAAGTGATGGAGGGAGTAATATACTTTATGTAAATTTCTCACACAAGATTATGAATGGAGAGGAGCACACATGAGCACATTCAAATTTTATCATGAAATCTAGTATACTCTCGCAATTATCCTTGATTTCAATACTTAGACGAAAAAAATTGAAATAGTGTTATTGAGGATAACCATGGTTCTATAAGATTTTACTTGTTCCATTCCATTTTATTTGTCTTATTTTTCTTTTAGGTCTTTCCAAAATAAACGACACATTTCCTTTTCTTGAAAAACAAATATATATGGTTTACATCATTTCAATTTATTATGCTCAAATTTCAATCACAACTTTTACATTTTTCATTATTGTGTTAATGATTATGTCAAACCAAAAAAGACACATAAATGGGACCGGGTAATACTATTTATTGTGACCATTTCCATTGGTTACTTTCTCTAAGCATGATACTACAAATTAGGGGTCAAATTCGATGGTCATTCATATTTTTAATTATTTTCTCATGTCAGTTCTTTACATTTACTATCTCTGTTTCTTGAATCTATAGATAATACATTTGAGAGGTACAATTATGGAAATTTTTGCGACATGTCAATTCTAAGCAACTCTTTTATAATAATATTCTAGATTCTCTTTCTAAATTAAAAATATCTTCTAAAATTTTGAAGTAATTAAAATCTCCCTCAAATCTTTCGTATATTAAAATTTGAATTGCTCAAAATTCGAATAAAGCTTGGTGTTAGATTAGAACTAGAATTCAACAACGTTGGAATTCCTTAAAAATCAAAATTTTAAGATATAGCTTTCTGATTTGAAGTAAATAAGTAATTAAAATCTGCCTCAAATCTTTCGTAGATTAAAATTTGAATTGCTAAAAATTCGAACAAAGCTTGGTGTTAGATTAGAACTAGAATTCAACAACGTTGGAATTCCTTAAAAATCAAAATTTTAAGATATACTACGTAGCTTTCTGGTTCTCAAAAAAAAAAAAAAAAGATATAGCTTTCTGATTTCTAACAACGTTGGTTTTAAAAGAATCCTATTATCACAAATACCAATAACGAGCTTCCTTCAAAGTCTCCTAAAAAATATACTACAAATCTATAAACTTTAACATTTTACTTTTAAAATAATAATTTTTTGTTTTGCTTATATAAACGGAGTATTCTATATTATATAATGAAATAATTTCTATTATATGACCAAAATATGAAAAATAGATAAAAAAATGATTTACTAATTTTTAGTGAATATAATTATATTTAAAATTATAAAAAAATATTAATACGTGATTAATGTAACATTCTATTTTGTTGGAAACGTATGTCTTTCGAACACATTTTGGTTTGGAGTATATCTATAAATAATACATCTATATCTATAAATAATACATTTGAAAGATACAATTATGGAAAGTTTTGCCATGTGTCATCTTCTAAGCAAACTTTCATTATAATATTTTAGATTTTTTTTCCAATTTAGTAAATAAACTATACTTCCGTTAATTAGTATTAAAGGTAGATTAGAACTCATCTTACGTTTAATTCAAAGCTAAGGTAATTCAAAAAATAAAATCTCATATTTATTTTTAAGTGCTATAACTTTTCAATTTGTACTTTGATGGTTACAAAAAATATACCATAATTTATAACTTTTTATTCTCTTTCATATGAGATCAATCTATCTATCTATAGATGATACATTTTAAAGATACAATTATGGAAAGTTTTGCCATGTGTCATCTTCTAAGGAAACATTAATTATAAAATTCTAAATTCCCTTTCTAATTTGGTATGTTCGTTAATTATTCTTCCCATACATTAGTATTTAACTTAGATTAGAACTGATGTTACGTTAATTTATGACTGATCTCTAAGTTGGAATCCTACGTCCTCTTTTAAAAAAACTTCCTAAAACTATGCAACTCAAATAATAAAATCCCATGTTTATTTTAAACTAAAATAACTTTTGAATTTGTACTTTAATTGTTACAAAAAATATACTACGTATTAAATTTCATAATTTTTTAATATATCTCATTATGACACCGATATTGAATATATAAAAATAAAAAATAGTTTAATACTTTAAAAAACATTTTTATTTTAAAGTGATATATCTTTTTTATTTGTACTCTGATTGTTACAAAAAAAATATAAAAATTTATAACTGTTTACAATATTTCATATGACACCAATGTTGCATATATAAAAAATATCTATTAATATGTGTAGTTTCTTATCTTGCATATATAAAAATAGAATTAATTTTTATTATTGTTATACATGCAACATTGGTGTCATATGGAAAATAATAAAAAGTTAGGAATTTTGATATATATTTTGTAACAATCGGAGTATAAATTAAAAAGTTATAGAAGTTTTACAAAACAGATGTTATTTTAAGGTGTTAAATTATTTTTAAATTTTATGTATCTAATATTGGTGTCATTAAAAGATAATAAAAAGTTATTAATTTGATATATTTTTTGTAAAAACCGGAGTATAAATAAAAATGTTACAACACTTATAAATTATTTATATTTTTTGATACATTTTTTGTAACAACTGGATCACAAATAAAAAATTCATACCACATTAAAATAAAGATGAGATTATATTTGGTGGGGCCATGATGAGTTATAATTTAACTCAACAAAAGTTCCATAATTTACAATTGCAATCTCATTTGATAACACTGAAATCGGCTGAATCGGCATTTTATTCAAATTTATGAAATTCTGGCTGAAGTGGTTGAATAGACTGATTCTGTTAACTTATGAAAAATTAGATTTAATTTTTTTGCTAACAAAATAAATACGGAGTATTTTTTTATGAAAAATAACTAAAATAATCTCCCATGATAACTTCAATACAGTCAGAAAATCAACTCCAATTTTATTTTTCTACAAGACAGATGTTTTAAAGTGTTAAATTATTTTTTATTTTTATATATTTAACATTCGTGTCATATGAAAGATCATAAAAAATTGTGAATTTTGATACATTTTTTGTAACAATTGGACACGACAAAATTTATAATTGAACACGACAAAATTTACATAATTTATATATGTGATCTCATTTGATAACACTGAAATTGGTTGTATCGGTTGATTCTACTGAAATTTATGAAATTCTGGCTGGAGTGGTTGGATAGACTGATTCTGGTGACTTATGAAAAATTATATTTAAAATATTTGTTACTAATAAAATATAGATTCTTTTTCATAAAAATGGCCAAAATAGTCCTCCATAGTAACTTTAGTCATTACAGCCGGAAAATTAACTTCAATATTACTTTTTCTTCTCATTACTACCTCCGTCACGCTAATATTAGAACGGAAGGGGGTGACACGATTATTAATAAAAGTGAGTTTATGTGATTGATGTTAATTATTGATAAAATAAAAATGATTTAGAGCAACACAAACTTTACTAAATTTGATATGTGACAATTTTAGTGGGTTTTTCCAAAAAACGTAAAATGAAACAATATTAGCGGAACGGAGAGAGTATTACATAATTCAGCGTGCGAAATAAAAGCTTTGAAAAAAACCAACATTCAAAAAACATTAAAAAATTAAAAAATATGTACAACTTACACGGGTAAAATGCTAGAATAGGACGAGAAGCATTTTAATAAAAGAAAATTGAAAAGGATAAATTTGTGTCTTAGACGGGTTAGGTTTAGTAATTCTAGGAGGCACATAAAGCAATTTTCTATTTGGATACATAGAGCCCATTGGTAACACTGAAACTGACTGAATCAGATAAAATTGAAAATGGTAAATTTGTGTCTTACACGGGTTAGGGTTAGTAATTCTAGAGTCAGGGGCGTAACTAGGATTGAAGGTTGGACTAGGCCGGTACAAAGAATTTTTGAGACAATTTTTTTCACATAAATTTTTACACTGAAAATACAAAGAATTTTCAAATTTGGGGCGGGCCATGGCCCGGTTGGCCACCCTTCTACCTCCGCCACTGTTCTAGACGACACATAAAACAATTTCTTATTTGGATACGTAGAACGCATTTGGTGACACTGAAATTAGCTAAATTGGATAAATCAGGTGAAATTATGGCTGAAGTGTTGCATTGGTTGAGTTATTGAAAAATTGTATTTAAAATATATTTTGTTAATTAAGTTAAGACAAAAATACATGAAAAATAGTTATAATAATGTTCTATAGTAAATTCAGTTAATTCAGCTAGAAAATTACTCCAACCTAATATACTTTGATTATTTCCCAATTCAGCGAGCGAAGTCAAAATTAAACTACGCAATTGATTAACACATTTGACGATAAGATGAAAACAAAGGTTGCCAAACGGGCTCATAGATTAGGGCGATGCTTGGCATATAGAACATAATTTTGAACTTTTAGTTGGATGAGGTAAATCTGTTTGGCAAAAAGAACTAAAAATTAACCAGATAATAGGACATCAAACTAGAAATTTTCAAAAGCAAGGAATCAACCCTAAAACTCCATATTAGCTTAGAATAAATCTTCCGAATCATTTTGCACATTCTGATTTCCTGATATAATACTAATAACAGTAATAAAGATGTTTTTTGTTTGGACTAATTTTTTAGCTTAAACATATACAGTGTGATATTATGAGTAATAAAAAACTATTACTCCCTCCATCCCAAAATTATCTTCATAGTTAATATTCACATGGTCAACTCAAATTACTCTTAATCTTTTACTTTATATATCAAATTTTTATCAAAATTAAATTTTCTTGATCAGGCTTTGTAGCGGTTTTAATGTAGTTTCTGAATATATAAATTTTATTTACTAAAAATAATCTGAGTGTGAACAGGGATCGAGTTGCTTTATCGTCAGTCAAGCATCGTAAACCGAACGATGAAGATAAATATGGGACGGAGGTAGTATAAATTAACTTAAGGTACATGTATTCCAAATGTAAAACAAGTATTGCAATTTTAAAATGTTTTTTTTATATTTTTTAATTTTAAATATATTAATATATAACTTTATCCTTAAAGTCAAAATGGTGCAAACATAACTAAGCAAGTACACATACAATACATTTAACAAAAAGAACTTTTTAAAAACCCGAAATTTGAAGAACATTAAGAAGTTAAAATGCGGATGTGTAGTACCTAACAACACTTACGAAGTACTTTAAAGTTAGATTCCTAGATGTACTTTCCATCTTTTACATATACATTTAACTAAAAATGTGTAGTTAGTTTTGAAAAAAACAATAAACCAGGATGAAATTTAATGGAAAAAATAGGCATTTAGCATTTTCATTTTTTGTTTAGGTAAATATAGTTGAAAAGATTAATTTCATTTGGATGCAAATGAGAGTTACAAGAATGCTATTTTCATTGGAAATTATTGACTGCAAATATGTTTAGATAATTAGTTAAAAACAAAACATACTCAATAAATTAGAATATGCATTATAAACCAACGTTAAAATTGACTGAATAAGTGAATTTCTGTTGATAAACTAAAAATCAAAATCACTTAAACCCGTGCACGGGTAAAGATACTAGTATGAACATAATTCAAAAAACATCCTAAAACCTCCTGCCAATGCTACGTTACATATAAATTATTAATTTTTTTTAAAAAAAAAACATGAATTATGTATGGAAATTTGTTGTGTTCGATTAGAAATTTAGAATTCATCAAAGTTGTATACATTATTTATGTAAAGTTTTCTCAATGTCTATAGATGCATGAGACGTTTATCATACAATATCGGGACATATCAGATCAGATTAGAAAATATAAATTAAATTAAAACATCTTTAAAGGGATCCTCCCTAAATTTTAGAACTCTATACCATATTAGAATAAATCTCCCAAAACATTAGACACGTTCATATGCACTGATATAATACTAATAAGAGTAAGAAAGACTTTTAATTGGATTGATTTTTTTTAGCTTAAACATATCTAAATGCTTTTTTGAGCTACTTAACACTATTACTTTTTTATTGTTTGAAAAGTGAAAAATACTATTTTGAACATTCTTTGCAATGCACACATGGTGTGATATTATGAGTAATACAAAGTATTATGAATTAACTTAAGGTACATGTCCTCCCAAAAAAAACTTAAGGTACATCTATTTCATATGTAAAACAAATATTGCAGTTTTTCAAATCTTATTTTTAATATGGAGTGTTTATTTCGATTTCAAAATATAATAATATTAATAATTTTATCTTCAAAGTCAAAATGATGTAAACATGATTAAGTATGAACACCATATTTAAAATTTATTTTACAAAAGGCACCTTTTTTTGAAAAGAACAAACATATTTTAAAATATCGAAATTAAAATATATGTACAACTTTGTTAGAGAATTAAAAAAAAAGTTTCAGGTTGCTAGAATGTGATGAGAAGTATTTTAGTAAAAGAAAATTAAAAAAGGGTAAATTTATCTTACATGGGTTCGGTTTAGTAATTCTAGGGAGAACAAAAAGCAATTTTCAATTTGGATTCATAGAGCCCATTTGATAACATGGAAATTGGATGAATAGGATAAATCTGCTAAACCGTTGTTCTATAGTAACTTCAGTCAATTCGGCCAGAAAATTACTTCAACCTGAATTATTTTGATTATTTCTCAATTCGCGTGAGCGTGAAATCAATATTACGCAATTGGTAAAAACATTAACCGATAAGCTGAAAAAAGTGGTTGTCAAATGGGCTCATAGATTAGGGATATGTTTGGCATTTGGAGTTGTAGGTGGATATTAATGTTTGAATTAAGGCTTATTGTTTGAATAGAATTTTGAACCGTTATTGAATAAGGTAAATCTGTTCGGCAAAAAGAGCTGAAAAGTACCCAGATAATATGACCTAATCAGATCAAATTAGACAAGATTAAATCAAATGACATCAAACAAAAAATTCCAGTTCAATCACAAAAAGAAGTCCTCCCTTAAACTCCTATTAGATTAGAATAAATCCCTCGAAATATATATACTACACATTCTATTTTCCTAATATAATACTAATAAGAGTAATAAATATGTTTTTAATTGAAATGATTTTTAAACTTAAACATATATGAATGGTTTTTAGATTTATTTAAAATTATTATTTTTCTATCATTTGAAAAGTTAAAATTATATATTTAGAGAATTCTTTGTAATACATATATGGTGTGATATTATGAGTAATAAAAAGCTATTATAAATTAACTTAAGGTGCATGTATTCCAAATGTAAAACAAGTGTTGCAGTTTTAAAATATTATTTTTAGTAATTTTTTTCAATTTCAAAATATATTAATATTAATAATTTTATCTTGAAAGTCAAAATGGTTAAGCAAAATTAATTAAGAAACAAAACATTTAACAAAATGAACTTTTTGAAAACTCAAAATTTAAATAATATTAAGAAGTTGAAAAATACTTCATATGCACAACTTTCCATCCGTAAGTTAGAGAATTAAAAAAAGGTCTGAGGTTGTCAGAATGCGATGAGAAACACTTTTAGTAAAAAGAAAATTAAAAAAGGATAAAATTGTCTTACATGGGTTAGGTTTAGTAATTCTAGGGGAGGCATAAATAAATTTCTGATTTTGATAGGTAGAGCCTGTTTGGTAACACTAAAAATGGGATGAATCGGAAAAAAATTGTTTAATTTATGAAATTTAGACTGAAGTGGTTGCATTAGCTAAATTATCGAAAATGTATATTTGAAATGTATTATGTTAATAAATTCAAAAAAAAATATACATAAAAATAGCTAATATAGTGCTCTATGTATTTGCTAAAAAAGTTGGGTGATAAACTTAAAAACAAAGGTTGCCAAACAGGCTCATAGATTAGGGCTATGTTTGGCGTTTCAACCCATAGGTGGATGCTAATATCTGAATTAAGAGTTATTGTCTGAACTAGAAACTATTGGCTAGATATGAATTTTGAAATGTTGTGTTTGAACTGGTAAATCTGTTTGACAAAAGAAATTGAAAAAAAGCCCATATAATATGACCAAATCAGATCAAATAAAATTAGATCAGGCTATATTCAATCAAAATATATAGACAAATCAAATAAAAAAAATTAGTCCAATTAGAAACATTTTTAGTGGAGTCCTCCCTAAAATTCAAAACACTATATTATATTAGAATTCAACAAATCTCCTAGAAAATATTCATAAGTAAAGTTTGGAATTAATTACCTTATTATGAAGTTAATCACAATACAAGCAAGCAAGGGCGAGACATACATACAATATATTCATATTTTAAAAATATTCATGGGTA
This sequence comes from Cuscuta epithymum, assembly GCA_945859915.1. NCBI lineage: Eukaryota > Viridiplantae > Streptophyta > Magnoliopsida > Solanales > Convolvulaceae > Cuscuta > Cuscuta epithymum. The sequence goes on from CAMAPF010000001.1 coordinate 855,510, forward strand.
AATTTTTATTTATCACCAAATTTGAGATGATGACTCATGTTTTGGTATTAAAATACAAAAATGGACTACAATAATTATAAAAATAACCTCAAAAACTAATTCATTGATTACAATCTAATCGAGAAAAAGAATTTTAAAAACATTTCAAAATCATGAATATGAGTTTTATTAATATAAATTTATGCAATGAGGTCATTTAACTCGATCTATAAGTCAATGTCTCAAGATTAAGGTAAGATATGTTTATTAGCTCCAAGCCATCAACTTAACATTAAGATTGTTGAGCTAGAATAGAATTGTAGCCTAGGGTATTCAGTTTCCTATTTTTTAATCGCACACATACAACTTGAATAATAACACTATACTTAAAAACACAAATTTCCAAAAAATATCATGTGAGTCATATTATAAATTCAATAACCCTTATTTTACTTAATAAGATCACAATATCCTCAATAACTCAATCTAATGAAAAATAAATCGATCACTAGAAATCACAATATGCAACCTGTTGGCGCCCGTCATGACCTTCATTAAAACAAGAATGTCACAAAACTATATAATCTAAACTCTTTTCTTGAAGAAAGAGATCGAAATACTAATTCGCAAAATTCTAAATCCTATAAGGGCTAATATCTTAAAAAAAAATGACTACACTCATTTTAGATAAATAAATGTGTACTTATCAGTTTCAAAGACAAAATAAGCCACAGACGAAATTAAATGAGAAAAAGTATGTATTTTTCATTTTTTTTAACGAAAATATAGTTGAAAAGATTAATTTTATTTGAATGCAATTGAGTGTTATGAAAAAATGTTCTTCTCATTGCAAATTATAGACTACAAACATGTTTAGATTATTAGTTCAAAAATAAAATATACTCAATGAATTAGTATATGCATTGTAAATCAATGTTATAATCGACTAAATTAGTTATTTTCCGTTATAAAATTTAAAAAGAATAATCATTTTAACCCGTGCGTGGCACGGGTAAAGATACTAGTTATAGAATATATAATACATCACTCTCTCTGTCCTGTTAAAATTATTTATCAACTTTTATTTTTATTTGTTTTGAAATTTTGTCACTCTACTTTAAGGTTGAAGTTACTTTTATGGGTTAGTTGAATGAACTTTGTAGAGGACCATTTTAGTTATTCTTGTATAAATTTTTCTTTATTTTATTAATAAAATATATTTGAAATATAATTTTTCCACAACTTAGATTAATGAAATATATTTGAAATTCATATTTGATTGAATAAATCTCCCCGAAAAATTCTATACATTCTAATGTCTTGATATAGTTAAGGTACATGTATTTCAATTGTAAAACAAGTATTGCAATTTTTAAAAGCTTATTTTTAATAGGGAGTATTTTTAAGATTTCAAAATATAATAACAAAATTAAGAACCCAATATTTTAGTTTATTTGTTAAAAACGCTTTTTTTGGAAAGCACTAAGAAACCTAAAGAGACTAAAATTTAAAGAACATTATTAAATTAAAAAATATGTACAACTTTCCATTCACACACTAGAAATTAAATTTTTTTTGAGGTCGCTAGAATGTGATGAGAAGCACTTTTGTTAAATGAAATTTAAAAAGGGTAAATTCTTCTTACATGGGTTAGGTTTAGTAATTTTAGGGCGCATAAAGCAATTTTCTATTTGGATACATAGAGCGGTTAGATCCCATTTGATAACACTGTAATTGTCTAAATCGGATAATCTGCTAAAATTATGAAATTATTGTATGGTTTGCTTAGCACGGATGCATGGATCACAAAAATTATTGTCCCTTCGAAAACCCTTGAAAGAACTAATATGATGTATCTTTCCATCAGATGCATGTCCCAAGCGTTGATGCCATATATCAAAACTAACACAGACTGACATTGCCACCCTTTCACTTTCTCGGGACTCCAAGTAATAGAGACCATCACGGAATTTACCCACGCCAATTAGTTTTCTCGAGGGTACGTCCTTTGAAATACAGAAGTTTGAAAAAAAATGTAAGTGTGCAATTTAGATCACTTGTTAAGCGGCTAACTGAGAGTAAGTTGCTTTGAAATTTTGGAACATATAGAACACGTTCAAGGTGGAGCCCATTGGGTAAGTATAAACTTCCGACAGAATGAACCATAATTGATTCGCCGTTAGGAATTCTGACTGAGGGTTCCGACGCTTGACTGGTGATATTAAAAAGATTAATATCACTGTAAGTGATGTGTTCAGTAGCTCAATTATCCAAGGACGAGAATGTGGCGTGTATGCCATATTTATTTGCGGACTAGAAAAACAACCCAAACCTTCATAGCTGGATTTAACGGTGATGTCACCAATTGCCATTGCAAAAATAGAAGGATGAAAAAAAAACTACAATTTATTTTTCCAGAATTTCGACTCTGATACCATGATAAAATTGGAAATCACTAAAGAAATAAAGCTACTGGAAGTATGAACTCTCATAAAGGTGCATTGATCTTCACATACATATTGAGCATTTGATTTACATATATACATAGTATAATACTACGAGAAGGTATAAAATAAGGGAAATGACAAGTACATGGACCATGCATACATGCACCCACGTAGACTTGCTATAGTAAAATAGTACACATACAATAATGAAACTAATAATATTGATAATACTTTAATAAATCCGAGTAAGCTTTGGCTGGATGGTGGTTTGATGAATACTGGAAATGGGCACTTAATCAAGATAAAATTAGGGTCAAAATAAAGAACCCGTGAAGCTGATCGGGGTGAAAAGAGTTACTAGGCAATATAGGCATTTTAATTATCGTTTTATATGGATGATAATTTCAATTTCACTTTCAAAGATAATTCTTGAATCAATTAGAACCATAAATACTTGAAATTTTTAATTTCACTTACAGATTCGCTGAGAAGTAATTTATTATATTAACCGTTACTTAAAATCTGCCACCAACAATATTGGTTCCTCACTCATGAATCTTGACAAGCTGATGAATGATACTCTTTTTTTATCTGAATACTGCTGTATACTTTCCTTTGATGAATTGCCTGTTAAAATGTTCCATTATTGCAGTTAACATTTTGAAAGAAAGTTGATGGCACGCACAAATACATTTCAATCACCAGAAAAGTTTGGAAACCCAATCATAACTGACAATATGATGTCTCAGCAACTAAACTCAGAGTGCTTAAATGGGCACATTGCCATTCTTTGGGATATGGAGAACTGTTCGGTTCCTAGTATTGTTCGCCCAGAAGATGTGGCGAGAAATATAATAAAGGCCTTGCAGGTTCTTGTTCATCCCATGATTAGAGGAGCTGTCAAAATGTTTTCTGCGTATGGGGATTGCATTTTGTTCACAAAACGATTGAGGGAAGGTTGTCACAGAACAGGGTGTAAGTTGGTATTGGTCGATGAGCACAATGCTATGCCCCAAAGGCATGCCTGACTTCTATCCACGCTTATTTCTGCAATTAATGGGCCATGTATCAATTGGTTTTTAACTTCTTTTGAAAAATCCCTCTTTTTTGGATCAAATCCGTTGTGTACATCAACATATTATCTATGTACTTGCACAATACATTGTTGTATAAGCATAGCATAATGAGTTTGTTACTGTTTGCATCTTCCATAAACTATTTTTTGAAAATTGTGGCAACTTTGAGGGGGAGTTTAATAACTTTAATTAGGGATGGAACTCGGAGTAGAAAAACTTTTATTCATGAAATGGAAGGGTTTGTAAAAACTTCCATCAAAGTGGTTCGTATATGGAACTCACTTGCAATGGATGCATCGTTTAAGCATGCTCAAGATAGTTTATTAGTAATAACGCATTTTCCGATCTCTTTTCAAGTATTTGTACGATGATTTCTTCTGTTTTGTCTATTAACATTTCGATACCAAGTATTCAGAAAGCCCCATGAAGGAGGGGGAAAAAGAGTTGAAGTCCCACACCCAAAAATTGTAAGGTGATAAAGTGATATATTAAGATCTGGGTAACTCCTTCTATTAGGTTGACCTTTTAGGAGGAAATCTCAAATCATAACATGGTATCAGAGCAAATGAAGAATCCCAAAATATTTCTTAACTTAGTAAATGAGATTGCCTCGTAATCCCACATATTTTTGTCAAGCAAATAAAAATATTAAATGGCGGATGGCTATGGATGAAGAGTTTAATGCACTCATTGATAATAAATTAAAATCTATAAAGTGTTACAAAGCTCGTTTGGATCAGGGTTTTAAACAACAAGCTGGGGTAGATTTCCGTGAGACCTTTAGCCTGGTTGTCAAAGCCACAACTATACGTCTCTTACTCTCAGTTGATACTTCCTTTTGTTGGACTGTTCAACAGCTTGATGTCAAAAATGCATTTTTACATGGTTATGTGACTGAAGGGGTCTATATGTGTCAGCCACAAGGCTTTGTTCATCCGCCTATTCCTAATCATCGTTGTCGGCTCCGCAATGCTCTTTATGGTCTTAAACAGGTTTCTAGTGCCTGTTTTCACAGATTAAGTGGTTTTATGCTTAGTCATGGGTTTTGCCAAATTAAGTTTGACTCCCCCATGTTTATTTATCATCGTGACTCATATTCTATATATATATATATATATATATATATATATATATATACACATATATATATATATTCACACACACATACACACACACATACATATATATATATACACATATATATGTATATGTAGGAAATCTTTCCGGTAAGGTATACCTTACCGGAGCCGCCGTGCGGCCTCCACGTTTCGAGGGCCTTCCCGGTGGAATTTTTCGATGAATTTTTTTGAGCATGTTCTTCATCAAGTCTAGTACATCCATATCAAATTTCAGCAAAAAATTCAACCGGGAAAGCATCCAAACGATTTTTGGAAGATAACTGCGTTTTATATGTATATAAAGGGTGCAGTTATCTTCCAAAAATCATTTGACTACCTTCCCGATTGAATTTTTTGCTGAAATTTGGTAAGGATGTACTAGACTTGATGAATAACATGGTCAAAACATTTCATCAAAAAATTCCACCGGGAAGGCCCTCAAAACGAGGAGGCCGCACGGAGGCTCCGGTAAGGTATACCTTACCGGAAGAGTTCCCTGTATATGTGTGTGTGTGTGTGTGTGTATATATATATATATATATATATATATATATATAAAGTCTAGTTTGAGCATGTTCCTCATCAAATCTAGTTTATTCATACCAAATTTCAGCTAAACATTCAATCGAGAAGAAAGTCAAAAAATTCCCTACGAAAAATATGTTATATATATATATATATATATATATATATATATATATATATATATATATATATATATATATATATAACATCGCAGTTTTCCTAGGGAATTTTTTTGACTGCATTCCTGATTGAATTTTTAGCTAGGAAAATTGCGATGTTTATATATATATATATATATATATATATAACACATTTTTCGTAGGGAATATTTTGAAAGAAAACTGCATTTTATATGTATATTCCGGACCAGTTCCTTTCAAAAATCATTTGAAGACCTTCCCGATTGAATTTTTTGCTCAAATTTGGTATAGATGAACTAGATTTGATGAGGAACATACACAAAATATTTCAGCCAAAAATACCACCGGTTGTCGGGGTTCTCACGAGTTCTCGTTTTAAGAGGGGTTCTCATTAGAACCCTCTATATATATATATAGACTTAGGATCAAATACAAACTCAACCTAATTTACAAAATGCAAATTAATCCTAGCCATTCATATGAGTGAGATGACCGTGTATTAATGGGTAAACCTCCCTCACTAACCATATGTAGTTGCTACAAAATAGGAAAGCTTTCCTTGATTTCCCACAATTTGTGCTAACGGGTGAAAATAACCACCCAAACAATTAGTGCCGTTGATTTTGTAATTTTGGACGGATGAGATGAATTTGTATTTTGTATGGGAAGCATAATTTGTATCCGATCTCATCCCTATATACCCTATATATATATATATGTATGTATGTATGTATGTATGTATGTATGTATGTATGTATGTATGTATGTATGTATGTATGTATGTATGTATGTATGTATGTATGTATGTATGTATGTATGTATGTATGTATGTATGTATGTATGTATGTATGTATGTATGTATGTATGTATGTATGTATGTATGTATGTATGTATGTATGTATGTATGTATGCAATGTATGTATGTATGCATGCATGCTTAAAGATAATATTTTGTGCTTGAATATTCAATATTCGGTATTAGTTATCATTTTTCATGGTTATTTTTGTATAAACATTTTTTGTATGTGGTTTAAGACATATTAACGTTACAAACAATTTGTAAAAGAGAATAATCTATTTTACAAGTGTTACAAGTGTTCTAAATTGTTCGATAATATTGAAAAATTTAAGACTTTCGGGGCCGAGCTCAATGGACTACCTAGTTGATTCTTACGGGCAGGAATGGACACATGATCAGGCCCAATTGTTGTGGGCCATGTCAGGCCTACCCACACTAATGGGCAAAAATTAGAAAAAATTCAGCCCGAACCCATTTTCGTACAAATCTAGGTCGAATTAGACAACAAATGTTTTGTATAATAGAATGTTCCAAAATTGTAGAGTCAATTTGTTATATCTTTCCATAAGAGGCACATATCCATTATGTATTTCATTGACATTTTGTTTTATATAATTACGTACATCTTGTTTCATACGTGATACGTAGTACTTTATAATCAATTATTATAGTTTATTAGTTTGGGAAAATGTTCCGCCACCGTATTGCAAATTTGCAATTGCTAGTTCGTTAAGCATTATTTTAACGGATCATAGATATTGCTAGGGTTCAATTATATTTATTAGAAGGGTTTATTTCTGAAATAAGAATAAAAGCGTTTTGGAACTCCAAAACAGATGTAAATAATGTCAAAACGAGGCATAAATAATGCCAAAATGAGGTTGTAAGTCCAAATATATTGCAATTACTGTGTTTTTATTCCTAAATAAATACAAGTAAATACTCTCAAGTTTGAAAAACATTGTCAAGTTTAAAGTCTAATAATGTCAAAAATGTGATCCTAACTACTCCTATTTAAAAAATAAAATAATAATGCTCATATTTGTTAGAATTTGCATACGTTTTTACTTTTTATTATTCAATTTCATTTAATGGAATGAATAGCATCGTATAGGGAGGGCTATGGGCGTTCCTTCTACGGGGAATGTCAATCGTTGGCTTGGGTTGGCGGTTGAAATGCCCTTAATTAGTCTCCCATTTTTTCCAATTTAAATGATTTCATTCTGGGCATTTAACTCATTTCCTCAACACACATGCAGGAGCAGAACTATTTTTGAGGTAAAAAATTATATTGTATCCATGTCAAAAAGTCCAAGCTCAGTAAGCTTTTCAATGTTATCACTTATTAAGTCGGCTATGTGCTTGGTTGCATATTTTTAGGATATCTTTTCTTATTGTCTTTTCTTATATATCTTGGGTGAGTTTGTATATATGCAGGGTGTGGATAATGGATTAATGGGAGTAGTAATATTTAAATAGTTTTTAGGAAATCTTTAAATAGGCCAGGCAAGTATATTTCTGAGAACATAGCAGTTATGTTTGGAGTTTGGTCAGAATGGGAGGGAAGGCTTTGGATATTAGTCCTAGGAGGGGAAGGGGATGTGAAGGGGGATGAAATCCTTCTTTTTGTTTGGGAGTTAAAATTTGAAAAGAAGTGATAAGGATGAATTATAATTAAAATCACCTCAAAGATATGACGTATTTAAATAGTGAAACTCATACTCCATATTCTCTTTAATTTAAGCTAAAGTGATTAGTTATCATTTAAAATCTCCAATTTTAAGGAACTTAAAAATTGAGCATCTGAAGGGCTTTCAAGGATCAAAATTCACAAGAAGTCAAGAACCCTTCAAAACCACTCTTTCTATTTTTTAAAAAAAATTCCTAATCAAGAAATGAGAGGTTATCAGCCCTCCTAATCATGTACCTCCATTTCAAAATATAACTCTCAAACATATACCATAGTTAACCAAGCGAGTCTTGGAGAGTAGGAGAACTAGAGAAATATAATGGAGTAAAAAAATCTATGAATCATAGGGATTTTGAAAAGTGTTAGCAATTTATTTATATTAAAAGGTTAACATAATACTTCCTAGTTCCTATAAAAGATGAACCGTGGCTGGTTGTGGGAATGCGTTCAAAACTTGATCACATGGCGTCCAGGTTTGGGGTTAAAAACTCTGCATCAGACTTGGCAGAATGGGAATTCATTGATAAGGAGTAGCAGCTTCTAAATCTGATTACTTATCACTATAAATGCATAATCGTTTGAAAATGTTATAGAACATAATGAAAAAGTGATAATGAACCCAGGTATTAAGATTCACAACGTATCTTAAGTTGCGTGAGCTAAACTTTTATATGACACTTGTGTTGAACTTTGGAGTGTAATGTACTAGATAGACATTAAGGTTTTGTTTGGTAAACATCTTGACAATTAGTCACTTATAATTCCTAATTGATAAAATAGTTGATTTGTGTCCTTGGAGTGTAAGTGGAGCTCGTGAACATGACCTAAAATTTTACCAAGGCTCCATTTTTTATTAATCAAGCCCATATGACCAACATGTTAAACAATATTCTATTAAAATTTGGTACTGGTATTAGAATAAATATACTCGTGGGATATGAAAAACTACCTAACCAAGCTTTTAAAAATGATCCAACTTATCAAATAAGTTAGTCAACCAAACATTACGGATTTGAAAAGCTGAAAAAGTGTGAATAATGGAGTCCTAAATTAAGCATTTAACTAAACACGGGGTCTTTTCCTCCAAAAATGATATAGTTACAGGTGGGTCGGGGCGTAGGTATGGGTACCGAGTAAGTTTATGATTCGAATCCTGACAACTAAAATGAGAAATTACTATGTAACAATGCATAAGACTTCAGTAAGTACCTGAGTTCCACTCTCTATCTATTAACTTATTATTAGGGTCCAATATATATTCTTTCAATTAATTGTCTGATCGGTGTTTGGGGCCCTCGGGATTGGAGTGTCATCATTTTTTTAATGAATAGTTACCATATTACTCCCCTCGTCTCCTTTTAAATGTTTCGTTTTATCATATTGGGATGTCCCTATTTAATTGTCTCATACCTTATTGAGTAAAGTTTGTGTGGCTCAAAATTATACTTACTTTATTCTTACTTTACCAATTAATATCAACCACACAAACCCGTTTTTCTTAAAACTTGTGGCACCCTCTTCGGTCCCAATATAAAAGGGAGGGAGGTAGTATTTACAAGTAGTTATCCATTCTTTCGGAGCAAAGTAAAAGTTGAGAGAAATTTTAGCGTAATTTGAATGCAACAATGTGCACACAGGGTGTATACAGTTTCAGCCTCGGGACCGGCCTGAACCGAAACTGGCCGTTTTTTTATTCGGAACAAGAGCTAATAAGTCCAAATTACATTCATTGCGGTCCCAATCCTAGGTGACCCAATCCTATGTTTTCTTTTGAACTGAAATTTGCTGGTCTGGTCTGGTCTGGTCTGGTGTGATATGGTCTAGTTTTGTCTGAACTGGTCTAGTCTGGTAAACGTCTGGTCTCTGTGTATTTTATAAATTATAACTACGGAAGTCTGGTCTGATCTGATTTGGTCTGGAATTGAAAACAGTACAAAAGAAAACATCCATAGTCTTTTAATATGAAATATTTATAAAAAAACATTGACCTTTAATTTCTTTCCAGAAATACTTTATGAAATTTCGTTCCTGGAATCCATAGTCTAAATAAGGCATGTATGGTATATAACCATTAATTCCCAATCCATTTCTGAAAAAAATTAATAATCGCCAACATTAATGCTAGAAAGTAGGTAGGTCCACATAACAACTTCAGAAGATTTGCAAGCCGGATCTCTCAAACTATAAGAAGGCCACATATGATCTGGAAAATCATTGTGTCCAGTCATACAAATAAGCAAAACAGAGTGAAAAATATGGTGACGAATCAAGACAAAATATGGGTCGTCCTGGCGGCATTATCACTGGCGATATCCGCTACGGATTTAACATCCGCAGCGAAATTCCCGGTCGTCGATTTGGTCAATCAATACGACCAAAATAATGTGAGTTTGTTATGCAAGGCTTTTGAACAAACCATACTGCCAGGCCAGAGATTTTCATTTGAAGCCCAGGAGAAAAATGACCCTAATGCCTATGGTTGCACCTGCTATAACAGTAACCCAGACATTCTGGAGATCAGTGCATATGATCTTAAAAGAGACAAAGAGTATCAACTCATCCATTGGAAGTTTAATAGCGTTGGAGCATATCGTAGTTATGATAATATTCACTGGAAATTGGATGCAGAGTGGAAATCTGATTAATTAATTGTTTTTATCTTCACTTTTTGTTGTTGTTGTTTGTGATATCAACATTAGTAATCGGATTCTTCGTCATTATCTTTAAGCTGGTGGAATATAGATAGTATATACGGAATGTTTCGATACCAGATAAACAAAATAATTAGATATATATGACTAAAATAAACATTGATTACAAAAATGTGATTAGTGATTAGAGTAGTTGTTGAGTTTAATCCAACACGATATAGTAAATATATGTATAAATGTGTATGAACAAGCTCAGTTTTTACGTGGAAACCCGAAAGGTAGAAAACTACGAGACTTTTTAGGCTAATGTCCAAACTCTCTCTTTCTCATTAGGACTCTCCTCAGTCCTCACATTTACATTGTACAAGCTCGCATTAATGGAGTATTTGAGCTAAGTCTAAAAGGAGGAAGGAGAACTAAAAGGGGATCCTTTTACATGGAGGGGAACCTCCTATTTATAGGGAATAGGGGGGAAGGGGACTCTCCACCCTAACGGGCCGGATGGGCTGAAATGGGCCCAAAGACCGAAACAGGCCTGATAGGCTAAAAATGGGCATTACTGATTAGGCTCTGTACTACGTAAAATCTTGAGCTCCTGAACAATAATAGTCCGGGATAATATATCCCAACAGTAGTAATGAAATTATAGTAATTTTTCTTCAATTTTTAAACTTAAATTAGCATGACACTACATTGTACTAACTATTAATCATATTTAGTAAATAAGTTTTATTTTAGTAATATTTTTGAAAAAAATCCATAAAAACAAACTCTTACTTTTCACCTAGGAATCACTTTTTATTTGATCCATACTACACACATAGAGTAAGGTTTCGGTGAGAATGGTAGCTTAGGAGAGATAAGAACAAATCTCATCCATCTAAAATCAGATTCCTACAGTATAGATTTAGTTTTTAACGGTGGCAAAAAAGAAATTAGGCAGAACTTTGGACAACTAACAGCTCTAACTTAACGTTAACGTAACTAAAAAAAAATTAAACAATGTTTAATTAATTACTATTAATAGCCCAAACACTATCCACAGCGGTGATATGAATTCTCAAAACAGTGTGATGCAATACTTTATCCCTTTGTATATTTCAATTGTGCTAATAGTTTAATTGCATTATGAAATATTTATTCCAAAGTATGCAAATATATTATTAATCTTGTAGTGTACTCGTATAGAAAAATAATGTATTTTTGAGTACCATGAATATATTATTGTGCATTTATATATTCTCATTAATTGTATCATTATACATGCACTAGTATTGAAAGAATCTCCACTTTTATCATTAACTTGCATACACTTAAAGTAAAGAAGATTTTAAAAATATTATTGTGTACATTTATCATCATTTGTATTTGCACATATGATCTTAATCAAAGCATTTGCACATTAGGGTGCGGTTCCAGCGAGAATACTCCTTAACGTGAGAAATGAGAACGTTCTAAAACGTTGCACTTTAATTATCATGCACTTATATGCACATTTATTGTTAAAGCAATGCAAGATTCAAATGTGCACATTTACGTTTAAACTTTTGCACAATTGAAATACACATTTTCTAATTTTTTATAAGCACATTTTTGTTTTGCATGATGCACGACACCCAAATCCAACGCTCCAGAATTACTCATTTCTCTCCTAAGATGATTTTCTCATATGATCCTTATTTTGGATGTTATATATTAACAATTACTCCCTCCGTCCCCGAAAGAAGTTCCAACTTTCCTTATTTGGATGTCCCTAATTTAAGTTCTCATTTCCTAAAATGGAAAATTATGTACATCAAAACAGTGTCAAACAATGCAAACCAGTGTCAAACAATGCAAAACAGTGTCAAACAGTGACAAACAGTTTCAAACCAGTAAAATTTACCCCCTGGTAAGTTTACTTGTATAAAAGTGTGTGAAAGTCAAGTGGGGAATTTCTTTCGGGGACGGAGGGAGTATGTACTAATATATTTTCTTCTTTAGATATGAGAACATGAAAAGCTTTTGCTCTTGGGCAACTTTATTGTTCAAGTGGTGCATTCATATTGCAAAACTTATGCACTTTTATTACATATCAATGTGTAATTACATATTTATAAATATATAACACTTTTAGAAATGATTTGTGCACTGTTGTTTTATGCACTATCTATTTTAAATAAACTGTAACTCACTTTAGTTTATGCTATTACTACTTTTAACGATATATTAATTATGTGATTTTGATAACGTCATCAAAGACATCTCATCCTCTAGAATCATAATATATTTTATTCTTCATATATATACGATAAAAATGAATATTGAACTTTATTGATTAAAAGTGCACTCTAAAACGTATGCCCTTTTCTCACTAACATTATGAATATGCAATTACGTATAAGTATATCACACTTGTAGAATTATTATTTGTGAGTTTTTATTGTTTTGTATGCACATTTATTTTTAATCAAATTGTTGCACATTTTACTATTAATAATTTAACAATATTATGTGATTTTAATATATTTATAAAAACAGCCCGTTTCGAGATGAGTCATAATGTATTTTTTGTCAAATGAAAATGAATATGCAAGTTTATCATTCTAATAGCGCAATTAAATTGCAAAATTATGCACTTTTATCTTTAACTATAGTTGTGTGCACTTACACGTACTCAAAACTAAATATGCACTTTTGGTAACATTAATGTGCACTTATATACAAGTGTGCAAACTTGTGTACACTTATTCTTAACTAAAATATTGTGCACTCTATGCTTTAATTTTTCTGAGTATATTGTGTGATTTGGTTTCCTTACAACTAAAAGTGCACACCAAATATATTGTGTGATGGCATCACTACTGATCTCTCAAAGAGAGAGTCGTAGGTTCGAGTCTCATCCTAATCAAGATGTTGGCATTAACAAGAGCATATACTATAATAGTTTTAAAAGAATATTCCAAAAAAATAAAATTTAAAGAAACATTGGAATATATAACCCAAATAAAAATAGTGAATAAAAATGTGAGTTTTTATTAAAAAACAATAAAAATTTATGGAAGATATTGAAACATACAGCGGAAGTTTTGACCTCAAGAGTGTGTCACTTTATAGTAACAAAGGCTATGACCCTTTTAGTTGTGAGGAGATGGATGAAACAAGGTTCAAATGTGTTTGCCAGAATCAGATGACTCAAGGAGCTAGCTGCCAAACCTGAAGTAGCTAACTGGCAAAACCTTTAGGAGCAGGCTGCCGAAATGAGTTGATGCTTCAAAGGTTAAGGTATAACAATGAACTATACTCTAACACAATGATAGGCTTCAGAACTCGTCTTAACACATAAGTATGAAAGATTTAGCCCTATAAAAATAGACCACTTTGATGAACAAAAACAAGGAGTTGATCCACAGTGAACTTTCCAAAATATGGATCATATGAGAACTAGATGAACCGTGGCTGGTTGTGGCCTGTGGGAATGCGTTCAAAACTGGATCACATGGTGTCCAGGTTTAGGGTTAAGAACTCTGCATCATACTTGGCAAAATGGAAATTCATTGATAAGCAGTAGCAGCTTCTCAATATGATTACTTATCATTATAAATGCATTATCGTTTGAAAATGTTATAGAGCATAATTAAAAAGTGATAATGAATCCAGTTATTAAGATTAACAACGTATCTTAGGTTGCCTGAACTAAACTTTTATATGACACTTGTGTTGGACTTTGGAGTGTAATGTACTAGATAGACATTAAGGTTTTGTTTGGTAAACAGCTTGACAATTATTCACTTATAATAATTCCTAATTGATAAAATAGTTGATTTGTGCCCTTGGAGTGTGTAAAGTGGAGCTCGTGAACATGACCTAAAATTTTACCAAGGCTCCCTTTTTTATTAATCAACCCTAAAAATTAAATATAAAAAACTCAAGCAGAAATAATTTTTGGGATTAGGTCATCAATATTACTAATTCAAAAGGTTTAGACAAATGTAAGACCTCATTTGAATAGTTCCAAAAAAGAGACCAACAGTGTGATCATTTGGGATCAAATATCAAATTTGCCCTCCCTAATTAATCATCCGTACGCAACAATGCAATAACCAAATACCAAGTACTGCTAGTATTACGTATGAACTCCGGATAATTCTTCGAAAATGCCCAGGAGAAAAAAAAATGACTTTTATAAATCCTACCCATTTACATTTATTTGGTATTAGATTTATAATTATTGAACTTGATCAATGATAATTACACGTTCAATCAGTTATAATTACACTTTTTACCAGTTACAATTTTTCGTTCGTCCAGTTACGATTATTCGCTCGACTAATTAGAGCTACCCGACCCGTCGTGCAGTTACAATTACCCAATCTGTCGTGCAGTTACAGTTATCAAACTCGTCCAGTTATAGTTACCCGACACATTTAGTTACAGTTACCCGATCCATTGTCCAGTTACAGTTACCCGATCCGTTGTCCAGTTACAGTTCCCCGATCCGTTTTCCAGTGATCAATTAACACTTTGACTTTTGTCCAGTGACCAATTGACATAGTGACTCCCGACCAATTGACATAGTGACTCCCGACCAATTGACCTAATTCTCAACAGCGACCGCCGTCGTGCACCACTACTAGCCACGGTGCCCCCACCGCTGTCGATCGCCGGCGCAGCCCCGCCACGGACCAATAGTGACCAACAGCCACGAACAGCCACCCCCGTCCAGTTACTAAGTGACGGTGACCGATTACAAGTGCTCACCACCAACTGATACTGACCAGCACTACCCCGCCTCCACCGCCCCAACAATTACCACCCGCCTTTCCTCCACCATCATCCACGGTGCACAACGCATCCCTACCCTCACACCCCCACCATTCCAGCATAGTCCCCATCCCCCTACTTGGCCCAAGCCCACTCCCCAGACTACCTTGCACCTACCACCAGCCTCCACCACGATCCTAACAACTCCACCACCGCACAAGAATGCTTATACCCCTAACCACCGCACCAGAACCACCATAAATCATCTCCACCACCGCCACTACACCACCTTAGTTGCCACCGGATCTATAGGCCAGTACACATCATCTAAGTTGTCGCTGGATCTGCCAGAACTCATTGCCTATCGTCATCCTCGTCGCTCAGTTAGAGACTTGGAGATGTAGAAAAGAAATAGAAGAAGAAGAAGAATGGAGCGCCGACCGAGCAAGGGGCGAGAACACACAAACGATGATAGAGAATGAAAAGGAGCGGCGAAGATCGATGAGGTGACTGAGCTGGCGGCGATGAATGCGGTAACTGAGTTGGCGGCGATGAATGCGGTAACTGAGCTAGCGGCGATTGAGACACGACGACAGAGACAACGGCGATAAATGCGGTGATGGAGCTGGTGGTGATGGACTCGACGATGGGAACGACGCTCATGGATGGCGGCTACACTTGTGAAGATGACGAACAGAACGAACGAAAAGCACAAAGGGGATTTAGGGATTTAGTTCTATTACTCCGTATATCACAAGGGTATTTTTGTCCATTGATTTATAATTAATCCTAGTTTTGTCCAGATTCACAATCGCTCATACTTTTGGGTTTTAGAAGCACATGAGTCTTATATGGGTCATTCTTTCATAGTGTTTCTCTAAGCCCATATGACCCACATGTTAAACAATATATTCAAATAAAAATTGGTACTGATTTTAGAATAAATATACTCGTGGGATATGAATAACTAAACCAAGCTTTTAAAAATGTTCGAACTTATCAAATAAGTTAGGCAACTAAACGTTAACGGATTTGAAAAGCTGAAAAAGTGTGAATAATGGAATCCTAAATTAAGCATTTAACTAAACATGGGGTCTTTTCCGCTAAAAATGATATAGTTCCAAGTGGGCCGGGGCGTAGGTGGGGGTACCGAGTAAGTCTCTGGTTTGAATCCTGACAATTACAATGAGAAATTATTATGTACCTCGGTAAGTACCTGAGATCCACTCTCTATCTATCAACTTATCATTAAAGTCCAATATATATTCTTCCAATTAATTGTCTGATCGGTGTTTGGGGCCCTCAGAATTGGAGTGTCATCATTTTTTATTGAATATTTACCATATTATTTATTTACAAGTAGTTATCCATTCTTTAGGAGAGAGTTGAGAGAAATTTTAGAATAATTCGAATGCAACAATAGGGGTGGACTCGGGCTGGTTTCAGTTCAGGCCTGGGCCCGGCCGGGCTTTTATTTGGGAAAGGTGGAACCGGCCCGGGTAGCCGACGGTTCCGGGCCGGTTCCGATTTGGGCTTTTTTTTTTCTTTTGCTTTTGTAATCAATCCCCCCCCAAACACCTAACCCAACCCGGTAGAATAAAAAAATTGAAAAAAAAACAAAAAAAATAGGCCCGAACCAGGCCCAAACCAGCCGGGCCGGTTCGCGTTTTAGGGGGCCCGAACCCGCACCGGGATATGAGCGGTTCTGGTTGGCCCGAACCGGCTCCAAGACCGGGTACCGGGCCGGGCCGCCCGGCTCGAGTCCACCCCTATGCAACAATGTGGACACAAGGTGTATACAATTTCAGCCTCGAGACCGTTCTTTTATTCGGAACAAGAGCTAAGTCCAAATTACATTTATTACGGTCCCAATCCTAGGTGACCCAAATTACGAATTAGACCCGGTCGGCCCGGTCCTAGTTACTTGTTTTATTATTACACATTCATTCTGAGAATCTTTTTCAAATGGCTTTTTTAGTAATTTAGAAAGATTTTTCAAAGAACAATTCGTTAGATGCATCAACGGTTTCTGGCAACTTTTGAAATTTCCTAAGAAATACTTCGTATCTTATCCATGGTGGTTGACGGTGGCAGCTAGGAGCGGGGGCAATTCATCAATGATCGAAATTTGAGTTTATTTTCTCGCAAAAAAAAAAAAAAAAGAAATTTGAGTTTATTTAAACCTCTGAAGGTTAGTCAAGTGTTTTGAAAAGGGAAAAATTATTACATTTTTGTCTTCTCAAAGTCTCGAAGTCATATTTTATGTACTTATTCTTTATTACTACATAGTACGAAGTATATTTTTGAAAGGAAAAAATGGAAATAAACAATTTTATATTTTTTGTCGTATAAAAATACAATAGCTACAAACTTATTTTTATTATTATTCAATCAACCGACCATGCCTTATTTTTAAAGGCATAAAAATGTTTTATCAATTTCTGGGGGCACAATAACTGGTGCTTGTTCTTCATTTGTCTGTTATTTTCTCAATTTTTATCGGTTTATATTTATTGTGCATCCTCCTACTTAACATTCTATTATATGTAACAAAAATAATATTTTATCAATATCCAAAGTTAGAATCATAGATTAAAGGCTTAAATATGCTTTTAGTCCCTGCAAATATGACACATTTTGTTTATATCCCTGCATTTTTTTTTTGTTTTTCATCCCTGTAATATGCACTGTTTTGTTTTTAGTCCATCTCTAATTCCGAAATCACTCCACTTATAAAAAAATTGTCAGTTTTATAAATCTACTAGAAATATTTAAGTTTGTCATTTTCTATTTTTTTAGACTAATATGAGAGCTAAAACAATGTAAACCTAGTATTCACATTCCAAAAATTAAAATTAATTTTTTTTAATGACATGATAACGAATTAGAGGAAATCTATTATTCGGGGTTACTTTGAGGTCAATCGGAGGTCATTATCATCGGTGATGGACTAAAAAGAAAGCCATCATAAATTACAGGGACGAAAAACAAAATAAAAATTTGCAGGGATGTAAAACAAAATGTACTATATTTGCAGGGACTAAAATTGGAAGGCAATGTGATCTCATGTATATAGATGGGAGTGAATTTTTAAGGAATATTACTCCGTATAAAATACTCCGTACAAATTACACGAAACCAGACTATCATGTCAAAATGTTTGACATGAAGAAACAAAATCTCTTAGTTTGTTCTTGAACAACTTTTTCCAATGTCTTTCATGGAAAGCAACAAAAGAAAATTATACTTAGAACTTGGACAAAGCATACAGAACAAAATGATTGAACTTCCAAGAAACCTGTTGTATAAGTGCCTCCAGTAAGTTGTGTTTCCTCCTCCACAATTTGAAGACTAAGTAGTCACTACTTCCCAAGCCATGGAAAGCAAGAACAGCCCTGGAAGAACAAAAAATTGTTGTAAAGAAGAGATGAGAAAACTATGGGAAAAACAGACCTTCCGCTTTGCAAATCCAGCAAAGTTGTACCTTGGAACTCTCATTTTTTAATGGCTTGTCATTGTTTGGGTCGGGCGTTTCAGTTGGCATTACAGGTACTTTCCCTGCCTCACTCTGCTTCTCACCCCGCACTCTGTCAAATACTTGGCTAAACTGTTCTGCTGATGATGGATCAGTATCATCCCAATCTCCGAATTTCGGAATTACTAGGTTGTGATCCGGCTGCATTGAAAACATACTATGTTTTTGAGAAAATACCTTAAATAGGAATAAAGCAGACTAAATTTTCTCAAAATAGGAGTATCATTGTTTTCTTCCCAAAATAGGACTCGTGCAATCCTATTTAGGGAAGACTTCATTCTTCTATTCTTTTAATAGGACTAAATAAGTCCTCTTTTGGGGAGAAACATGTTTAGTTAGACCTATGTTAGACCTTTACCTGTGTTAAACTCCTAATTTGAGCAATTTCATCGATTTTTGCATGAATATATAGAGATAAATATTTTTATAATAATATTGATTGTAATAATCTAACTTTTTCTCGTCTGCTTATAACATCCCGCCTTTCATTTTCTTGAGAATAGTTCAAACTTTGTTTCCTCCTGGTATCAATCCACATTAAAATTTTCATGGTGGAATTATTATTTGGTAAAACAAGTACACTCTAAAAATGGCCTGTTATTTACCGGCGTTCTTAAAGCTTGGATAATTCTAACTTTCTAAGAGGGGACGTTAAAACTGTATAAGCAAACCAAAAATATAATTGAATTATTAGAGTTGAATGTTCCTTATTTTTAAACAAGTAATGAAAACTGTTAAATTTATGTGCCGGCCCCAATG
Organism: Cuscuta epithymum; assembly: GCA_945859915.1. NCBI lineage: Eukaryota > Viridiplantae > Streptophyta > Magnoliopsida > Solanales > Convolvulaceae > Cuscuta > Cuscuta epithymum. Next base: position 874,972 of record CAMAPF010000001.1, read on the forward strand.
GTGTTTGGGTTAATTTGATGATGAGCAGTTGGAGGGGCCTCGGACACCGAGTAAATTTTTTTATTGTACCTATTTATGTAGATATCCGGAAACAGTCTCTCTGCGCTTTAGTACAGGGGTAAGACTGCGTACATCCGACCCCCCCCCCTACCCCACCGTAGGTGCGAGCCTTTGCGGCACTGGGGTAAATGAAAAAAAAAACTATTTATGTAGATATATTTATGATCTATACAAAGACATGTTAAAGGATAAAAGTTTTAGCTGTACTGCTTTAGCTATGAGCTCAATAATGGATCGAAAGAAAATGAGTGCGACAGGGTGGCAATTGGCATGTACTGCTTAGTATTTCGACTCTTATTTCACTTTTTACTGAAATTTCACAAAATTAACAAGAGCATAGCAGAGAATCATTGATAGCTGCTTGTGTTGTTTTTATATCTTTTTAAGAAACAAGCTACCTAATAGCTTTAGTCACTAATGCTTAGGATCCAAGTAGAGATTTAAGAGGCCTCCATTCAGACCAAGTTATGATGCTATAATAGCTTGGGGCCTAACTCACTAAGTGATCCTCAAACAGTGAGAGTTACCTCTTAATTATATACAGAGTAATAGATATATAGATCTTGTTAGTATCCTATATAAGACATTTAACAATGCATAGTGGAAAATGCATGGGAGGAGGGGAAATGACATTACCGTGTCATCACCTTTTGTGACTGGTCTAAGACGAGATCTAGAAGGTGTTGAGGGAGCTATTGCACGGCCACCTTCAGATGAACCTTTTTTTTCCCATGTGGGAGAAGAAACTGCGCTACCCCCTCTACCACCACCTCCTCCAATCCTTGCATGATGCAGGGGTGGAACATCAAGACTTCGGTCACCGTGGCGAGAAGCTCTCCTTGGAGTACTATCGCCCGCATTACGATGAAGAGGTGACTCAAAGGGAGTTCTCCTTCCACCATTCTCAGTCCCCCGCGAGGGAGAATCAACATCATCTCGACTCCATTTCCGCACGTGTTTTATCTTCAGGGGCGCAGGGCGCTTTATTGTTCCTGTTTTGCTCCTGCCTTCTTGATGAACGGGGGAGTCACTTAATACAGCAACAGGGTCTACTTGAGGATTAAGTGGATTCACGTTATCATCTTTTTTGCCCTTGCCGACATTTTCCCAATTGGCAGTATCTGGTGATTGCAACATTTGCTGCACAAAATTGAATCAAACATACACCGAGATAATGTGCAAGTATGGAACGAAGAAAATCAAGGAGATTTCAGCAACTTGATAGAAAAGAAGAAGGGTTGATGTGTTAGCTTGTCATTTGGGACATTCAGATTTCAAACAAGAACTGTTATGCGTTTAACCTTCTTTGATCATCATCATTATCATTACCCCAGTGCCGCAAAGGCTCCCACCTACGGTGGGGTAGGGGGGGGTCGGATGTACGCAGTCTTACCCCCATACTAAAGCATAGAGAGACTGTTTCCGAGTGACCCATAATGAAAATCGCGTCAAAATTGCATAGATTGACTGTTACTTCATAACAAAGAAGCGCAGACAGTTTAGTGAGCCATTTTTTTTATTCCATCATATTCCCAGGCCAAAAAATAGTGAGTCTTTGAATGCATATGTCACTAAAAGATTTAGGCTTTCCCAACATATGAAAGTTTTCGTTTAGTAGTTAATAATATGACACAACACCATTAAATTAGGCAATTCTAGGGACTTTAACTTCCATATTGGTGTATACATATAACACCACCCCATCAAACTAGGAAGAGAAAGATGTTGAGAAAGAGACTATCTTTCAATCATACGTGTGGTGATAGGGACGCAACCCAAACCCAAATTTTAGATAGAACGAGCTGTAGAACGAGCCAAACTGCGCTAAAAAATTTTGACGTGCGATACTCTTGTATAGTTTGGTGTACAGTCTCTGCAGCACAACAAGAATGCCTTAATCTCTTTTTAAGTTATGGGGACAATGAGTTGAGTGAATTTGCCAAAGCTCTACAAATGTCACATAATTTTGAGAAAAATTATGAAGGGTCGGGTAGTTAATGCTAGGGAAAGGAAAACAAAATCAAAGAAAGTCATTTCCTTATGCTTGGTGTTACCATGAAAATTACTAATGGAAAATAAACTTCATAGTAAATATGGAGTATAATAGAAATAATGCTGAATTGCAGACAACACAGTCTCCTACCAGTGTCAAGTTCCACCAAAACATAATGCCTATGACTCAGGAGACATCTATTCTGGAGCTTATGCAAAAGAATATATAAATCCTTTAGCTGGATTAGCTCTTTCCACACTACAATATTTCTAGAAGTTGTTTATCAGCAAACTCTAATGACAAACAGGGGCTCCTTGTAGTCTTCATCTCATGGCCTTTTGCAAACATAGGATCTGTTTGACTGGGAAATAATTTTAGAACCGGTTCATCACAATTTATGCAACTAAAGGTCTTCAAGATGCCTTCAATGGAAATTTGGAGTACTTTTCACTTTTAAGATCCTATAGTAAATTTTTTATTGCATATGCCCCCTTAAAGCCCCCCTCCCAAATAAAAAACTTCTTCATTTGTATTGTAGGCTTTGTCAACCAATAGTATATGATGGGATTTGGAAACAATATTGGCAATGAGATCACTGACGGTTTGCAAATTAATTTGCTTGAAGGGAAAGATGACTGCACAATTTCTATTTCTGCTGTGATTAATTATGTACTCCGTATTTTTGCTTCAAAACTGAGATAGCTATTGTTTGTTTCTATGTACCCTAAAAAATATGTTGTTGGGGCTTGGAAATATCCAAAAGGTTTTATACAATGCGTTACAACGCGAAATGACAAATGCAGTTTAATCAACTTATGCAATTTAGTTGTCTATAGCATCAGTAAACTAGAAAGAACATGAATAATTGATCCAACAAAATGTTTTTTTGAGGTTCGAGGTACTAAATCATAATACACCAGTTTACAACTTCTGGCTTTTAGTCTGTTTAAGTTTATCTGTAAGTTCCAACATCACAACGATACCTAAAACTAGCGGGGTCTATTATTACCAAATTCAAATTTGTCTGCTTTGATGAACGAATATAAAAGGCATGAAATTAAAACATACAAGTTTATTTACCCAATTAGCTAGAAGACTGCTTAACACTAACTCTTGGGAGATGCATCATCCAACGAAGAAGAACCCTTATTTATAGTATATGGGCACAATTTTAGTACAAATAATACGAGGAACAGACCAAAAACCTCAAAATCATGGACGCGGCGAAGATTGATATGGCTTGGAGTAAGGTTGTTTTCAATTGGACTAAAATTTTCTGTGTGGTTTGTGTAAACTGATTTGGTCTGTTTGGTAGGCATGTTTAAGTCTATCTAGACTGGTCTGGTCTGTTTAGTTCTATGTATTTTTGTGTTGCCCGGTGTCGTCATGTCTGAGACTGAAATCAATCCAAGTGAAAACATGTTAAGTTTCTACACACCAACATCCATCAATAACCAAATCAATTTACCACACGATCCCTCTTCCAAATGACACAATTTCGAAGGACTCCGTCCAAATGAAAATTTGCCAAAAATAGAACTGAACACAAGGTAGGCTGCAGTATTATGTATACTTTCCTAAATATGAATAAATATTGTCACCCTGAAATCATACAACACGGCATTATTACACCTTAATATGGTATTAATGTCATAATATAGCAATAGGGTTTCAGTATGACATTATTTACTCCTATTTATGGAGATTATATAGTACTCCTAATTTGGAAACTAAATTGTTTTTAATGTGTCAATTTCTTTTTTCTTCTCAAGTACTCATTAAGTTCCACATTACAAGTCCATAATAGACTACCAAGATAAAGTAAATTCTTCCTTGTACGACATAACTTTGAGTTAGTAATTATAAATTATTATATATTTAGTAGAAACACCAAAATTCCATCATTTCCAATGGAGCCAAAGATTCACTATTTTTTGGCTTTGGAATATGATGGAGTAAAGCAAAATGGCTCACTAAATTGTGTGCGCTTCTTTGTTATGAAGCAGTAGTTCGTCTATGCAATTTTCAATACGGTTTTCACCAAAAGTTTTACTATATAGTAGTAACAAAAACCGAATAATTTTAAATATGAAAAAGATTGGGCACATAAAATTAAAAATTGAAAATTGAAAGAGAAATAGATTGACTCAAGAATTCAAATTCGGACAAGTAATACAGAACCGAGGAGTATTAAACTGCTCAAGAATTAAATCAAGCACAACCTCATTCACTATACAGTAGTGACAGTAGAAACCCATTATAAAGCAGCAATGAAAAAGCTTCTCAGAATTAGCAATTTAGCATAACAGGTAGATGATTTGTAGCTTTCAATTAGTAGCAGTGAAGTATACGCATCAGTAAAACTGAATACTCACTGTCATTCTTGTGCTGTTCTTCAGCTCCCGCAGCAGCTACAACTATTGGATCAAAATTTTCTTAGCAAAACACAGCTCAAAAGAGAGAGAGAAGGATTACCGGGAAACTTGGTACAAAAATGACTTATGACCAGACAATTGAGAATGACCCGAGAAGCTGTCATGAATGGGAACTATTGCAGGTCACATGGCACTGCCGGTCATAACTAGTGAACAGGGGCGACCCACCTATGTTCAAGCAATTAATTCTCTCATCAAAACCATGTCGTTTAGAAAGAAAAAAGGAAACCCCTCCGTGTGTCCGGTTGCGCTGAACTGGCTTCATCCTTCTGGGCTTCGATTTCCAAATTTCAGCCCTCTGCTGCTCTACACCGCAACGTCGAGTCAGTCCAGTCCTCCGTCTTCCAGAGCTTCCGTCTTCCAGAGCTTCCGCAGCTTTTGTCAGCTCAGTTCAGAATAACTTTTGAATTTATGGAGAACCTACCGGTGCCGATAATTCTTACCCTGCCGGTGCCGATAATTCTTATTGAAATTCTTGCGTCAATCTATTTCTCTTTCAATTTCAGTTGTCCATCAAATTAAATCTCAAATGTCACCCTTAACTCATTGCATCATTTTTAAGTTAAAGGGTGTATATGCAATTCTTTAAGTTCAGAGATCTGATTGACAATTCTTCAAGGCTATATATGAACAAAGTGTTATATTAACACATGAGTTACTGCTCTTATCAGGTTGACCTTTTAGGATGGAAACTTGTGTCTTAACATGGTATCAGAGCCAAATCGATCCATGGTGTGGGACTCCTTATGAAGAATGATGACACGATTATAAAATGGCCGGATAAAAAAACCGGATCGATGAAAAAAATGAATGATGACACGATATAGACGAAGTGTTTGGTCGTAAGGAGGGGTTTTGAATGTCCCACACCGGAAACGTTTGGATGAACAAAGTGTTATATTAACACATGAGCTAGTACTTTTCTTATCAGACTGACCTTTTAGGTGGAACCCGTGTCTTGACAAGTGCACAACTTTGTCGTTGATTGATCAGGTATTTACTTTTTTGCAAGGGTAATCGGTATTGAGGCCGTTTGGCAGCACCTTTTTTCGGCTTATCAGGCTTATCAGTCGACTTTTTCACCAAACACGTAACTTTTACTTTCGCGCGCTGAGTTGTGTAATAAGCAGAAAAAGTAAGGTTGGAGTTACTTTTCTGGCTATTTTGGCTGAAGTTACTGTAGATGACCATTTTAGTTATTTTTGCATATAATTTTTTCTTTATTTTATTAATAAAATATATTTTAAAAATAATTATTTCTTAAATCACCAGAATCAGCTAATGCAGCCACTTCAGCCAGAACTTTAGAAATTTCAGCAGAATCAGCCAAAACAGTCGATTTTCGTGCTACCAAACGGGCTCATAAGTTATACAACTTCCTATTAGTATTAACGGTATTAAGAAAATTTAAAGGGTAATCGGCGTTTGGAAATTGAAACTCTCCTACCAGGTTCGTACTCTTCAGCAGTTCATGTTATCGGTGGCTCCTCATTTTGTAGATATATGATATACAACTTCCTATTTATTAATTGAGATTAATGGTATTATCGTTATTTTATCAGATTTCAGATTTGTTTTTTGCAAGGAGTTCAGATTTTAGAATAGTTTAAAATAGACTTTGATTAATTGATCATATTACAGTGTTGAACTATATTTTCGAAATTAATTCATAATTCCATATCACCGATTTCAAATTATTTTTTAGATTTCAGATTTCAGTCAAGTAATATTTAGCTTTTAGATTTAATCACACTTAATATGAGACTACGACGCGAGTAGCTAGTGTTAGATTTCAATTTACTTTTAAATTCATCTATAAGGTTTCATAATACTATAATATTTTATATTTCAGGCATTTGGATTCACTTTTATTGATTATTTGAGTTTTCAAAGATCTCTTAAATTTCAGATTTCAGCATTTAGATTACGTATAACTTTCTCATCCAAATTTCAATTTCAGTTTACTTTCAAATTTCTGTACTAAGCTTCGTATTACTATTAAGTTTCAACATTTAGGTTCATTTGCATTGTGAATTTCAGTTTTCAAATTACTGTAAAGTTTCATATTTCAACATTTAGATTACTGTTAACTTTCTTATTTACAAACAAACACACATAATACAATAAGAATTGATCTTAATACTATCCATAATACAATATGATTTAATCTAGCTAATCATTTATTACTATCCATTTGTTCAACTTCTGTTAAATCATTTGTAGTCTTCAACTTCTACCATATACATTTGTTATAACAGCCCACAAATTATGAATGCATTTTCAATTTATGATTTGATTTTTATTTGCAAAAAATCATTTTCAAAACTAAATTTTCACCTTACATTAATAATAATGTTTTTTTTACAAATTAGATAGATAAAACATGGGTAGGTCTACCATCACAAGCTAGTGTGGAATACATTAATGGGGTCAACCAATTTCTAGATTTTGCTTTCGCTAGATCTGCTGAAAATGAGAATATTCGATGTCCTTGAATTAGATGTGTCAACACACATAGTGTCCAGGGATATAGCATTCGATCACTTAATATGTGATGGCTTCCTGGAGGGATATACTAGATGGGCTTTTCACGGTGAGGTGTTCGAGGAAACTACTTCTTCCACAAATATCGAGATAGAAAATGTGCTAGGTGATGAGATACACGAGTTGTTGCATGATATGATTCCCAACATTGAAATGAATGTTGACTTTGAAGGAGTAAATTCTAGAAATGATGGTGACAACCATTCTTCTGGTTACAAAATTGATAGTGACAAGTTTTACACTTTACTCAAAGATGCAGATGTGGAGTTATACCCAAATTGCAAGCAATTTTCAAAGTTATCATTTGTCATCCATTTGTTTCACATTAAGTGTTTTAATGGATGGTCTAATAACTCCATGAATATGTTGTTGAAGATTCTAAAACTTGGTCTTCCAGAAGGAAGTATGTTGCCATAATCCTATTGTGAAATGAGAAAGATGATTAGTGCTTTGAACTTGGGATATGAAAAAATCCATGCATGTCCCAATAATTGCATTTTGTACTGGAAGGATAAGACAAAATTTGCCATAAGTGTGGTGCTTCTAGGTGTAAAGAAGGTGTAATTGAGGGTGAAGATACTTTTGTGAAAAGGAAGAAAAAAGCTGCAAAAAAATTGCGGTGGTTTTCTTTGATTTCGAGACTCCAAATGTTGTTTATGTCATCTAAAACAACACTTTCAATGAGATGGCATGAAGAGGAACGTACTAGAGATGGACGAAAAAGGCATCCTGGAGATTCTATCGCTTGGAAACACCTTGATTCTCTCTACCCACAATTCGCTTCTGATGCACGTAATGTTTGTCTGGGAGTGGCTTCTGATGGTTTTAATCCCTTCAAATCCATTGATATAAACCATAACACTTGGCCTGTTGTACTCATTCCTTATAACCTTCCTTCATGAATGTGCATGAGACACTCCAATTTCATAATATCTTTACTTATTCTTGGTCCAAAAAGCCCCGGGAATGATTTGGATGTGTTAATGCAACCTTTAATTGATGAATTGCAAGAGCTTTGGCAAGTTGGTGTGGAGACATATGATGTGTCTCTGAAACAAAAGTTTAACATGCGTGGAGCTTTGCTTTGGACTGTTAATGACTTTCCAGCGTATGCTATGTTGTCTGGATGGGTACAAAGGGAAAGTATGCATGTCCTTGTTGTGGATATGATACTAAATCTAAGTGGTTAAAAATGGCGGAAAGTTTTGCTACATGGGACACCATAGGTGGTTGGAAAGTAACCATCACTTTCGGAAGGATAAACACTCCTTTGATGGGAATTCTGAGTATAGAGCATCACCCTTACCACCATCAGACAATAAAGTTTTGAGACAATTAAAAGACTTGGATGTTGATGTAGGTGGACCATGGAAGAAGAAAAGTTGTTTATTCACATTACCATACTGGAATGATCTTCTTATATGCCACAACCTCGATGTGACGCACATTGAGAAAAATGTGTGTGATAACATTTTTGGTACATTAATAGGGCAAGACAATTATAAGGCACGCCTTGATCTAGTGGACATGGGTATAAGAAGCATTCTTCACCCAAAAACTCGGCCCAGAGGGGATACAAAGTATTAACCTCAAGCATCTTATGAAATGACTATGGGTGGAAAAAATGCTTTCTTGAAGATTCTCAAGGAAATGAGGACTCGAAATGAATACTCTTGCAATATCTCTCGTTGTGTGCAGATTAATTGTCATATTTTAATGCAAGAGTTTCTTCCAATGGCAATACGGTGGTGCTTACCGGAAAAAGTGTGTTCTATTCTCATTGACTTGTGTAACTTTTTCCAATTCATTTCTTGAAAACTTTTAGAACAAGACACCCTTGAAGTAATGGAGTCTCGCATTGCTTTGATCCTTTGTGAAACGGTTTCTCCATTGTTAATAAAATATAAAAACTTTCAGTCTTATGTGGGTAATAGAGCTTATCCAGAGGGTTCTATTGCTGAAGGGTTTTTGGCAAATGAATGTTTAATTTTTTGCTCAAGATACTTGGAGGGGGTTGAAACAAGTTTCAATCCATCTCGTCAGAATGATGAAGGCGAATTCTCATTCGATGGAGATGTATCAATTTTTCATCATGTTGCAAGACCACTTGGAACAACAAAAAACAAAGGATTCAATGTTAACAAGCAAAAGAGATTATCACGTGTTGAACTTGACAAGCTATCTTTGACGCAAGCACATAGATATGTGTTTTTTAATCATGAAACGGTTTCTCCATTTTTAATGTATGAACTTGAAACCTTAATACAATATTAGCGTTTTTATATTTTATTTCTAAGTATGAGGATTTTTTTATAGAAAAAATGTTGAACATCTTCGGAGACAACATCGTTCTCCTCGTCTTCTCATGAGTTGCAAAAGTTGCATAGTGAAACTTTTCATATATGGTTTCATGACCATGTAAGTGAAATGTTACTTAATAATTATGACGTGCAAAAATTCATAAGCATTTAAGTACTTGACTTATACAGATTATGAAATTATGTAGGTCGCGAATTCAGAAAACCAAGGAGACGCACTTGTCACAGATGAACTTAGATTTCTTGCACGTGGTCCTCTTGATAAGGCAAGTAGATTCAATGGTTATGTTGTAAATGGACTCCAGTTCCACACTAAAGCATGCGAGAAATGGTTAAAAACTCAAAATAGTGGGATTGTAGTAACCTCTAGATTGACAAGTTATGCAAGTTCAAGAGATGCAAGACCCATTGAAGGAGAGGTCAATTATTATGGGGCATTAACTGACATCATTCAGTTGAACTATTCTGGAAAATTTAAGGTTGTATTGTTTAAATGTGATTGAGTTGATCTAAACAAAGGTTGCAAAAGAGATAAATTTAGTTTTAGACTAGTCAATTTTTCACACCTTACGCATACTGGAAAAAGTTTGGTTGATGATCCTTTTATATTTGCTACACAAGCAAAAAAGGTTTACTATGTGGAGGATGATAGAGATGACGGGTGGCTCTTGCCAAACATGCAAAGCTAAGGGACACTTTTGATATGGGTGATGAATTATCATGTGGAAGTAGAGGTGGAAGAAACAACTCCCAAAATCCAAATCTTGAAAATGATGATCCAAGTAATCCTTCACTTTGGATTGGAGATGAGTATAATGAGGGAGTGGAAGTGACACCAAAGATGGAAAATGAGCTTGTGGAAGAGGATCCATTGTTGATGAATATTTTGATGAGGATATGTTTTAACATATATTTAAATATTTTGTTTTTGTATATGTTTAATAATAATAATAATACTTTGAAGTGAAGTTTGTTACAAATAAATTATTGATTCCTAGTGTTCTCTTTCTCCATCTCATTAATAAGGTAAATACATGGACTTAACATCTAACACACACACACAGATACACACGCACGCACGCACGCACACACACACACACACACACACACATATAAAGAGCTACATGTTACTAATTTATATACTTGTCAAATTCATTTTATAAGGTTGGAAATGACACACAAACGGCTAAGAACCACCAAGACAGTACGTGCCTCAAGTTGTCAATCGAATTCAGGGCCTCCACAACACATTCAAAATAAGGAACAATCAATTTCTCACTTCCAAAATAAGGAACAACCAGTTTCATCACTGAATAATGTTCATCCTCTCAATGAAGAAGTGGAGCAAGTCACCGGTATATTCTCTAACTTATTTGGGGCAACATTTTAGAATGCAATCAAACCAAAATAGTTTAACTGAGATATCAGTTAGCTATACATGTTATTTTTAATTGATTGAACTTTTATATTTTGGCTAAATCTATAGAGTTTACCAATTTTGACTAAATTAATAAAAGACAACAATTTAACATAGTATTATTGAACTTGTGCACTGCACCAGAGCATATAAAAACTTCAAAACAAAACAAAATGCTTCTTCATCTCTCCTTTTCCCAATATCTCTGATTAATCATTGATGTGCATTTTTATGGAACTCGCTCAAACTATGCAGTTATATTCCTAATATGTGTGTTTTGAAGAATTTTGAACTGAAGGTCAACCTTGACAATTTATCACATTTATGAACACATTTTAAGAAAATGTTAACCCTGTCCATTTAGTTAATGGTAGACACATTGCATGACTACCCTCAAATGTGACTATCAACACAAATACTACACGGTTGGATAAAAAATGCGATATCAATGTTTAGAGTTCCTTTCTATGTACTTACACTTGAGTATAAAAATAGAGTAGGGTACATCATATGTTCTTCATTCTCATTACTATTTGTATGATTTATTTCAGTCATGTGGTCTTACATTTTATTTTATTTAGTTCCACCAAAGGCTAAAAAGCTTCAAGGTTACACACGTATAGCTGAGATATGGGATTTGAACAAAGAGGAACAAGTGATAGTTGACGTGAATGCTCACCATATACCAATAGGTGATTCAGCTGCAAAGCTAACAAGATTCATTGGTACCATGGTTAGAATGTTTGATTTTGCTCCCTTGAATTACACAACTTGGTCTCAACTTCCAGTTAGAAAGAAGGAAGAAATGTGGGTGACTGTGAAGGTATATAAAACAATAATGTTTTATATTTGGAGCTTAAATTATAAACTAACTGCCTTTCTTGTGCTCTTAAAGTCTAGGAGAAGTTTCAATTTAAAACATTGGACGGAAAAGTGGTTATAGATGGAGAGCCATTTAAATGTATATAAGTGTGGGCACTTGGCAACATGAATGCTAAGTGGAGGTACTGGAAATGGAAGAAAATGATTTATGTGAGTATATCAACTTACTTTATTCTTGTTGAAATTTGTTTGAACTGTTTGTATTTCGTATTGTGACACTGTTAACATGCTAATATTCCTGCAGAAATGTCCCCTTTGATCAAGGGACATTCCAGTTCTTGCACAAAAATTGTTTGAGCAGGTAATGTTGACATTGTTTACTAAACTATCAATGTTAAGACTTTTCTGTTACAGAATAAAATTTTAGTCACATGAGAATCACAATATTGATGCTAAAACCTATAGACTATTCACTGATCAGTGATCAACTTTAGTTAAACAACAATGAAGGTGGGCAGGGTTCATCAATTTGTTGTGGGTCTATTAAATTTGCTTTTCACCATTATTTAGAAAGATGACATGATTGTCAGACTAAAATGGCTTACTATGTTGAAATTGTGGCAGGAACTACATAATGTACTGAGTTATCTACAAGTCAAACTTTGTTGTCAAACTCTGTTACATCATTAAAAATGATGTAACTGTATTTATCATTTGTTTGTGAAACATTGAAACTTGTTTCTTTTCCTTCATTTCTTTATTTGTATTCCTTATTTTATGGTGATGTTTTTTTTTGATGAAATTTATGTTAATGTTTAGATTCATTTTTTGTTTTTATTGGAAGATCTCTCGAACAGTTTATTATGCTATTGATAATTTTTTTCCAGGTATTATACTTCTTAGCAAAAGAAAATGTAACATCTTTTGGACAACAAGTTGAACTTTGGATTTGTCATTCAAATCAATTATTAGATGAAATTTGGATTTATTAATATTTAGTAATGAAGCTTATTTTGGTTATTACTACTGGCTGATTATTATATTTGTTACATATGAATGTAAAGACTTTACATATAAAGACTTTTACTAGAAATTTGGATTTATAACTTTGGATTTGTTACTACTTGGTGATTATTATCAAGTTTATAAAAGACTTTCATTAGAAATTTGAATGCTTTTGAAGTGTATTTTTTTATTTGACATCAAATTGGAATTATATCTTTGAATTGCTCTATTACATATAATAGAGCAATACCAACGGTCTATGAAACGTTGCTATAGCAACAAGCTAAATATTATTAGTTCAGGTCTATACAAATGGTAAACGTAATTACTAATGCACACTACTTTGTTGGTATAAGTTTAAGAGCTATTCCAACGATACGAAAAGATGTTGGTGTTGATCTATACCTACGAAACGTATACTAACAATGAAAATTTTGTCGGAGTAGCATGTAATTTTGTTGGTATATCCAAATGACATCTACACCAACGGTTTATGTATTTATACCAACGGTATTTCTACCGTTGGTAAGTGGCAGTTTGTTTGTAGTGGGATATACTACATGTTGCATCTGTCCCTTATAATTTTCTATCTTTCTACTTTAAATATCCCTCTATTATTGTGCCATACCATATTTGATAACATTTGTGTAACTCTAATTCATCCTTACTTTATTCTCACTTTATATATCAACTCGTTATCAACCACATAATTCTATTTTTCTTAAAAACTACGTACATCAATCGCTTTCGTCTTAATATTGGGAGGACGAAGGTAGTACCAAAAATGCTATTTTAGAGATGTCGACTTACACGTTCATTTATATGCTAAGCTGAGTGTATTTTGTTTGTGCACGGATAATTAATTTTTTATTTTGATAAAGGAAGCTATTATAACAATGAAAACATGAATTGTTTGTGTATAATAAAAAAACATTCAACATGTAAACATAGCGTGCAAACTATTGTATACAACAAGCATCATTTTCCACTTGATTTTCTGATGGAGTGGAACCGAAAGTCTCTATCTATTTTTTAACTCGGACCCCTCTCATCGAAAATAGGTAGGGTTAGTTGTACCACTTGTACCGTTGTACATATAGTAGTAATTTTTTTTTTTGAATACTGTGAATAGCTAGGGCATAGGGGATAAAAAACCATAATTCCATTTATAGGGGAGTGCCAAAAATGGGAAATTAATAGGGAAATTTCCAAGGATATGACTAAAACTCAATGAGTTTCCTAATCTATACCTATGATCTAACAAGTTTTTGAACTTTTGTATGACCAACAATCCTAAAAAATAGAAAATTTCGTTTATACTTAAATGCTTAATGACAAAAATACTCTTATTTAAAACATGTGGATTTTGCACTATTTAAGAATAGAAGTTATGCATTGAGTATATATTAATGGTTAAAGTTATGCATTGACAAATATGAAAAGTGAACTTTGACACTTATTTAAGAATAGAAGAAGTATTACGGAGTTGTCAATTTATCATGAATAACATATACAAGATATCCATTAAAAAGACAATTTAGCCCAATATACGTGATAGCACTAGTGATGTGAATTGAAAATTTCACTAAATTCTTAATATTCCGTATATTTTTGAAAACGGGATAAAATTGAATCAAACTAATTAAAAAATCAATAGATTTTTATTGCATTTTAAAATGTAACAAATTCAAACCGTATCAAACTGAAGTGTAGTATAATTTTTCTTAGGTCACGGACAGAGACACAATCGCATCCACCGTTATACCGTTTTCTTTTTTAATCACGGAGGAAATTCACAATGAAAGTAACGGCGGCGCATCAGATCACAACCAATATCGGTGTGATAAGACCATTGAGTGTTTATTGGGTTCCTTGGATTATATTTAAATCAATTAATTTGCAGTGTATCTATTTTTAATGAATATGTTGTATTTGTTATTCATGATAAATTGACAACTGTGTAATACTTCTCTCGTTCTGAAATAAGTGTCAAATTCACATTTCATATATTTCAATGCATAACTTTGACCATTAATATATACTTAATTCGTCCCTGAATTATCTTCCAAAGTTGGTTTTGCACGGGAATGAAGAAAGGGAAAATTGTGTAGTGAAGACTTGTACTGAAAAGAGAGAAACGTGTAACATCGTGTAAAACATTTAATGAACCACAAATTCTTTGAAAAAAAGATTATTTTGAGACTAACGAAAAAGAAATTTGAAAATTAATTCAGGCACGGGGCATGTCTAGTTCTATAATAATAAAAATAAAAAGGTTGAAAATTTACAATGAGACTAATTTAAAAAATATTTTTAAAAATAACAACTTATTAATACATTAATAAATAAAGTGAAGTTAAAGTAGAGCATGTGAATATTGTAAAATTCAACATGTAGCATTTATTTAAAAAGAGAAGAAATATGTCATGATTTTAGGACCAAAATATTCTAAATTTATTTCATTAATAGAGCACAACTTGAAACTAAAAGAAAAAATATAAAAGATAGTGTCAGATTAAAATTGTGCTCCATACGCTCATAACAAGCAACAAAGAAATTGTTTTAAAAAAATACAACAACAAAGGAACAACTTCAGTTTGCTTCACCGTTAATAAGGGGGTATAATTGCCCTCCTTTCACCGTTTTTTAAGCTTTTTGCACACAAAAATAGTTTAAGGGCTTAGATGCCCTTTGGTGCCAACTTGAAGGGGTTTTTTGCAGATATACTCCTCCAGCTTCTACAGAACCAGAAAGTGAGCAATCACAGGCCCAATCGATGTAGCCATAGTGCAGTAGAATGAATTTTAAGCAAAAGGGGAATACAAAGTTGAAAGGAAATTGGAATAAAAAATTGAAAATTGAAAATGGGAGCGTAGAATGTGTTACCTGCAGTAAAACTCACGCGTCTGAACTCTAATCAATTCGGAACACGTAGGGAAGATGAGCGTGACAAAGAGCAAGTCGATGAGGGGAAGATGTGAGCGACTAAGCGTAAATCTTTGTTGATCGTGCGGCTGAAATGCGTCCGACTCTTGAGCGGGAAAAATGTTATTCTCCAAAGTAGTGCAATTATGTAGGATGATGATTTTAGCACATTTTATGTAAAAATAATTATATAAATATGACCAAAATAAAGATGATTTACAAAAAAATGATTCATTACTAGAGTAGTAATCAAATCATAGTAATTCATGTTCAATTTTATTGCGTTTATTTTAGCACATTTTATGTAGAAATAATTATATAAATATGACCAAAATAAAGATGATTTACAAAAATATGATTCATTACTAGAGTAGTAATCAAATCATAATAATTCATGTTCAAGTTTTGAACTTTAGTTACCACAGCATTACGTTGTAGTAATGAATAGTCATATTTATGTAAATAAGTTTTATTTTAGTAATATTCTCATAAAAAACTCTTTTATTTACACAATTGACTCATGATTATTTAGAAGGTAGTAGGGCTGCACATCGGGCGAGTTGGGTTGGGTTTGCTATCTTTTTTGGGCCTACCCGATTTGTTCGGGTTGGGTATTAACCACCCCGCGATACACAAAATAAGTTCGTAAACCATGCACGAACGGGTCGGGTAGGGTTGGGTATTGGAAAAAAAGATCACTACGGATTGCATCTTTCATGTGAGAAATTAATGTAACTAATTTAAGACTCGATTAACTTGTTTCCAAAACACACAAACAAATACAAGTACACATATCTTTTATAAGAAAAAAATTAGGTAATAGCATTAAAATATCCTTCCGTGAAGGAAGTTTATTTGGAAGAAAACATAAATACATAATAATCACCTAGTTAAAATCATATATGTTTAATTATAATTCTAATATTATAAGTCCTAGATAGAACATATTGGTATTAAATTGAAATTATCCAAGAAAATATTGTAGCATAGTAATAGTAAAATGAACTTTGGCTGGGTCGGGTACTATCGGGTTTAAGATTTTAATTCCACAACCCCACCCATTAGGTGCGGGTTCAAACATATTTAACCGATGAATATTTTTTAAAATCAAATACTCGATTAAATAGGGTTGGGTCGGATGGGTTATACGGGTTCGGGTTATTCTTGTGCAGCCCTAGAAGGTAGCCACTTTTAATGGAAGAATGAGATGAATAAATGTATTTATTGAATTGCCCTCATGATGAGTTTTTTAAAAAATAGCATGAAAGTAGAGATATAGCTAGTAAAAAATAGGAACTATTTTCTCAACTATTAATAATATTAATTTGGAAATTTATAAAGATGTTTCTATATCTTCCGAAAATTGAGAATTTAGTTGTGATTAAAAAATAAAATAAAAAAGGATAACTATAGTTGAGATTATTTAAAGCTTACACAATACTAAAAAAGAAGCAAGAACTCAGATTGAAACTCATTTTTTTTAAAGAAACTCATATTGAAACTCAAATTTAACTAGAGCAGTGAAACTCCATTTTTCCTAAATCTGAATTACTCCTATTAAGTACTCCCTCCGTCCCTTAAAACTTTGCCAACTTTCCTTTTTTGGATGTCCCACTAACTTTGTCACTTTTATTTTTAGGTAAATAATTTGGGGTTCCAGTTAATTCTCTCTCCTCTGCACAAATATCAACCACACAATTTTTACTTTATTAATCCCCATGTTGATCAAAGTTGACAAAGTTTTAAGGGAGAGAGATAATATTAATCCAAGCTAAACTCAAGCTCCACTGCTATTTTGTGATATCATCTTGTCACGCCCCGGACCGCGTCCGTGCCACGTAGACAACCGCCGTACAACCCAATAAGAACAACGTAGTTCATTCTTATTAAATTATACAAGGCGTCTGATAGATTCTATTGCCAAACCGATTAGTCAATCAACATCAATACATTAGTCAAACGAATGCGGAAATAAAATAAGTTTGACGTTCAGCCACATGTGGCAAACATGAGCACGCAGGCCCTTCAATAGTTTAATAGAAAACATTGTTCAAATATTCATGAGCAATTTCCTAATTTCAAATAAGAATGGAAGCACGAACCACGTCTTCCTTATTTGAGTTCACCCTGGGCAAAGGTGCAGGTAGCAGGACTCTAGCCTCAACCTGAAAAATGTGAGGGCCCCCGAAGGGGTCAGTACTCCATAGAAGTACTAGTGACAAGCAGGCTATATGAGGAATAACTAATGTCTCAGACACGAGACCCAAAAATAGGATGATACATATATTTATAGGCGTAACCATTGTCACCCCATTCCCAAGATAATACATACTGTATATACTTGTAAAATACTTGACCCGTAGGTCGTTTTCTCACAAAAGAGTCTTTTAGAGACAAGGTACTTACCCAACCTTTCCCCTTTCATTCCTGAATGCCTAGCTTAAGAGCTACATTCTATCATAATATCCTACCGAGTTTCAGGAGTGTTTACCCTCCCGGGGATGCTCAACCCCAACTGAGTTTTGGGAATGTTTACCGTCCCGAGGATACTCAACCTCAACCGAGTTTTAGAATTGTTTACCGTCCTGAGGATACTCAACCTCACCGAGTTTTAGGATTGTTTACCGTCCTGAGGATACTCAACCTCACCGAGTTTTAGGATTGTTTATCGTCCTGAGGATAGTCAACCTCACCGAGTTTTGGGATCATTTACCCTCCCGAGGATGCTCAACCTCAACCTTATTTCTAACCAAACCCTAACCTGGATATGGCTAACCTTTCATTCACTTAAATATGGACAATACATAGTCCTATAGTCGTATAAAAATCCCTAGTAACCAACGTGGGCGGGTCCCACTTGAACGACCCACGTTAACCTGCTCAAAACTGCCTGTTTTGGGCATAATCCAATACCCGGTCGGGTACCCAACCTTACCCGGTCGGGTAGGACCTGGCAGGAGCCCCTGGAGCAAATTTTACTTGAGACCCGGTCGGGTCTATAGACCTACCCGGTCAGGTCTAGTAAGACAGTGGCTTCTGGAGCCATTTTTAATCAATACCCGGTCGGGTATGTACCCATACCCGGTCGGGTATCACTTTTGCCTCGGCGGTCAACGCCCGTTTGACCGCCCAAACGAAGTCCGATTAACGCGAAATTTTATACGCATGTACTCCTTGACGTCCTTGATCCAAAAATACCATTTTGGATCCCTGGAGCATTGTACATAATAAGTTACCACATTTTTCATCACCAAACATACAAAACATGCTTTTCAACTATGTTTTATATATAACCATGGCATAAACCAATACTTGATTAACTTTAATCATTCCATAAAACATATACTTGATTACTTTAGGTAATCTCATGCCTCAATCAAAAGTTATAAAGCATATAGCCGTCTTCTCACCTTGAAAGAAGCTTATGAAGTTCTAGCCTTTCTTATTGAGCTCCGGTGAAACTCCGGTGAACTTCAACCAACTCCGGCGACAACTCTGGCGACCCTTTCAACTCCGTGAAAGTTCTTGAAACACCTTAGACAAGTTATTAACAAGGTTTTATCATCATAAAACCCATATCAACATAAATAACCTCTAAAAGGTTATTTTCCGACGAACCCGTCAACTTTGTTCACTAGGTCCGTTCTTGGACTTAGAACTCTCCTCCAAACCCCATTCTACACTTTTGAACATGTAGAACTATACTAGGAGTATGGAATATGATTAAACAGAAAGAAAATGGGGTTAATGGAGTCATTACCTTATTCACCACCAGTTTTCCTCCCGATATTCCTATTTTCTCTTCTCCTTTCTCCTCCTTCTTCTCCCTCTTGGTTTGTGCGAAAATGGTACTGGGAATGGTGTTCAAGCAGAGCTTCTCCCCTCTTTGATGGAGTCTTGGTTCGAATGGATGGGATGTGGGGGTGAGGGAAATTTCCTTCTTGGCTTATTAGCCATAATATGAAAGGAGGGTCCCCCTTCCCTTCTCATTTTGTCCCCCAATCATCTCCAACCTTTTTACCAGCCAAAAGGTGCGGCTCCCCCCTCCATTTGAAAGACTAAGGTCGTGGGGTGGCCCCCACATGTGTGGGAGGTCATCACTTTGTGTCCCCAAGTGTGCGCTCAGTCCCGAAAGTTGTATTTTCCGGACTGTTTTAACTATATTTCATTTCATCGGGTCAAATGAAATATGTATCATTCTTCCAATCATTATTGGATTTTAGAATGAATATATACTCCCTAACTTTTAGTTTAGCGGTCTCCATAATTTGCTATGGTTTTTTATCTGTTAGTGCATCGGTACCGACAAATGGGCTTTTTATGCCCAAATGGTTACTCACATCATTTATATGGCCCAACCAGGATATCCATCATTATACACATATTATCTTGACCCAAACGAATACTATATGTGGTCCTGATAATATCGGGCGGATCCCACCTCCGGTGTGGGCCCCACGTGAATTTTACTGTTCACGTAAAAGAATGATAAAAATTTACAATCGCGTAAAGATGCGTTTATTTATTTCTCATGATTCAATACATGACTTGATAAAGTACAAATACTTGGGGGCGGTGTTACAAGTTCTACCCCCCTTATTTGGGATTTCGTCCCCGAAATCCATGTGTCTAGTCAAACAAAAATGGATATTGTTCCCTCATCAGGGTTTCTACTTCCCAAGTTTGCTCCTCGACACGATCACTCTTCCAAAGTACCTTCACCATCGGTACCTCTTTACTCCTTAGCTTCTTTACCTGTCGGTCCATGATCTTTACCGGCTGCACCGCATAGTGAAAGTCTTCCCGGATTTCTACCGGTGGTTTCTCAAGAATATGTGACGGGTCCCGCACATACTTCTTGAGCATGGAAACATGGAATACATTATGGATCTTTTCTAACTCTGGAGTCAATTGAAGTCGGTACACTACCATTGATGGGGTTATGGGACTAGGTCCAATGCCTAATTGGCCCAGGCCCCGAACTTGGATCAATAGGCCCAACCAACGAACCCAGCAATCCAGATCTCAAGTCGGCCCATTTGATCAAGCCCATCAAGGAACGAAGGTCCAACTGAGTGGAGGCCTTAGATGGCCTGCCCACCAGCCCAACCGGAAGCCTGCCTTCCGGCCTAGTCAGGAGCTCGCCTCTAGCCCGGCAAAGGGCCTGCCTTCCAAGCCTGCCGTCCAAGGGGCTCAAGAGTCCGGCCGGCCAGCCATGCCGACCCGCTATCCAGCCACGAAGAGTAACGGCCAACAATGAATGCGCTATTAATTATGTATTTAATTCCGTATTAATGATGTAATTAATTTAGCCATTATTATTCGGCAGTTACCATTTGTAAACAGCCTATAAAAGGCAAGTCGTGATTCAAATACAGACATGCTATTCTTGGAAACTAAAATTCCTGAGCAACTTTCCATTCTCGCATTATATTCTTGATTCTTGCTTGAGTGTTCTTTCGTAGCTTTCCTAAAAGCCTACGAGCGTCCTATTTTGGACCAACATTGGTGCTTTCATTGAGAGCCTCTATTGTCTCTCACATCACTTGAGTAGGAATCACACAGGGAGATGGCCGGAATCTCGACCCGACATGACCATGTTTCGGTCCATACCGAGGAATCCAACCCGGCTGGCCGCCAGCGGGCCCTCGACAACCACGGACAGGGCGGGGGGGGGGGGGGGGGGCACGCCAAGGTGACCTTCGGAACCGGTTGTCAGGCCACGGCAACCTGAGGGCGACGCTCAACCATACCCAGAAGGAGCGCTCGGACTCAATGCAGGGGTGGAGGCCCCCACAGGAGGCGACTCGAGTTCTGGGGGCCTTGGCTTAAGGTTTCCAGCAGATGGTATCTGTCGGTGACGTGGACGAGCATGCCCGTCAAGAAACACCGGCGGAAGTGGAGGTGTCATCCATGCGGCGTGAAGAGCGACACTCTGGATCCAACCTGCATAGGAGAGAGGAGGTCTCTCAACAGCTTAGCCGAGCCCATCAGCAGGCTGAGATGGGCGCCCGGCAGGGGCGCTCGAGGCAGATGGAAGGAAGCGAGTCCTCTCGCCCCTCTCACCGGGCGAGCAGCCGGACTGGTTCCTTGGCGAGGCGGAACGTGGGGGCCCGGCCTCCTGTTCATAGACGACTTGGGGGCGCCGCTGGACATGCCCAACCCTGTGCTAGGGCCATCCAGGGGGGTCCACCACCGGCCGAGGTGGAGGATCTGCGCCATCGCCTCGACGAGTTAAGAAGAAGGGTCGTTGGGGGAGAACCTTACATGGGCGACCTCCGGATACCCAAGCCTTTCACCCGGGTGGTGATGGATACGCCGTTGCCAAGGGGTTACAAGCCTTGCACCATCAAAACATACAAGGGCACCTCTGACCCCAAACATCATGTATCTCAATACCTCTCCTACATGGTGATGATGGGGTATGAGGATGCCATCCGATGTCACGGCTTCTCTGCCACCTTGGACAGCCCAGCTCGTGAGTGGTACGACTCTTTGCCTGATGGGAGTATCATGAACTTTCGCGAGTTGGCTCAGCGCTTTCTCATAAGGTTCGCGAGCTCCCGAGACGTCAAAAGGAACTTCAGCCACCTGTTCGGCCTGAAACAGGGGAAGAAGGAATCATTGTCCGCCTTCTTAGCGAGGTGGAGGGCCGAGTCAATCAAGGTCCAGGGCCTTGATGATAGGACCGGGGTGGCCATGCTCACAAACTCCATCCGGTCTGGTGAGCTTTACAAAGATTTCGTCAGAAATCCCCCCACCACGTACGAAGAAGCACTCGGTCGTGCCGACCGCCAAGCCAAGGCGGAGGATGCCGTGCAGAAGAAGAGATATGAGGAAGAAGGTGGGAAGGAAGAGAAGAAGAAGGAAGTTGGTTCTGGCGCCGAGAAAGTTGAAGGCAAGACCGGCAACAAAAGCAAGTACAAAGGTAACAAGAACAAAGGTAAGGGCAGGGCGGACGTCCCGAGCGGGCCGCTCTTGCCCGTCAAACAATTGTCCCCACTTGCTCAACCGATCGGGGCCATCCTCGACTACGCGGAGGAGCAGGGACTGATCGACTTTCCGGAAGAATGTGATGTGGTGACCGCCAAGCGTAACCACGACCAATATTGTTGATACCACCGGAGAGCAGGGCATGATACAGATAAATGCATCATTCTCCGACGACAGATTGAAGAGCTCATCCAGAGGGGGTATCTAGGCCAGTTTGGGGCAAGCAAGGGAACATCCCGCAGAAGAGGAGCCTAACGTGGCAGCAGTCCGACCAGGCTACCACGTCAAAGGAGAAGCAACCCGCCAAGAAGCGAGAGCTCGGCGCCCTTTCGAAGGATGATGAGGACGACCTGGGGGATGGCTCCCGTAAGCACCATCGGTGCTCATACATCTTCGGGGGACCCCAGGGAGGTGATACCTCGGGAGAGCGGAAGCAATGGGCCCGAGCCCTATACACGGGGAGATAACCAGGACTCCCGCCGACAAGAAGGTGAAGAGGGATCCCATCTTCTTCATTGTTGCAGATTTACCGCCGATGCCGCCTTCGCACAGGGACGCCTTGATGATCAAGATCGAGATCAACGACACTGTCATCCATCAGGTCTTGGTAGACAATGGGGGCTCCGTTAACATCATGTACTATGATACCTTCCAGGGGCTCGTCTTGGACAGAAAGGACTTGAACCCGATAAGAACCCCGTTCTCAGGCTTCACTAGGGACTCCATTGAATCGGAAGGCGGTATAATCCTCCTTGTGATAGTGGGCTCCGAGCCCTACATATCCAAGTTAAGTGTCGAATTCATAGTCGTACGCCTAACTTGTCCGCATAAGATCATCATGGGGAGGCCGGCCCTGGAGGACCTGAGGTGTGTGATATCCCAGGAGCACCTGTGCATGAAGTTCCCCACTCCGAATGGTGTCAGAGTTGCTAGGGGAGACCAGCGGATGGCTAGGAGCTACTATATAAAAGCTTGCAAGCAAATCGGCAGAAAGACTTGAGAGTCCATACTATCAACAACAAGGCCATGAAACATGAGGAGGGTCAGCTTCGTGCTGAACTCACCTCAGAAGTGGAGGAGATCCAGATTGACCCCGAGAAGCCAGAGCGGAAGGTCAAGATTGGAACCGGCCTCCCGCCCGACTTGAGGGAAAAAATCATCCGGGTCTTGATCCTCTTCAGCGTTGTCTTTGTGTGGGGGCTAGAGGACGTGCCCGGCCTCGACCAAAGCATCGCTGGCCACTGGTTAGCGGTCGACCCGTCGGCAAAACCCGTTCAGCAGAAGAGAAGACATCTCTCCATCGAGAGGAAGGAATTCATGAAGAAGGAGATCAACATGCTCCTGAGTATCAAACACATTCGGGAGGTCCTATACCCGGTGTGGCTGGCGAACGTGGTCCTAGCCCCAAAGCCGCCAACCTGGAGGATGTGTGTTGACTACACCGATCTCAACAAAGCATGTCCGATTGGATCCATTCCGAAAATTGCACGCATTGAGGAGATAACAGCTTCGAGCATAGCAGCCTCACCGTCCGCCAAACGTCCTCCCCCCTGCAATCGGCCGCCTGGTGCTGGGTGGACGACCTCCTGCGTTACATAGCCGATGGGACACTGCCAGATAAAGAAGTGGAAGCAAGGCTAGTCCGGCGACGAGCCCCGGGCTACGCCGTCTTGGATGGGAAACTATACAAGAGGTCCTACATTGGGACCTTGCTAAATTGCCTACGCCCACATAAGGCGGACATGATCGTCTCCGAACTCCATTGGGGCGTGTGCTCCGCCCACCACGGAGCATGCACAGTAGCTAGGAAGGTCGTCCTCCAGGGATACTTTTGGCCGACGATAATGAGGGATTGCGCCGACTGTGCAAGGAGGTGTGAGACATGTCAAAAGTTTCAGAAGAGCCCCGGCCGGCCGGCAATGATGTACACGCCGATCAGCACCGCCCTTCCATTCACGAGATGAGGCGTCGACCTGGTCGGTCCCTTGCCAACTGGGTCGGGAAACCGGAAGTTTGTAATCGTTGCGGTGGACTACTTTACGAAGTGGGTTGAGGCCGAGCCGCTCGCAAGCATCACACATCTCCAGTGTAGGGAATTCATATGGAAGAATATTTTTTTCCGGTTCGGAGTTCCCCTCCAAATAATCTCCGACAACAGGAGGCAATTTGACTGCAAGGCCTTCCGGCAGTTTTGCGCAGAGTGGGGGGTGGAGTCTAGCCGAGTGGCTACCCACAAGCAAATGGACAAGTGGAGAACACCAACCGGAAGATCGTCAATGGACTGCCTGAGTGGAAGAATTAAACAATATACTCTGTACCTTCAGGACGACCCCGAGGATGGCGACCGGGGAAACCCCTTTCACCTTGTGTTATGGCTTTGAGGCATGGGCGCCGTTTGAGGCTGTAGTCCCTAGTCGGCGAGTCGAAGACTTCGAACCAGCAGACAATGAGGAGAGGCTCAGATCCGAACCCCACCTCATTGAGGAAAGAAGGGACCGAGCCTTCATCAAAGCAGAGAACTATCGACGCCAAGTCAAGGCATACCAGGACTGCCGAGCCCAGCTGCGGAGCTTCGATGTGGGTGATTACGTCTTGAGGCGTAGGAAGGCCAGCAAGCCGACGGAGGGAGGTAAGCTTTCCGCCAAGTGGGAAGGCCCCTATATGTGATTGACGCTGTGGTCGGTCCCGGGACGTATAAATTGAAGACGACGACAGGTCGGCTAGTAGACCGTGTCTGGAACGCTGAGCACCTGATGAAGTTCCACCAATAAAGTAACGAAGTTTCACTTTTCTTTGTAAACTCCTGTGTTCCGAGAATGGGGTTACGATTTGGAATTCTTCATGTGGTCCGCCCACATCATGAATTCAATATACTTTGCTAGCGATATTTTGTTTTCAAAAGAGGTCCGACCTCACTTAGCAATTAAGGCCGGCGGCAAAAAAAAGAAAGAAAGAAAAGAAAAAAGAAAAAAATGAGTACTATGCCCCCCCTCGGTGTTTGGCCGACCTCGGTCAGGCTCTTGAACTGAAAATAGCCAAGCGATTTTTGAAAATCTAAGCTATTTTCTAAAGTAAAGAGTTAACCGCGACAGTCGAGGCGACAGTAGGGCCGACCTCCGGGTCGAGAGCGCTCAAGAGGCCGACCTCCGGGTCCATCTGAGTGTTCGCCGTCCGACGTTGCCGGCCAAGCAGCTCGCACTCTCGCCATCCCCGAGTTGGTGGTGCGGGTCTGTTCTGGTGGATCGCGCAGGGTCCGCCCCTGTTGTTTGGCTAACCCCGCGGGAGTAACCAAATTATTCCCCAAGTCCGAACAAACTGGACGGGTTAAAGCGACAGTAAGACTGACCCCCGGGTCATGACATTCGGGGTGCCGACCTAAGTGTCCATCTCGAAAGTTCAATGTCTGACCTTGCTGGCCGAACAAGTCACATACTTGCTAGGAAGGTCGTCCTCCAGGGATACTTTTGGCCGACGATAATGAGGGATTGCGCCGACTGTGCAAGGAGGTGTGAGACATGTCAAAAGTTTCAGAAGAGCCCCGGCCGGCCGGCAACGATGTACACGCCGATCAGCACCGCCCTTCCATTCACGAGATGGGGCGTCGACCTGGTCGGTCCCTTGCCAACTGGGTCGGGAAACCGGAAGTTTGTTAATCGTTGCGGTGGAGTACTTTACGAAGTGGGTTGAGGCCGAGCCGCTCGCAAGCATCACACATCTCCAGTGTAGGGAATTCATATGGAAGAATATTTTTTTCCGGTTCGGAGTTCCCCTCCAAATAATCTCCGACAACAGGAGGCAGTTTGACTGCAAGGCCTTCCGGCAGTTTTGCGCAGAGTGGGGGGTGGAGTCTAGCCGAGTCGCTACCCACAAGCAAATGGACAAGTGGAGAACACCAACCGGAAGATCGTCAATGGACTGCCTGAGTGGAAGAATTAAACAATATACTCTGTACCTTCAGGACGACCCCGAGGATGGCGACCGGGGAAACCCCTTTCGCCTTGTGTTATGGCTTTGAGGCATGGGCGCCGTTTGAGGCTGTAGTCCCTAGTCGGCGAGTCGAAGACTTCGAACCAGCAGACAATGAGGAGAGGCTCAGATCCGAACCCCACCTCATTGAGGAAAGAAGGGACCGAGCCTTCATCAAAGCAGAGAACTATCGACGCCAAGTCAAGGCATACCAGGACTGCCGAGCCCAGCTGCGGAGCTTCGATGTGGGTGATTACGTCTTGAGGCGTAGGAAGGCCAGCAAGCCGACGGAGGGAGGTAAGCTTTCCGCCAAGTGGGAAGGCCCCTATATGTGATTGATGCTGTGGTCGGTCCCGGGACGTATAAATTGAAGACGACGACAGGTCGGCTAGTAGACCGTGTCTGGAACGCTGAGCACCTGATGAAGTTCCACCAATAAAGTAACGAAGTTTCACTTTTCTTTGTAAACTCCTGTGTTCCGAGCATGGGGTTACGATTTGGAATTCTTCATGTGGTCCGCCCACATCATGAATTCAATATACTTTGCTAGCGATATTTTGTTTTCAAAAGAGGTCCGACCTCACTTAGCAATTAAGGCCGGCGGCAAAAAAAAGAAAGAAAGAAAAGAAAAAAGAAAAAAATGAGTACTATGCCCCCCCTCGGTGTTTGGCCGACCTCGGTCAGGCTCTTGAACTGAAAATAGCCAAGCGATTTTTGAAAATCTAAGCTATTTTCTAAAGTAAAGAGTTAACCGCGACAGTCGAGGCGACAGTAGGGCCGACCTCCGGGTCGAGAGCGCTCAAGAGGCCGACCTCCGGGTCCATCTGAGTGTTCGCCGTCCGACGTTACCGGCCAAGCAGCTCGCACTCTCGCCATCCCCGAGTTGGCGGTGCGGGTCTGTTCTGGTGGATCGCGCAGGGTCCGCCCCTGTTGTTTGGCTAACCCCGCGGGAGTAACCAAATTATTCCCCAAGTCCGAACAAACTGGACGGGTTAAAGCGACAGTAAGACTGACCCCCGGGTCATGACATTCGGGGTGCCGACCTAAGTGTCCATCTCGAAAGTTCAATGTCTGACCTTGCTGGCCGAACAAGTCACATACTTGCTTATTCCATATCAACAGCGAACAAATCACTTCTATCCAACTGGGAGGGGCACGGATAGGCTCGGCCACGCCAGCCAAACCACCCCCTGGGAAGTTAGAGAAGCCGGATCCCCGAATAAATTGCCTAAGTGTTCGTGATGCAAAGTATAGAAAAAGAAACATATGGATTAAAATTAAACATCCACTCAAAATTACATCTCTCAACTTCAAGCTACAAAAGAAAAGTAAAATGTCATGGCGGGGGACCATCAGGAACCGAAAGAAGCTCTCTCAAATCTGAACTCCAATTTCGTCCTCTGGAATTGGCTCTCTACCTGCCTTCGTGGAGAAGATCCCAATTGATCATACTTGAAGGCGAACGAGATGAAGCTCTCAAGGATTCCACGTGGCAATCTTGGCCCTATCGACCTCATGTTGAAATTTTCCAGCAGAAGACCAATGCCCCAATGTGCTCCAACCATCTTGGATGGACCCTGCAAAACGATGACAAACCATCATCAGAAAATCACGAGAATCAAGTCAATGATCTGCTGATCGGTTGAATCACCACTACCGACTCATCTTGGGGGAGCGGCAAGCCGACCCATCACCAGTACAGGCTGCCTATGTGCCTGCCGAATTCGAGGTTTCCGTCGAACCTCACGCTGCCATCATAAGTGCTAACTCACAGCCCATGGAGGTCATCCGACACATTGATCCACACGAGTAAAAGGTAGTGGAAGACACCGAGTTGAGGTCTACAGTTTGCACTCATCTCATCACTCATGATTTGGGAATTGTAGGAGCAACCTGTTTTCAGCCATCCCACGAGGGGACTTCTTCTCAACATGGCCGACTTGGCTACGGGGCTGCCGTATCACAATTAGCAACATCAGACTGCCTAAATTCGGCCATTGGCTTAAGAGGGAATCAAACAGCAGAAGGTTACTCACAGTCATCCAACTTCAGGGATCCGTAGCCAACCTGTTCGGCTGACCAGAGGTACATCCACCGACCTGGGAAATTGCGCCGCTGACCAGGGTTACCGACCTACAGCCTGTCGGATTCGAGGCTCACCGGACAACGCGAAAGACAAGGAAGGACGTCAGCTGGTTGCTGTCGGCCGTAAAACTTCTCACAGTACAGGAGCGATTGCACCGCCCAGCCACCTGGCCGCCCGGCCGCCTGACCGCCTAGCCGCCTGACCGCCTGGACGCCCGGCCACCGAGCCGCCTTGCCGCCTGGCCGCCTGGCTGCCCGGCCGCCCAGCCGCCCGGACGCCTTACCACCTGGCCACCCGGCCGCCCGGCTGCCTTGCCGCCTGGCCTCCCGGCCGCCTTGCAAGCCCGGTCGCCCGGCCGCACAGCCGTCTGGCCGCTTGGTCGCCCGGCCGCCTTGCCGTCCGGTCGCCCGGTTCGCCTTGCTGCCCGGTCGCCTTACCGCCCGGCTGCCTTGGCGTCCAACCGCCCGGCCCAGCCGTCTAGCCGTTTGGTCTCCCAACCGCCTTGCCGCCCGGTCGCCCGGTCGCCTTGCCGCCCGACCGCCAGGCCGCCCGACCGCCTTGCCGTCCGGTCGCCCGGTCGCCTTGCTGCCCTGTCGCCTTGCCGCCCGGCTGCCTTGGCGCCCGACCGCCCAACCGCTCGGCCCCAGCCGTCTGGCCGTTTGGTCACCCGGCCGCCTTGCCGCCCGGTTGCCCGGCCGCACAGCCGTCTGGCTGCTTGGTCGCCCGGCCGCCTTACCGCCCGGTCGCGCGGTCGCCTTGCCGCCCGGCCTTCCGGCCGCCCGGTCGCCCGGTCGCCTTGCCGCCCGGCCGCCCGGTCACCTTGCCGCCTGGCCGCCAATCCGACCGCCCGGCTGTTATCTGCTTGGCATGTCAAAGAAAAGAAAAGCAAAGAAAAAATGGGGAATCTCCATAAATTGTTGGATTGACAGTGTCCACAATTATTGCTCCCTAGTGTGTGAGTATTCCTTAAATTGGCAGCTTACTTGGATACTCCCTCTTAGCCGAGTCTACTACTCGACTAAGGGAGTGGGGGACTCGTGATAGGGTTATGGGACTAGGTCCAATGCCTAATTGGCCCAGGCACCGAACTTGGATCAATAGGCCCAACCAACGAACCCAGCAATCCAGATCTCAAGCCGGCCCATTTGATCAAGCCCATCAAGGAACGAAGGTCCAACTGAGTGGAGGCCTTAGATGGCCTGCCCACCAGCCCAACCGGAAGCCTGCCTTCCGGCCTAGTCAGGAGCTCGCCTCTAGCCCGGCAAGGGGCCTGCCTTCCAAGCCTGCCGTCCAAGGGGCTCAAGAGTCCGGCCGGCCAGCCATGCCGACCCGCTAGCCAGCCACGAAGAGTAACGGCCAACAATGAATGCGCTATTAATTATGTATTTAATTCCGTATTAATGATGTAATTAATTTAGCCATTATTATTCGGCAGTTACCATTTGTAAATAGCCTATAAAAGGCAAGTCGTGATTCAAATACAGACATGCTATTCTTGGCAACTAAAATTCCTGAGCAACTTTCCATTCTCGCATTATATTCTTGATTCTTGCTTGAGTGTTCTTTCGTAGCTTTCCTAAAAGCCTACGAGCGTCCTATTTTGGACCAACAACCATCCCAATCCTTTCAATGATTTTGAATGGGCCGATGTAACGTGGGTTAAGCTTACCCCGACTAAGAAACCTTATGATTCCTTTCCAAGGTGACACCCTCAGAAATACCTCATCGCCGACCTCAAACTACAACGCCCTCCGACGTTTGTCTGCATAGCTCTTCTGTCGATCTTGCGCAGCTTTCAGTCTCTCCTGAATGACTTTCACCTTCTTCTTGGTAATCTCAACTAGTTCGGTACCCTCAAGCTTGGCCTCGCCAACCTCATCCCAACACAAGGGTGTCCGACATTTCCTCCCATACAATGCCTCGTATGGAGGCATGCCTATACTTGCCTGATAACTGTTGTTATAAGCGAATTCCACCAAGGCCAACTGGTTGTCCCAACTTCCTTGGAACTCTAAGGCACATGCCCTCAACATGTCCTCTAAAATCTGAATCACCCATTCAGATTGTCCATCCGTTTGGGGATGAAACGTTGTGCTGAACTTTAACTTTGTGCCCATGGATTCTTGGAACTTAGGCCAAAACCGTGACGTGAACCGTGGGTCTCTATCCGATACTATAGTTACGGAACCCCATGCAGTCTCACGATCTCATCAGTGTACAACTTGGCCAACCTCTCGAGCGTATATGTGGTGTTGATTGGTAGGAAGTGAGCACTCTTTGTTAGCCTATCAACCACCACCCATACCGGGTCATGGTTCCTAACCGTCCGTGGCAGACCCACCACGAAGTCCATGGTAACATGCTCCCACTTCCATTCTTGGATGGTAAGTGGCTGTAATAACCCTGCTGGATGCTGGTGTTCTGCCTTAACCTGCTGACAGGTAAGGCAGCGGCTCACAAATTCTGCAATCTCTCTCTTCATCCCCGACCACCAGTAACTTTCTTTCAAGTCCCGATACATCTTTGTACCGCCTGGGTGCATGGCATACGCAGATGAGTGGGCCTCCTCAGGGATAGATTTACGGAGCTCCTCATCTGATGGCACACACACCCGTTCCTTGAATAGTAAGAGTTCATCCTCTCTCTCACGGAAACCCTCGACGGGTCCCACAAGCATTCGTTCCCGGATTTTCTGAATTTCCTCGTCATTGCCTTGACGCGTCGTGATTTCGTCTAATAAGGTGGGTCTCACCTCAAATCAGGCCAATAAAGCCCCATTCGTGGATACTTCCACGTGTGCCCTCAATGCTCGTAGGCATGTGAGTAAAACCCCTGATGAACTTTTCCTACTGAGAGCATCAGCAACCACATTAGCCTTACCTGGATGATAATCTATAATCAAGTTGTAATCCTTGATTAACTCCATCCATCTCCTCTGTCTCATGTTCAACTCTTTCTGAGTGAACACGTACTTCAAACTCTTGTGATCAGTATAAATATGACACATCTCACCGTAGAGGCAATGCCTCCAAATCTTTAAAGCAAACACCACAGCTCCTAGTTCAAGGTCATGTGTGGGGTAATTCACTTCATGCTTCCTCAGTTGCCGAGAAGCATAATCAATTACCTTGCCCGACTGCATCAGTACGCACCCAAGCCCCTAGATGCTAGCATCGCTATAAATGTCATACCCCAACCCCTGCACGGGTAGAGCAAGTACTGGTGCTTCAGTCAACCGTTTCTTTAGCTCAAGAAACCCCTTCTCACACTTGTCATCCCACACAAACTTAGCTCCCTTTTTAGTGAGCTTCATGAGTGGAGATGCTATTACAGAGAACTTCTCCACGAATTTGCGGTAATACCCCGCTAAACCAAGGAAACTCCTTATTTCCTTCACATTCTTGGGCCTCTCCCAATTAGTGACTGCTTCAATCTTTGAGTTATCAACTGAAATGCCCGAACCTGATACCACATGCCCGAGAAAACCGATCTCCCCAAGCCAAAATTCACATTTAGAGAATTTGGCAAAGAGTTGCTTCTCCCGCAGCGTCTCAAGTACGAGCCTTAGATGTTTCTCGTGTTCTTCCTCATTCTTGGAGTATATCAAAATGTCATCAATGAACACTATGACGAATTGGTCCAAGTATTGATGAAATACTCGGTTCATGAGGTCCATGAATGCCGCGGGGGCATTTGTAAGCCCAAACGACATCACTAGGAACTCATAGTGACCATACCTTGTACGGAATGCACTTTTGGGTATGTCACTCTCCTTGATCTTTAGTTGATGGTAGCCCGACCTCAAGTCGATCTTGGAGAACACGGTTGCTCCCCGTAACTGATCAAACAAGTCGTCAATCCTCGGTAAAGGATATTTGTTCTTTATCGTGACCTTGTTCAATTGACGGTAGTCGATACACATTCTCATTGTACCATCCTTCTTCTTTACAAAGAGTACGGGTGCTCCCGTACTTACCCAACCTTTCCCCTTTCATTCCTGAATGCTTAGCTTAAGAGCTACATTCTATCATAATATCCTACCGAGTTTCAGGAGTGTTTACCCTCCCGGGGATGCTCAACCCCAACCGAGTTTTGGGATTGTTTACCGTCCCGAGGATACTCAACCTCAACCGAGTTTTAGGATTGTTTACCGTCCTGAGGATACTCAACCTACCGAATTTTAGGATTGTTTACCGTCCTGAGGATACTCAACCTCACCGAGTTTTAGGATTGTTTACCGTCCTGAGGATACTCAACCTCACCGAGTTTTGGGATCATTTACCCTCCCGAGGATGCTCAACCTCAACCTTATTTCTAACCAAACCCTAACCTGGATGAGGCTAACCTTTCATTCACTTAACTATGGACAATACCTAGTCCTATAGTCGTATAAAAATCCCTAGTAACCAACGTGGGCGGGTCCCACTTGAACGACCCACGTTAACCTGCTCAAAACTGCCTGTTTTGGGCATAATCCAATACCTGGTCCGGTACCCAACCTTACCCGGTCGGGTAGGACCTGGCAGGAGCCCCTGGAGCAAATTTTACTTGAGACCCGGTCGGGTATATAGCCCTACCCGGTCGGGTCTAGTAAGACAGTGGCTTCTGGAGCCATTTTTAATCAATACCCGGTCGGGTATGTACCCATACCTGGTCGGGTATCACTTTTGCCTCGGTGGTCAACGCCCGTTTGACCGCCCAAACGAGGTTCGATTAACGCGAAATTTTATACGCATGTACTCCTTGACGTCCTTGATAAAAAAAATACCATTTTGGATCCCTGGAGCATTGTACATAATAAGTTATCACATTTTTAATCACCAAACATACAAAACATGCTTTTCAACTATGTTTTATATATAACCATGGCATAAACCAATACTTGATTAACTTTAATCATTCCATAAAACATATACTTGATTACTTTAGGTAATCTCATGCCTCAATCAAAAGTTATAAAGCATATAGCCGTCTTCTCACCTTGAAAGAAGCTTATGAAGTTCTAGCCTTTCTTATTGAGCTCCGGTGAAACTCCGGTGAACTTCAACCAACTCCGGCGACAACTCCGGCGACCCTTTCAACTCCGTGAAAGTTCTTGAAACACCTTAGACAAGTTATTAACAAGGTTTTATCATCATAAAACCCATATCAACATAAATAACCTCTAAAAGGTTATTTTCCGACGAACCCGTCAACTTTGTTCACTAGGTCCGTTCTTGGACTTAGAACTCTCCTCCAAACCCCATTCTACACTTTTGAACATGTAGAACTATACTAGGAGTATGGAATATGATTAAAGAGAAAGAAAATGGGGTTAATGGAGTCATTACCTTATTCACCACCAGTTTTCCTCCCGATATTCCTCTTTTCTCTTCTCCTTTCTCCTCCTTCTTCTCCCTCTTGGTTTGTGCGAAAATGGTACTGGGAATGGTGTTCAAGCAGAGCTTCTCCCCTCTTTGATGGAGTCTTGGTTCTAATGGATGGGATGTGGGGGTGAGGGAAATTTCCTTCTTGGCTTATTAGCCATAATATGAGAGGAGGGTCCCCCTTCCCTTCTCATTTTGTCCCCCAATCATCTCCAACATTTTTACCAGCCAAAAGGTGCGGCTCCCCCCTCCATTTGAAAGACTAAGGTCTTGGGGTGGCCCCCACATGTGTGGGAGGTCATCCCTTTGTGTCCCCAAGTGTGCGCTCGGTCCCGAAAGTTGTATTTTCCGGACTGTTTTAACTATATTTCATTTCATCGGGTCAAATGAAATATGTATCATTCTTCCAATCATTATTGGATTTTAGAATGAATATATACTCCCCAACTTTTAGTTTAGCGGTCTCCATAATTTGCTATGGTTTTTTATCTCTTAGTGCATCGGTACCGACAAATGGGCTTTTTATGCCCAAATGGTTACTCACATCATTTATATGGCCCAACCAGGATATCCATCATTATACACATATTATCTTGACCCAAACGAATACTATATGTGGTCCTGATAATATCGGGCGGATCCCACCTCCGGTGTGGGCCCCACGTGAATTTTACTGTTCACGTAAAAGAATGATAAAAATTTACAATCGCGTAAAGATGCGTTTATTTGTTTCTCATGATTCAATACATGACTTGATATAGTACAAATACTTGGGGGCGGTGTTACACATCTGGTATGTCGTTGTCCGTACCTCAATTGGTAGATACAGGGGTGGAGCTAGAGGGGTGGCCAACCGAGATCCTAAAAGATCAACATGATAGTATGAGTAATCCAAATCTTAATATAGCACTTAAATCCTGCACACGTTTCCGGTGTGGGAATTCAACACCCCTCCTTACGACCTGACACTTCGTCTGGATCGTGCTGTCATTCATTTTTTTCATCGATTCATCATTGTCATTTTTTTATAATCATGTCACCATATTTCATAAGGGAGGCCCACACCATGAATCAGTTTGGCTCTGATAGCATGGATCGGTCTGGATCGTGCCATAATTCAATTTTTTTCATTGATCCATTTTTTTCTTCATTCGGCCGTAATTGTCATTTTTTATAATTGTGTCATCACTATACCAACAAATATAATTTCAGTGTAGGAAATGCATGACATTTAATAACAAAAATAATAAAATGTTGGAATTTATATTATAATAACCAGCAGAAGAGATTTATTGTTGGTATAGCTATGCTATACCAACGGCATTTAGCTGTTGGTATAAATTACCGATGGTAAATGATAATTTATTTGTAATGTCCGATGCACAATAAATTTAGAAAACCAAAAACAATTCTCTTCAATTCTTAAAAAAAGAAAACTTAAATTGGCCATGCACACGTAGTAGTCCGACCGACCAGTCCATCATACCTTATCCCTACTATATAGCTATCTAGGGACAACGATTCAAAATTTCATAAATTACTCAACTGTACGCACTAGTAGGGAGTTTAATGCACCAAACCCCCATGTGATACGAAAATTCGGTGCATTAGCCCCCTGTGATTTAAAAAATACATCAAATTCCCTTATGTTTTAATTAATTATGCACCAAATCCCTTCTGTGAACAAATTCAATTATCAAATAAAAGAAAAATGATTACATTTTTGTATGATGATTCAGAGATTTTGACATACTTACTTGCATATTCAATCAAAATATTAGGAAAAGTGATTTCCAAATTGTTAGGACTATTTTAATTGTGATTCAAGTTTGTCATACATGTCTTGTTATTACTTGGTATAGTTTACCATTTATGGTAGTAAATAAAGTGTAATAATTAGGTTGTAAGGAAATAAGACCCAAAAAGGTCTTAGGCCCAAACTCTTAGGTGTCCCTTTTAGGTAAACTATACAGCGCCTATAAATATGCGCGTTCTGCACAGAGCCTAAGGTCGATCATTCCATTGTAAAAGTTCTCGATAAATAGAAAGATACAAGTTTCTCTGTTCTCGATATTGCTATATCATTATCTGATCTTCTTCTTCTCTGCTTATTCGATGAATACCATCCAGTTGTGTGTTACTTTACAAATTACTGGGACCAACAACTGGTATCAGAGCCTGCTCGAGTTTGATAAGCCTCGAAGAAGTTTTCGAAGAACTTTGTTTTTCTGCTTTTCGATATTTCATACTTTTAATCATTGTAATCTTGTTTCTGATCGATAAATTGTAAAAGTTGCACCATTGGTTTCGCCTTTCAAAAACAAACCAAGAGTATATCTTACTTTTCGATTTCAGTAAACTTGCAATTTTTGATTTCTCGATAGTATAATGTCGAAAAGAGAGGTTCTCGACATTTAAGTAGGTTTCTACTGCTGAAAACTACACAGGAAGAATCTCGAGATTAAGGACGCTACAGAATAGTTGTTTTATCTACTTCAAACTGAATTTTTAATTTGCAGGATTTTGATACTACATTTTCGACATTAGTTCTCGAACTGAGTTCTCGAGCTCGCTTCTCAATACTCAGTTTTTGATATCTATTCTCAATATCTTGCTTTTCGACCTTGCAGGTTCTCAATACAGCTTCTCGACAGTCAAGTTCTCGAAACCAAGTTCTCGAACTAAGGTTTTCGGTACTAACTTCTCGATAGTTGTTTCTCGAACTAGCTTCTTGATAGCAAGGTTTTCGATATCTGATATCGAAAACTGCTTCTCGATAGAGCTTCTCATACTCTACTTCTCGAACTATTTCCTGAATTAGGTTTTCGATATTCTATACCTTATATTTCTTTTTCTGATAAAAACACTCAAACGTCAGCTCTAAAAGAAAACAGCAAAGATGGACGCTCTAGCTCTTGGTAATGATAGCAGACCTCCAATCATGAGGAGAGGAGAATATCAGATGTGGAAAACAAGCTTTCTAAATTTTCTGGAAAGCAAAGACAATTCATCTGCTATGCCGGAATCACTCACTCAAGGACCGGCTGAAATCTGGATGAACGTGACTGGAAACGATGTGAACAACCCTCCAGTTGTCCTGGAAAGAAGATTGAAGACGAAGTCCGGGTACAATGATGAAGATACACTGAGAGTCAAAGCAGATCTGATGGCTAAAACTTTACTGCAACAAGCAATCCCGAATGATATCTATATTCTAATTGATAGCATGGGAACATGCAAAGAGATGTGGGATGACGTGAAGAAGCTGATGATAGGAATTGACCTTGGACTGAAGACCAAGAAGGCAAACATCCTGACTGCCTATGGTGCATTTAAAGCTACACCTGGTGAAGCGCTCAATGAAACGTATAACATATTCGTACAACTGATTAACGAGATGAGGAAGATCAAGGTTGTCAAATCAAACATGGAAATGAACATACATTTCTTGTCGCGCTTGCACCCAGAGTGGAAGAGAATTGTGAAGAACCTTAGACAGAACCTGTATCTTGATGAACTTGACCTCTGTACACTTCATGAGCATCTGCACTAGTTTGTAAATGACAATGCTGAGATGAAAGGAAACTTCTTTGCTAATCCTTTAGCACTCATGATGGAAGCTCAACCGAAGAGTTCACCCAAGGTTCAGAAGAAGAAGAAGGAAGTTATGATGATGTCTGAAGAGGAAGAGAGCGAAGAAGAAGTGGAAGTTGAATCTAAATTGGTCGAGCTGCAGAAGATGATGGCCCTGCTGTCCAATCAGTTCAATAAGAAGTTTTTCAAGAAGGGAAATTCATCCAACAAACTAAGAACTTCCTCAGCCAACTACAAATCAAAGAACAATGATCAGAATCCCTCCGATAAAGCCGTTGCAGCCGAAGAACCTCCCACATGCTTCAATTGTGGAAAAGATGGACATGTCATCAAGGACTATCGCTTACCAAGGAAGAGGGACTTCAACTACTACAAGCAAAAGATGCTGTGGAACCAGCAGAAGATGTTCATGGCTAAACAAGACGATGATAGTGCTGCAACACTTACCGAGAATGATCACTAGCAGGAAGAGGATTCTGATGATGATGATGAGGAGGAGAATTTAGCCCTGATGGCTATTGTTGAGAATGAAGATGAAAAGGGTGATGTTGCGATCCTCAATGCTGAAAGTGAAGGCTCTAATGAAAATGTAAATGTTTCTAAGGCTTCTTGCTCTTGTGCTTGTCAAATTCATTCCTCACATGTTAAGGACAACATTGTTAAGGAGTTAAGAGACAGGTTAGATAACAACTACGAAGTCTTAGTTGAAAGTCTAGACAAAATTTCCTCCCTGAGCGTACAATTAGAAAACGAAAAGGAAAGGGTTAAGAAGGTGAGATTAGAAGCAGACAAGCTGACACAGAAAGTTACTGAACTAACTAAGAAAGTTCATATCCTTCTGAAACGGAAGTTCAAAAGATCTATATGAGAAAAGAAATATTTTTTACACAAAAATCAAAGAATTAGAAGATCCAATTGCCAAGAGAGAGCAGACTGAACAAACCATTTTTCTAAACCAGAACAGAGACACTCATTTTTACAATTCTAAAGAAGGTCTTTGATGTGCACTTTGTCGTGGTGTGCACTCAAAATAATAAATCAATACAACAATTATACGTAGTATAATAAAGTAAGGTTCGTATCCATAGGGAAAGGAATACTTCTCTTTTTATGTAATTAGTAACAAGGAGTTTTTTATGATTGGTCGATGAACTTTAAATTATATTTGAACACGAAGATGAATGACTTATGTGGTTTAATTAATGAGAAGAAGACTCGGTTTTGCTTTTATCCACTTAATGAAATGTTCGTCGATCACGGTTATATCTTTAACTATCTTCCTCTCGAATACTCAATCGAGAAGTATATCCAATTCATCGAGGGTTGTTATTAATAACGAGACATGTTCATTAATAAAACTTACTACCGAGTTAATATAGAACACACGCCATATATTCACCCGATAGTAGCAATAAAATAGAGATGAAAACGATTGAGATTGATAACCTCAACACAATCGGTTTATCGGTTTAATCAATATAATTAATTCCCTTTAGATTATTAACCATGAGACGCATGCATTAACAACCCAAGTTTACTACCGTGAAAGAGCCGAATTAATAACAAGCGTATTAATCGACCGATTCTAGTATTAATTAATATATGAAACAAAACTAGTTGATCCTTTAAGTAATGCTCAAAATATTAATATGAAATAGGGATAGGTATTAATTAATATTCGAGGAAGAAGATTAAAGAAAATAACTCACAACTTACAATTCATTAAGCTTTAAAGTAGCAAAACCAAGATGGAAGAGTTTAGCTCCTCATTTGGAGACTAAACATGAAGAAAATATAAAGAAATAACTTGTCTAAACTGAGCTTAGAAGTATATGTGAATTGGTGGTTTTTGTGGGAAGGAAAGGGGTCTATTTATAGGAAAATGGAGAATGCAGGGGTGTGTACCCGATTGGGTATAGAAGGCTCCCGATCGGATACACTTAGAAGCTTCCCAGAAGCTGAAAAATAAGGTCATACCCGACCGGGTCTATCGGTCACCCAATCGGGTATGACACTCGAACATGGCCAAAATCTTCCCCGCATGTTGCTTGGTTCCCGGGTTGATCCGATTTGATTTTCGAGTAGGGTACCCGATCGGGTATAGGTCATACCCGACCGGGTACAGCATAGAAAATCAGAATCTTCATTTTGTCTTGAGATTTTTGCACCTTCCTTCCACTTGTGATGTTCACCAATGGTCCCCAAAGTGTTCTCTGACCTGTTTGAGCTCAGAATGAACCTAATCTAAGCAAATTACAAATATATTTACAAACTAACTATTACACCAAAAGTGTGTAATTTCCAAAGTAACAATCAATCAAAACTAATCAAAAAATATAAACATAAACATGGAAATTACATGAATGTCAGCCTTGGTCTCTCAAACCCTCGTAATCTGAAGAAAGTGAACTGTATTCAGCTTTATTATATCAATTGCATGGGTTTGGGACTGACCAAGTTGATGTCTTTTGTCGGAGCAAAAGAAATTACTGAAGAAGAAGAAGAGATAAAGAGATCAAACTCTTCTAGAGCTGAAGTTCCTTTCAGTTATGATTCTTTGAACAAAAGTTATGAACAAAAGCACCTGTTTTTTCATCTGATGAGAGTGTTAGTTCATATCCTTCCGAAACGGAAGTTGTGTCAGACCAGGAACCCCCCTCAACCTCACAGTCAGGTGAAAAAGAACCCTATATCCCTCCACTAGTCAGAAAATTTGAAAACTCACACATTTATTTAGAAAATCAAAGGAAGAGTTTTGAAGAGGAAAGAAAATGTTTTGAAAGTGAGAGGGAGAGGCCGTTGAGAGAATTAACGCTTTTAAAAGAAAGTTCCCAGTCCAACACAGTTTCCCAATCAACTAGTGATACTGATACTTCTCAATCAATTTTGAACAAAACTAAAATTTTCAAAAAGGCACCCACTCACTCCAAGTCTCCTTTGAAAACAGGAAATGAAATGAGTAAGAGACTGGAGAAGAGAAGAGAGTGGAGGCTGAAGAGAGATGAAATAGTTGAATGGAAGAAGAAGAAGAAGTTTTTTGAAAATAAGAAGTCTTGTTCTAGTGCTTTTTTTATTTAAATAAATGTAACTCTAGCTCAATATTACAATCTTGTAGTTATGATTCAGCCTTGTGTCCTACTTTGAATGAATCTGAATTTACCTCTGATTCTTTCTACTGTAATGACAATTTGTATGCTCCTGGATTAGGAATTGCTTGTTTTGATTCTAGTGAGTATGAATGTGTTGTGGATGTTGTTCATGAGAGAAAAGAGAGATAGCGCAAACAAAGAATAATTTGTGGAATAACTATGATTCTTCTGACTATGAATGCTATTTAGTGAATGTTTTATATATACGAATCAGCCAAAATTAAGAATAATTCCAGATAGTATATATTAAGTGATAAGCGTTCCTTTAAATTTTATCTCGCTATATATTTAGGGTTAAAGGATTACATGTTTATACACCATAACACCAAGCCCTAAGAACATGCACTTATATTAAATGTATCTAAGCTACTTGTTATATGTATAAATACACATATGAACTAATACTTGAGTCTCAAAAGTATAGATTTTTACACTAATGCACACACTTATTAGTACACGTATGTGGATAAGTATGCATAATAAAAGTGGGGTACATGCATGCATGCTAACATACATATAGGACATGCATTCCTCGTGTAAGTTTATATTATATAGACATAAATATAAAGTGGACGTTATTAATGTTTTTGCACATATTAACACATGCACGTGCATTAAATAACCAAAATAAAACACACAAGTCATTATTTACAATAGCAAAACTACCATAGCAGTGACATGCATGGGATATAGTAGAGACCAAGCTTAATTAGCTGAAAAGTTAAGGAAATCAAAATGAATTAAGTAACCTGGCTAAGTTAAATGGGTAAGTAATATTCTACGGTTGTGATCTGATATATTTTAAAATTAATAGTTCAAGTAATTCCATTTTATTCAGGTAGTAATACGGAGTAAGCTAAGACAGTTACGCATGCATCAACTAAAATTGCCATTAACTTATGTATTTTCATGGATATATGCGCAAGTAAATATTACAATCTTTAAATGCTAGTAATACATCATGCATGTGAATATTACGAAGTACGTAGTATAATATAT
The DNA here is from genome assembly GCA_945859915.1 of Cuscuta epithymum. Lineage (NCBI taxonomy): Eukaryota > Viridiplantae > Streptophyta > Magnoliopsida > Solanales > Convolvulaceae > Cuscuta > Cuscuta epithymum. Next base: position 916,644 of record CAMAPF010000001.1, read on the forward strand.
GACGACCATGCATGACATGCACTAAAGTTATAAAATGTGCCTTACGCATGCATATGTACGTTGGTGTTTATATAATTTTATTAATTAGCATCTTAATAGATGGTGCTATAGCATGCCAAATAGATATATACATATGCTTAGAACTTAATTTACGTACTAAATGCTCATATGGTAATACTATGTAAAGTTTGATTGGTCAAACTATACACTCCTGAAATTCTGTTTAGAGGAAATAGTGGTCTCCTGTTTAGTGTACTACGTACACTCCTGTTCTGTTTAGTGTACTTCGTACACTCCTGTTCTGTTTAGTGTACTTCGTACACTCCTGAAATATTTTTAGAGCACTATTACTCTCTTGTTAAGGTTCGGATCTCTTCAGTGATCTCGTCCTTTCTGTTCAGGTAGCTTCTGTCAGGGATTGTTACGTGTAGCTCCGGCAATTATGTTTCCATATTCCTTCTGGGTAATGTGGGTACACACTTCGATCGACCGTATTCCTTACCATTAGTATTCCTCGGTCTAAATCCAGATTCTGCTAAATGAACATGTTTTTATTAATGATAAGTGTCAGAATAAGAATTTTCTGATAATTATATATATGAATATGTTTCTGTTTTGTACAAAAATAATGATAATAAACTCAAAATTAAATCTTTTGATAATTATGGTATTTGAATATGTTTCTATTCTGTTTATAAATATCTGTATTCTTATAACAGCTGCCCGGATCACCCAGGTATGTTATATGTTTGTCTGACTAGATGTGAATTCTGGCATGTTTATATGTGCCCTGATATGTTAATATTATTTTTATTGTTATTACCGTACCACTCAGCACATGCATTGCTGAGCGGGTAGTGTTTGTTTTTCCTACCCGTAAGTTAAGCACGGAATCCGCTAGGAGCGCTGAGATGGAAGGAGGCATAAGACTAATGCATGTCATTATGTTTGATGTTTTTAATGACTTTAAAATGTCATTTGTTTTGTTTCCTATGAACTTGCGTTGCAGTCTTACAAGTATTTTATGATGTTCACATTATCTCTGTTTAATAACATTCTACTCATTTTGAGTTAGACATTTTCCGGTATTCACTAATGAAGTTGTTTTGGAATTAATACGCGTTATTTTTTAAGTGCTAAATTCTCTTGTTATGACTTAAAATTTTTACGTAAAAGAAAATGGGTGTGATTTTCCTGAATCCCCGGAAAGTATTTTGATTAAATCCGTTCCAGTTTTCCGCCAAGTGACGCGCCACCCGGGTCGGCGGGGTCGGTCCGGGCTGGGTGTTACATGAATCATGGGAATATCTTTGTATATCATGTTCATCAAAGCTTCACATATATTGCTCAAACAGTACAGATCAAATTGATCAGAAATTTCCACGAATACATTATGGAGTGTTTGTTCGAATTCAGCCATGCAGAAATAAATTATCTTGATTACATCAAAAGCATGCTAACATTTAAAGGTGTTACATTGATGAGCTTAATAGAGGATCAAATCAAAGAGGAATTTATCACAACATGCAACATGCGAAATTGACACATGGTGGTCGAAGCAGCTGAACTATTTCTTGAAGATCTCAAAAGCAATCTCATTAATAAGACCAGTGAGTTTCCCTAACATTTTTTTCTCACTCTCTCATTAAAAGATGCTTTTACTCTTGGAAAGAAAAACAGCCGCAAGAACATTAATGACAAATAACTCTTTGATTAGTCCCCAAAAGTAATTGAAAGTTGAAAGGTTGCATGCTCAACAATATAAATATCCCTCCCACAATTGATCAAACTCTTCACTTAAGCTTCATATCATCTCTGAATCCTTTTCACAAACTTGTTCAGAACCATCATCTTCCTCAAAGATGAAAAACTCCTCATCCAATCAAGTATCACTTGAACTCACTCTTTCACCTCCACAATCTTTAATACCTCGCTAGACAGTTCCTACTCAGGATCAAACAAGATCATTTGTTGATCTCAAATCACAACTTTTATATGAATCAGAGAAGGAACTACTGGTGCAAGAACGATTAGAAGTGATTGAATGGAAGAAGTGGAGAATGCTCCCCATTGATCAACTCGTCCACAATGCACCAACAATGAAGAATGAAGAGGAGTTTGCACTGAAATGGATGGAAACACAGAACATTGAGATTTCACTCTCAATGGAAACCATCAACAAATCCTATCAGACCAAACTCCATAACATCATGATATCATATGAGAGATGAAGAAAAAGACAAGCAGTCAATTCCAACATCCTCCCCGGGGAATCGTCCAAGAAACAACACCAGGAGTAGGTGTTTGTTGCTGCCAAAAAGGGGGGAAAGAAAACACTTAAGGCTTTAAATGTATTTTTGCTATTTTGATAAGTGTTTAGATTCTAGTTTTTGGCATCATCAAAAAGGGGAAAATTGTTAGGTCCCCTAGATTTTGATATTTAAATGTAATAGTTTTGATGATGTCAGCCCTTTTTATTATCCCTGTATTAGACTAGTCTACTACCTATTTTCTACTTTGTTTATTTGTAATGTGCTCTATATTTAGTGGTAAAGTACTCATAAAAAGCAAAGAGTAGTAAAAAGAGAAGTAAACATACCATAAAACAAAAAGAAAAAGATAAAAAGGAAAAGGTACGAAAAAAATTAACTGGTATACATTGTTAAGAATGTGTGAACTGGAAATCACTAGAAAATCAACAGCCTGCCGAAAGGCTTGGAAGCCAGCTGAAATTCTAGGTTTTCAGCTAACTCATCCGAAATCCAACTCTCTCTTCTCTTAGCACAAAACAGTTAAACAAAAGACCAACTTGCAGTCAAAATAACAATTTGATGAAAAGTAAATTTATAAGAGATTTTAATCACATTATAAATTTCTGATAAATTTATTTTACTGAAAGCAAGTGTTTTTTATTTTGTAAGGAAACATTGAAATATCACCCAACTTTATACTAGTTTCTACGCGTAAGAAAAGAAAGATAAATTCATCTTTTATCTAGCATTGAAATGTGTAAACAAGTTGAGCTAAAGAATTTTGATACGTGTCACTACGTGACAAAGACCAACCATGCTGCCTCAGTCAAATGGAACAAAGCAAGTAGATCAAGCTACGGTCAAGATTCATTTCCTCAGCCAACGGTGGAGATGCAATGATCAAGTTTATAAATACAGAAGGAGTGCGGGAATACCAAGTGTGGTAAAACGAGAGGAGCCAAGTGGATAGAAGGAAATCAAACCCTACACGAAGAAATCCAGCCAAATGATTTCCCTTCTACACTTCAGCCACCACCCCACTCGTCTAATGCTCTTAGAATAGCTACAATTCATACACATCTATAGAGCTTAGATTAGTTGGTAGTTTAGATATACACCCATGTATTCTAGACTAGTGTTAGACATTCTGGAGGGCTTGGTGATCAAATCCCGAAGGTGAGAAAGGGCAAGGACACGAGTAGCTCTTGGCAAGTCAATACGATTAGTGAAAAACCTTGGGAGGACTGAGTAGCTTGGAACGGTGTTTAAGTTCCTTATGAAAAACCTCACAATCTACGCCTAAGCCAAGGGTAGATTGAGGCACTAAATGTAATGGGATATTCATTTAGTGGAAATCCATCTGAAATAGGTTGGGACTGGATGTAATAGGATTACACCACCCCCGAACCAGTTAATATCTTGTGTCACCTTTTACATTCGACTCCTAACACATATTGAGTACTCACTCACCTTCACAACTACACAACAAAACAACTTGCTCACTAAAACTGTCCAGTGAACTTTCCCACTGTGAGTCATCTCCTTGTTATCTGTTCTTCAAAGTGACATATTTCCATTGGTCTAAATCGTTCATACTCATGTGTTAGATTAGTTCTAAATCCAGTCAATATGTGTTAGAGTATAGTCCATTGCTATATCTTAACTAAAACAAGCAAAACATCATTTCGACAGTCTGCTCCTAGGGGTTTGGCAGTAAGCTCTAAAATTGACTGGCAGCCATCTCCTTCAGGTTTCGGTAGCCTGCTCCTTGAATCACGTGCTTCTGGCAAACACATGTGTACCATGTTTAATCCATCTCTCTCACAACTAAAAGGGTCATAACCTTTGTTTCTATAAAGTGTCACCCTCTTGAGGTCAAGACTTCTGCTGCATGTTTCAATACCTCTCAAAAGATATTGGAACATATCGAGTTAGAGAAAAAGGGGATGCAAAACGAAAATATTTAAAAGTCTATTCACCCCTATAGACCTTTACCTTACTTGGTACCCAGTTGGTATCTAGGGCATTCATCAGAATGAGAGCAGGGATATGATGAAGATGAACTGGAATTATTATTCATGTCCTATGTATAGTCCGATTACAGTATTTGTAGTAGTAGAAAGAAGCTATCGGCTAACTAACTTCTTAACTAACAACAACAGTAAAATGAAATATACAACTCAGCTCTTCCTGCAAATAGTTCCAAGTGTCGCTATGCTTCCGTGAGTCGGCTGCTGATGTGTCATGTCACACCTCTCCTTCTCTCCGGACGTGGCATATGATGTATAACACTCATTCCCCCTTACACAAAGCTTTATAAATGATTTAAAATAGTTGATAAATAATTGGATGTTTTTGTGAGATGTTAATCACTTAATTGATGATTTTTACCTTGGTGCATGTTATAATTTGTTCATTTTGTTAGGTAAAAATTTTCAATTATAATTAAAACTTTAAATTTAACTAATTTCAAGGTTTGATAAAAATGAGCAAATCTGCACGGGAGAAACTAAAAATTATATGCGATCAACAATGTCTCAAGAAAGGCTTATTGGATTAGCTATATTAAAAATTGAGCACAATGTGTTATGAAAGCTTGATTATGAAGCTATAATTGATGATTTTGCCTCACAATGTTCAACAAGGAATGTATTTAAGTAATTTTTTGAAAACATGATTCGACTATGTTTAATTTAATGAATTCAAGTATTACCTTTATTATAAAGGTATTCAAATAGAAATATTTTGCATGTTAATTTAGATAGAAATGTATTTTACATTTTTTTTAAATTAGGCTCATTTTAAATTGTTCGCCCCTAGGCCTTCAATTATACAGGGCCGCCCCTATGTTCATATCGGAGTTGGCACCACCGAAGTGGAGAGGAGCCCTCAACAGCCTCTTTCAACTCCTCATCACATTGGGCATTTTGTTGGCCAATTACATCAACTATGTGACCTCGTAGATGGTCAAGGGTGGATCGGCAATCATCCTCGGCCTCGGCTCCATGTTCATCACGAAGACCCCCACCAGCCTCGTCGAGCGCGGCAAGACGGCGCAAGGCCTCGCGGCTCTCCAGAAGATCCGCGGCGTCGAAAACGTCAGGGCAAAGTTCAACGTGATCAAGCGCACCACCGACGCCGCTAACAAGATTTTATTTCAGTGTTATTTCCTCTTTAGTAGCAATTGTTTCAGTTTTAGTCCAAGTAGATTTGGTTTGAATGTTTAGGCTTTTGGAGTTCTTTTGATAGACATGGTTTCAGTTCCATTCGTTTTAGGCCTATGTCTACTCCTAAGGTTCACGTTTGGATCTGTAAATTATGCCTGAAAGATTGCCTTGCATGTTTTCTTGATTTTAATATAACGGCCGCTCTTTTATGATAAAAAAATTCATTGTGAAATAAATAATGTTACCCCCAATCTATATAATTACAAAGCTTTTAATTTTCTATTTTAAATAATGAAATTAACATCATAAATTTACATTTTTGAAAGAAATAATACATGACCATGATGCTTAAATAACTTTCTATATAAAATTTGGGGTATTGAAACTACATATGAAAGTTTGAGATGTTTACCTACCACCCTTAGAGTTTGGGGTATTTTAATTATTTTCTCCTAAAACAAATGACAATTTATATTACTTTAAAAATTGAACATATGAATACATTTAAATAAGATGAATATATGAATATATTTAAATGAGCATACAACAATATATGAATATATGTATATATTTAAATAAGATGAATACAAATATATGTTTAGATTTTAATTTAACAATGCTCGTTTCTTAAGCAATCTATGTTCATTTAGTGTGTGTTATACGGTTAAGCATTTCACAAGTATAATATTATCAATCGCGACTTATGCTTATTTTAAAACAGTATATCAATCACTATTAGATTTTTTGTTATTTGCTACTATCCAGTTGTGGCGGTTCTTAGTTAAACCGCAGCAAATAGCTATTATTCTAGTAGTGAATACTCCTTCCGTCCCTAAATTATTTCAAACTTTCCTTTTTTATCCGTCCCAAAATTATCTTCTCTTTCCCTTTTTGGTAAAGAATTTGCGGTTCACAACCATTCTTACACATTCTTACACATTTCTCTCTCCTCTGCACAACTCTACACCACACAAAACCCACTACCTTAATTAATGTGCCCAGCCGAAATGGGAGAAAAATTAGGGACGGAGGGAGTATTACTAATGTTACAAAAATATCTCGGGTACTAAAATGTAAAGATATCTCCAACTTTAAATTAATTTAGTTAACTTTAGTTTTTCAACAGATTCGTTGTAGCTTCAGCCTTCAGGTAACAATAATTTTCTCTAACAACTAGTATCTCACCCGTGCGTTGCACGGGGTGTAAAATACAAATATTATAGATGTTAATCTATAAATGCAATTATATCATTATTTTATATCACTTGAATGAGAGTAACTATAAGTAAGTAAGTAAATAAATAAATAAATAAATAAATAAATAAATAAATAAATAAATAAATAAATAAATAAAAAATGAATGAATGAATGAATGAATAAATAAATAATAGGTAATTGAATTAAAAAATAAATGAATGAATGAATAAATAGATAAATAAGTTATAACAAATAAGTATTATTAGAAGTTTTTTAAAGTTAGTATTAGGAGTTAATAAGCACACTTTACAAATTATTGAAGATTTCTTTTTTAAGGATCATTTTTTGCAATTTTTTCTTATTTCAATTCACTCGTTGTCACATCACGAACTTCAAGCCTAAGACAAACCTATTGGCTTTGAAATTGTAACATATGGAGTATAATGTTCATATATGTAAATATGTAATAACTAAATGTCGAAGGAAAACACCTGCAATTCCCAAACTTTTGTACTCTTATTCATTGTCATTGCATAGCACACATGTATTTCAGGGTGGACTGGGTCGGATCCGGGCCAGGCTTTGGGCCAAGATTGGGTGGGCTCCGGGTACAGGTATGTACCAGGTACCAGATCGAGTCGGCCTACTCGGTCAGGCTTCAATCCGGAACTGGGTCGGGTCGGCCCAACTATTGAAACCCAATTTTTTTTTAATTTGTGACTGTTAGGCCCAAACCAATCCCGACCTAGTCAGTCCACCAAAAACGAATCCCGTAGCTCATCCTTCTTCACACGGGTCGGGTGCTGGGCCTGGTCCAGGTCTCGATCAACCTGATCGGGTCGGTCCTGCACAATAACGGGCCAGGCCAGGTTCCGAGTCAGGCCTACCCGTCCCAGTCCACCGTACCCCTAATGTGTTGCATGGGTTGTATTGAGTAAATCAATTAGACAACGAAGTTTGAGTACTATTGCTTGTTAGATATGTTTTCATTAATGAATATTTGACTCATTAGAAACACAAATACTACTACAAAAGTCAAGTTAAGATAGGAAAACACCATCTTCTTCCACCCGTGGACTTTTAAGCTTCCCTCCGTTTCATGTGCCCCTAATAATATATCAAAACACATCATCACCATCGAGTCGAAATGACATTAGATATGAAGTCAAAAGAATCTAAATGAAACGATGAAAAGTGAACAAAAAATTATATGTGATCATATATATAAAAAACAATGCTATGAAGTATAGCATTTGTTATAAATATGTTGAATAAAACTATTAGTTTTAACATTTGTTGAAATTAAATTCTATGAAATAGGATAAAAATAAATGTAATGGCCAAATAAAGAGCTCAAAGATCATGCCCATACCAATAGAATAAAATCAATAAATGAATAGTGGTCTTTAATTGTAACACATCCAAGAATTCTATTTTGTTAAAACATCCAAGCAGCACTTGCATCCAGAGGTTTACTAACCAACTGATCCAATGGCAAATTAACTGTCAGATCATCATAGTATTTCATTTCCTCTTCCAATTAATCCTATTGAAGTATAAGTGTGAAGTCCCATTTTACCCCAGACCTCCCAAACTCCCCTCCCCTGAACGCCCACTGGGGGAAAAAAGAAGAAGTGTGATTCCTTCCATAAACATTTAAGAAACTCAAGATGTAGACGCTATAGAACATTGCAAAAAGAACAAAAAGAAACAGGTAAAAAGTTGGTTATCACATTAGTAGGTTTGTTCTTACCATATGACACGGGGCTGTTTGACAACACTCCTCCCCTGAACGCCCACTGGGGAAAAAGAAGTGTGATTCCTTCCATACACATTTAAGAAACTCAAGATGTAGACGTTATAGAACATTGCAAAAAGAACAAAAAGAAACAGGTAAAAAGTTGGTTATCACATTAGTAGGTTTGTTCTTACCATATGACGCGGTGGCCGTTTGACAACACGGTTTTCCAACTTATCAGGCTTATCAACCAATTTTTTTAACAAACACGTAATTTTTGCTTTTCGCGCGCCGAATTGTGTGATAAGCAGAAAACGTAAGGTTGAAGTTCCTTTTCTGGTTGTATTGGCTGAAGTTACTGTAAATGACTATTTTAGCTATTTTAACATGTAATTTTTTCTTTATTTTTTTTAATAAAATATATTTTATAAATATTTTTTTCTTAAATCAGTATAATCAGCCAATGCAGCCACTTCAACCGGAAGTTCATAAATTTCAGCAGAATTAGCCAAAATAACCGATTTTAGTGCTACCAAATGGGCTCATAATGTTTATCATATTTCTTCAGTGTAATTGAATAAATTTATCACAACCAAATTGAGGACTCCACAAAACTGAGAAGTTCATTTAGCACAAAATTCAAGCTATCTTTTGGAACTTAGAATATTCTTCACATATCATACTTCTCATCACATTTCCCTTAGACCGGCCTGTTTGCTCCTAGTTGAAATATCATATCCAAATCCAAATGTATGATATTTAAGAACTAAGCCAAAAGTGAAAAGATTCACCTTTCCTTCAATATATATTTCCACATTATAAACTTCAATCATTTAGGATCCGCCCTGGTGTCTTTAAAATCACATTGACTGACCAGACAGAGAGTTAGTTCCAGTTCCAAGATATCCAAAATGGTTATGGGAACCAATTGACAATATGACTCATTTGGATTCATTTACCATGGTGGGTTAATCTTCCCATGTGTTGGCAAATCATCAGGAAACTTAATAACTATGCCAAAAACTCAATAGTTATCAAATATGAAGTTCTACAGAAACATTGAAATCAACAATAGCATGCTCTTTAAGGTTAAAATGGATCTCATCCTGAAGCACAATTAAAAAATGCATATGATACTGGTTGCATAGAAACTCTTAGGGGAATAAAACAGGTGAAACTAAACTGCTGTCATAAACTTAATTAATGGAATATCAATTAGAAGAGAATATACAATCTGGAAAAATGTAAAATCTTTAAAATTGAATACTCAATTCATAATTAATTAGTCTCTCTTTAGAAAAATAAAATTTTGAAATATACTGAAGTTCTTCACACTGAATTAATAATATGAGATTGTTTTAAATATGCCAAAATTAACAATAATAAGCCATAGTAAAAGAGTAAAATGAATAAGAAGACTTGTGCCAGAAATAAACATAAAATAATAACACTCCTCTACAACAAAAAGAATATAGTGAGGTCATAGTACCATACTCACGCAGCAGTGAGTAGATTTATATTTCTTCAAATTGGGGAGACCGAACTAAAGTACTAAACCAAATGAAAGTATGAAATTAACAATATTTTAAGTATAGCCACCAGATTTGTAGTAAATGGCTAATGGAAGGAGAACGAATTATGGCCCTTTCGATGCAGCGATGAAAATGTAAAGGAGAAAAAACAAAATAAATGGCAAACACATTGAGCTAGATCAAGATTTATGAGGAATCCAACCCCAGCTTTGGTTAATTATAAATAGCATAAAAATTAGAGACAGATAGTTCATAGTATTATATCTTTTCATATTGCTTGCCTTTTGGTTTAGTATTGACAAAAAAACAATCAGAATTTTTTGGATTTTAATGATATTATATAGATTGTGCTTAAAAAATTCTAAGAGTATTGAAATAAAACTTCAAAAAGAGACTATGAACGCCAACCTGAAATATAATTAAAAGGTGATTTCCTAATAGGAGTAAGAAGGATCAAATGCAATGCAATTATTTTGCTCTTATATATAATAATATAAGGTTTATCAACAAATTGAAAAGAGTGTGAATATGCTCCAAAAGGCAAATAGAAACCAATAGAAACAAATAGAATTTTCATTTGGATTGAATACTTCAAGCATATGAGGCATTGCACAACACAAAAGACCATATAGAAAACCAGTGTTTTAAGTTTCCAGATTAATTAAAAATTAACATACTACTTATTGAATGAGAGGGTAAAGAATTGGGTTAAGAAGCTATAAAATTAAAAGGTAATTTCCTAATAGGAGCAAGAAGGATCAAATGCAAGGCAATATAGTGAGGTCAATGGCGATAGAGTGTCTGATTCCGACCAGGGCGATTGGAGGAGTAGAAAGGCTTAGGTGCTTTGTCAAAAATTGGGTTGCGAATGACTGATTCCAAAATGGAGAGAGGAGTTGCTTCTGTGCTTCTAAACTTGGATTGAGAAAATTGGGGAACAAAATCTGAATCAAGAACTAAAGTTACTAAACTTCAAGAAAATTAAAACGAGAATCAAAACTTGAAGTTAAGACCCAAATGGAGAGAGGAGTTGCTTCTAAACTCGGATTAATCCCAATGAGCGAAGAGGAAGAGCTGTTGATTTAGACGGTGGAGAAATGAAAAGTTGGCTCATGAGTAGTACAACTTGCTCTTCCTCGCTGCGACACTACTCTCATTCTGTCAAGGTGTAGAAGAGAGAAGTTGCAAAACAATCGGGAGAAGTCGACATCCTAGTTCCCAACGCCAACTCACAATTTGAGATGCGTTTGTGTAGGAAATAGGGGTGGGGATTGATGATGATGATGAAGAAGAAGAAGGTGGAACTGTTAGAAAGGGTGATTCTAATCGAAATACGCTTTATGTAGTGATGGAAAGGGGATGGAGTATGGATTGTCTGGATTGAAATTGATGAGGATGAAGAGGGCGGTGAAATGGAGAAACATCAGTGATTTAGGGAGACGAAAAAATTAAAGGAGATAAAAGCGGCGGTGATTGATCTGGGATTCTGGTCAGGCGGGTGATGATACACGGAAGGTCAAAGATGTTTGTTCGATGGACGGCTGAGATGCGTAATAGTTCTAGGCGGGATTACTGTAGATTGAACAGTAACAATACTGTAGCATGAACAGTGAATTTACTGTAGCACGAGCAGTGAATTTTTGTATTGCTTTTATGTAGAAGAAGATGTATTTTTTCTCGCTTACTCATTTTTGAGAAATAATGTCACACCTTCTCCCAACTACAAATAATAATGTTAAAGATAATCCCTTTAGTCATATTAAATTATTTTTTATTTATCATATACTTCGTATAAATAAAAGTTGAAACATCTCAATTATTTATTTGTTTTTTATCGTTGAAACATTTCAACTATTGAAAACTTAAATTTTTATCTAAAATGAAAATTTAAAAAGAAATTCTATCAATTCATCCCCTTGCTATTTGTGGATAATGTTAATATCTTATTTCCGATACTCCCCCGTCCCCTGACTCCTATCAACCAAATTCTGGTTTTTATCCCCCAGCAATTCGGAGTATTAAGAAAATCACTACGTACAACAAGTGGTACAACTGACCCTATCTATTTTGGATGAGAGGGGTCCGTAAATCAAGTATCTGTATTTTGTCTCAACCCATATCATTAAAAAGGAAGATTTGCAATTTTAGTTGTGCAACTTTCAGTTGTTATCGTTATTAATTCTGTAACTTTAATCACTTGCAAATTTGATCTTGTAATTAATAAATCTTTGAAATTTACGAATTTTTCCGCCGGAAAGTACACTTTTTGGTAGAAAAACCGACACCGGTGACATGAATCTTTTCCACTGTAGCACCGCCGAAAAGTGTACTTTTCAGAGTGAAAGTCCTTAAATCGCAAAAGTTTATTAGTTACAAAACCAAATTTGCAAGTGACTATAATAATTACGGGGCTAATAATGACAATGACCGAAAAACAGCTGAAACAATTGAGTTTTGAGTGTCTGACGCCCAATTCTCTTTACTAAAATGGAAAACAATTATTTGTTTACGGGTATATTGATAATACTCCAGCCGTCCCAAAAACAACTTCCCACTTTTCTTAAATAGATGTCCCAAAATTAACTTCACACTTCAATACTTTCATTGTTTGGCAAATTATCTACATCAAAACAGTGCTAAACAGTGTCAAACAATGTCAAACAGTGTCAAATAATGTTTAAACATTGCAAAACAGTGCACTCCATAATAAAGTCATATTTATTTTCTTAATATGCGTGAATGTCAAACTGTGAAGTTATTTTTAGAACGGAGGGAGTATATATTTAGTGTGTAAATGGGCGTGCAGTTTAAGGCGACGTGTATAAGTATTAAGTAACATTTTTATAATACTTTCATTCTCTATTAGTTGTACTCCCTCCGTCCCACTAACAATGGGACCAGAAGGAGTTACACACAAACTAATAAAAAGTGATTTATGTGGTTCATATTGAATTGATAAAGTAAAAATGATTTAGAGTCACACAAACTTTGCCAAATTTGGTATGAGACAATCTTAATGGGACGGGCCGAAATGGTAAAACGGGACAATTTTAGTGAGACGAAGGTAGTAACATTTAGTAATTTTTACTATTCACAATACTTTGACTATATTTCATTTACAAATATACGAAGTATTACGTATTACGAAGTACAGGTATAAATTATGATTTTGAAAAGGGGAAAGGGTCAAATAAGGCCTTCTACTATTATGAAGTAGTCACATAAGGTCATGTACTCAATAAAGTGTCATATTAGTACATCTACTTGTAAAAAACAATCAAATGAGTCCTAGTGACCTATTTACAATCTCCTAATCTCGGTTTTAGCTTACATGTCAATTTTTTTATTTGTATTTCAACCAATATTAGTTAAATATTCGACGTATATCGTATAATCTATTCAAAAAAATGGTTAGAAGTACGCTTAAACCGGGATTAAGAGGTGTTATATGACATTTTATTAAGTACATGACCTTATGTGATTATTTCATAATAATAGTAGAAGACCTTATTTGAACCTTTTATCTTTTCAAAAATATTACTTCCACGATGCACGGTAAATTTTAAATCAATCATTCTTGGTGTACACGTTTTTGTACCCATCAGTACACGCATGTGTCTGTGAGAGTTTTTTTTTGTTTGTGAAGCGCGGTCCACAGACAAAAGCTGGTTTGTTTTGTCTGTGAAATTTTCCACCGACAAAACAAGCCAACTTATGTCAGTGGACCGCGCTTCAGAGACAAAAAAAACTCTCACAGACACACGCGTGTACTGATGGGTACAAAAACGTGTACAAAAGGAATTTTTGATTTTAAATCGGCCATACATATGTAGAAGTAGTCCGTCCGTCCATGCTATCTTATCCCTAGCTTTTGTATAGGGATAGCGATTCTTCCACGAATTACTCACCCGCCTCAACTGTACCCACTACACAATATAATCCTTTCCACCTCATACTAATCAGTATTAAACCCTTAGCTTTCACTCTAATTAAGTAGCTAATCCATCAATCAATCTTAATCTATACCAATAGCTAGATCGACATGCCTGCGGTTTCTATCGTCTCCGCCGAGAAGGGCGCCGCCCTGGACATTCCGGCCAAGCTTACCTGGCAAGTAATCAATTGCTGCATCATCGCTGCGTTTGGCGGATTGATGTTTGGCTATGACATTGGTATTTCAGGTATTATTATTATACACTATAATAAACCAATGATATGATCATATGATCGAATAGTATCATATAAAAAGTGTAATGCGAAGTGTTTTTGAAAGGGAATCTATAAAAAACTAATGATGAAGGAAGCCGTTGTTCATTATACGAATTATTATACTCAGGGGCGGAGCCAGGATTCGACCGAGAGGGGGGCCGGGGTAAAATAAAAAATGCCATAGTAAACATATTTCAGTGTTATAATATTAAATAATGTATTGTTGTTCATTTAAAACATTCAAAATTACACGATTAAATGCTATATGAATTAAAATTTAGAACGTCGCTCCCACATGCAGGTCACGAAAATATCCAGTCCCTAAAATAAGTTTGTATAATATTCCATTAAATATTTAAATGTTAAAATAAACACTAAAGAACCCTGAAATGATTTTTTCAGCAGGGAAAGTTAACTTAACTCAAGTCTTAATTTCATCTCTAAATAAACTACGACAATATATATAGTATATACTAGCACTTCTTAAATAATTAATAATTTCTTAAATACACACTCCTAAATTGTACGAAGTACGTAGTAATAAATTATTTCCTTCAAATTTGGGCTTATTTAGCTAATAACTTAAGCTCTTATTTACTCAATTATAAGAGAATCAAAATTTAAATGTAAAAACAAAGAGTTGAGCGCATGCCTTTGGTAGCTTGGTTTGTCCTCTCTGCTACACTTACTACTCAAAGGTGACCGGACTATGGATGCTAAAGAATAACATATTAACATGGTGAGGGTTAAAAATAAAAAAATTAATACTAGTCATTAAAAAATGAAAAGTTGGGAGGGGCCATGGCCCCCATAGCATTGAGCATAGCTCCGCCCCTGATTATACTATCGTATACGAGTAGCTAATATAGCTAGTTTTTGTACATTATTCAATTGTCCAAAAATGGTTGAAACCCTAACCCCAAAGCCCCCTGCCCCAATCCGACCGAATAGATTATAAATCACGTTGACTCAATTTTCCCTAATGATGAAGGAAGCCGTACATTATATAGCTAGATTTTGCTCATTCATAAATTCAATTGTGCAAAAATGGTTGAAACCCTAACCACAAAGCCCCGACCCTAATCTGACCGAGCATATGAGAGATTGCAAATCATGTAATCAATTTGTCCTAATGATGATAAATCTTATACTTATACGCACCAAATCGTTGCTCCAATCCAGCACACAGAAATTGTGACATCCGCACGACCTGATTTGATTATTGAATTGTTGTTTAATGGTTGTTGTAAATAGGAATTAATAGATATATATGCACTATTAATTACTTGATTGACAGGTGGAGTGACATCAATGGACGAGTTTTTGGAGAAGTTTTTCCCAAGGGTTTACGTGAGAAAGCACGAGGCGAAAGAGAACAACTACTGCAAATTCAACGACCCATACTTGCAGCTATTCACGTCCTCCTTGTACCTCGCCGCCATGGTCTGCAGTTGGATCGCTTCCAAGGTCTGCACCGCCTGCGGCCGCAGACCCACCATGCAATGGGCCGCCTTCTTCTTTCTCGTCGGCGCTATCCTTAACGCCTCCGCCGTGAATCTCATCATGCTCATCGTCGGACGTATTTGCCTCGGCGCTGGCGTCGGTTTCGGCAATCAGGTACGTACGTACATTATTAATTCATTATTTACTCTCTTCGTTCCCAAAAATTCTTCACACTTTCTTTTTTGGGTCGTTCCTTAAAATTCTTTTCACTTTCCTTTTTTGGACAATTTGTGTGGCTCACATTCATTATACTTTTTTCTTACACAACCACAACCATACATTTTCACTTTATTCCACTTTCTTAATAAGCGTGCCAAGTCAAACCGGGAAGAATTTTTAGGAACGGAGGTAGTAATTTATTACTAGTATGTACTACTCCGTATTACTACGTAGTTTTTTTGTAAATATAAATACTATCCTTCGTTCTATAAATCTTGCAACAGTTTGACGTTCACGTTTGTCAATGCACAACTTTGATTGTAATTATATTTAATTATGTATTAGTAAACATTATAAAAAGTTGATATTTTGGAAATTCACATTGATAAGAGTTCAATAACATTTTATGCGTAATAATTTGATTATGTATATTAGTAGAAAATCATAGTCAAATTAGTAAGATCTGTGAATATTGTAAAAATTACAATGTTGCAAGAATTATAGAACGGAGGAAGTATATAGTACTTAGATCCTAGTAGTGTCATCCCATTACTAAACAAATTTTTTATTTCATTTCTGATATAAAAAAAAATTATTTACTTACTTATTTGATTATTTCCGCCCCCCTATCCCAACAGTGTAAAAGCACAATTTCATCATTAATTTTTCATGCATTAACCAGGCGGAATATTTATTTGAATCACAATTCAAAAACAATTTTTTTGGCCACTTTGTGTTGAAATACGATAGTACTAAATTAGTGCTATGTATATTGCTCCGTAAAACTTAAACAATAAACTTATTTGTACTAATTTTACAAAATAGACACTCAAAGTATTCCAAGTCCAACTCAAGACTTTTGTTCATTAAAGATCGTTGTTGTATGTTGTTGTATTATATGCTGAATAGAACACAATTAAGTCATTCACTCTTTTTATGAAGTGTTTTAATTTTTTTTGTATCTGATCTGTTCTTTTAATTAATATTAAATAACTTGTATACTTTGGAAAATACGCACGCAGTAAGATATGAAGTATAAACAATCTATATTTTACTCCCACTAGATATAAGCAATTTTTATTTATTTATTTATTTATTTATTTATTTATTTATTTATTTATTTATTTATTTATTTATTTATTTATTTATTAATTAGTTAATTACCTAGTATTTATTTATTGAAATAATTACACATATTCAACTTTTAAAAATATGACCAAAATGATGATTGTTTATAAAAATATGACTAGTGGTTAGAGTAGTAATGTAATCATACTAACCCATATTCCTTCCATTCTATTTTAGTTAGTCAAACTTGACTTTTCAAATCAATGACGTCTAACTTTGACCGAACATATGTTTATATAGAGAAAATATTGATAATATGAAAATAATATGAAAAATGTTTTTTGTTAAAAATAATATCATGAAAGTATAAAATTATTAAATTTTGTGTAAACATATTATTTAAAATAATTGGTCAAAATTTATCATATTTGATTAGAAAAGTCAAAGATGGCTAAGTAACTAGTACTAATATCATACTCCGTACTAAGTATTTTTGTAAATA
The DNA here is from genome assembly GCA_945859915.1 of Cuscuta epithymum. Classification (NCBI taxonomy): domain Eukaryota; kingdom Viridiplantae; phylum Streptophyta; class Magnoliopsida; order Solanales; family Convolvulaceae; genus Cuscuta; species Cuscuta epithymum. The sequence continues at coordinate 933,971 of CAMAPF010000001.1, forward strand.
ACTTTTTTAGTAATATTTTTGAAAAAGCCTTTTATTTATTTATTTACTCGGTATTTATTTTGATCACCCTTGATGATGTAGGCGGTACCATTGTTCATATCGGAATTGGCACCACCGAAGTGGAGAGGAGCCCTCAACAGCCTCTTTCAACTCCTCATCACATTGGGCATTTTGTTGGCCAATTACATCAACTATGTGACCTCGTCCATGGTCAAGGGCGGATATGCGTGGAGGATTTCCCTCGGCGGCGCCGCCATCCCGGCAATCATCCTCGGCCTCGGCTCCATTTTCATCACCGAGACCCCCACCAGCCTCGTCGAGCGCGGCAAGACGGTGCAAGGCCTCGCGGCTCTCCAGAAGATCCGCGGGGTCGAAAATGTCGGGGCGGAGTTCGACGAGATCAAGCGCGCCACCGACGCCGCCAACAAGATCAAACACCCTTTCAGGAACCTCATGACCAAGCGGGCCAACCGGCCGCAGTTCTTCTGCGCCACCATCATCGCCGTCTTCCAGCAGTTCACCGGCATGAATGTCATCATGTTCTACGCCCCCGTCTTGTTCCAGACCATCGGCCTAGGAGCCAACGCCTCCCTCCTCTCCGCCGTCATCACCGGCTGCGTCAACGTCGTTGCCACCTTCGTCACCATCGTCCTCGTCGACAAGTTCGGGAGGAGGTCCTTGCTCATCGAAGGCGCCCTCCAGATGCTCGTCTGCCAGCTGATCGCCGGGACGGTTCTCGCCAAGCACCTCCACGCCACCGACGCGATACCCAAGCATTACGCGGCCATGCTGCTCGTCTCGATATGCGTGTTCGTAGCGGGTTTCGCGTGGTCGTGGGGCCCGCTCGGGTGGTTGATCCCGAGCGAGATCTTCTCGCTCGAGACGAGGACCGCGGGGTTCTTCTTCGCGGTGAGCGCCAACATGGTGTGCACCTTCATCATAGCCCAGACGTTTCTCCTGATGATGTGTCACATGAGATGGATGACCTTCTTCTTCTTCGCAGTTTGGATTGTGGTTATGGGGATCTTTGCTGCGTTCTACTTGCCTGAAACTAAAGGGATCCCCATTGATGAGATGAATGAGAGGGCATGGAAAAAACATTGGTATTGGAAGAGGTACATTACGGATGAGGACCCCACCGAGCAGCAAGTGAGTGAGGTTGTTATGGTTGAAAGTGAGACGACGACGGTCACCCATTGATTTGATGATAGTTTGAAAGTTTCAAATTTTATTTGATTACTTTAATTGATCCATTTTTTGCATTATTGATTAGGGTATTATTAATGAGTTAATTTTAGTTTTAAATGCGTGTTGAATAATTGCAAATTGTACGTTAGGATGGGACATTGGAGACTGTGGACTACAATACGTGATTTGCACTTTAATTTGTTGGTTTGTAGTTTTGTACAAAAGTATTCTTCTGTCATGAAATGAGAAATTGAATATTATTCCCTATTAGATCTTTCAAAAGAAGAAGATAAAGTTTGATAGAGTAGTCGAGTCGTTCTTAAGGATGGCAATGGGGGCGGGGGCCCGTGGGGAACCACCCCGTGGGGGGGAGTTGGGGCGGGTGGTGGGGTGGGGCGGGTGGTGGGGTGGGGGAGATATTTTCTCCCCGCAAAAATATGGGGCGGGTGATGGGTTATGCACCCCCCGCACCGTCCCCGCACCGTCCCCCGTAATAATTAATAATAATAATCTCAATAATAATACTAATAATAATAATAGTAATACTAATATGAAGTAATTAAAATAGCATGGTGGTCCGGTGGGTTTAGTGGTTTCCTATCTAATGGATTGTGCGTAATGGATCTATCTAATTCTTGTTTAATAACTAAGTTATCTTGTAAAATTGCTTATCAAAATCATAAAGTAAAATGATTTTTTTAGAGATAAAATAAAATTAATTTGGAAAAGTTATAAAGTGATATTAGCTTAAACGCCTCAGGCACGGTGCGAAAGTTTTTTTCCTTTACTATTATAATGCATTAATTCTTTTCTTTTGAATGTCATCTTTATGATTGTAGTTAGGGCTCTTAAAATTTGGTGATCATATGTCGTCCTAGATGACGTCAAATGACCATGATTGATTGAATGCAGGGTTTAAGAAAATATTATAGAGCTAATCAATGCTAATTTAGAGTTTGATAAAAATTACTAATTTAGAACGCGTATAATGTGTTCTAGATTTGAAAGGGGATGTAGATTACATCGACACTTGAAAAGTAAAAAAAAATGGTTACTAGAAGTGTTGTTAAATTTTTGAAAAATTGTCAGTCTAAAATGATGTTAATTTTTGACGAGTACTTCCCCGTTGGGTACCCGTGGGTCTAGCGGGTCGGGACGGGGGATGGGGCGGGTCGAATAGTAGTGGGGGATGGGGCGGGGGGTGGGGGCGATTTTTTAGACACGGGGCGGGGATGGGGGAGTGAACCCCCGCCCCAACCCCGCCCCATTGCCATCCCTAGTCGTTCTGATTGTGATTTGTGAATCATCGCTATTTCAGATACGTAGTATACGGAGTATATATTAGAATAACAACGTTTTCATTAATTACACAAACTGGAATATGTTTCTAAATTCAATAATGGAATTGTGTACATTTTCTTGTCTAGTCTTTATCATTGGTGAACTTTAAATGGCTAGCTTAATGTACCTCAAAATAACATTCTTTTTATTCTTGCAAATAATAATTTGCTATTGTGCCCGAATTTTTTATTTTTATAATGCTCTCAATTTAGGCAACTTAAAAAAATTAAATATATCTATATTTTGAAGGAACATTTGATAGCAATGATCACACTTATAGACTCTTTACATATTGTTCCATTTATGGTCTACTTCTTATCCTAATAAATTAATGAGTTCATTTTGTCAAAATATTAGGACCTTGTTTACAGAATTTTCTGGTTTTCTTTTTATGCTTATATTTCTCCAAATTACTATTTGAACTATATATATACTATCTCCAATTTTATGTTTTCATCATCATGTTTTACATTTTCAAATCTAAAAACATGTTCATCAAAATCTTTTGACCTGGTTCTACGACCAGTCAGAAGACCAAAAGTACAGTTCCAGTTTGAAATTAGAGATAGTACAACCCAAATAAGGTACCATGTCCCGGGTATAGAAAAGTTGGGGCCAAAACCGGTTGGTCCCAACGGCTAGTTCGACTAATTCCTTTTTTATTTGACTAATTCTTTTCTTTTTTCCCTATCGATTGGCAACCGAACGACTCCTTTGAAACTCTTCACTTAGGAAAATGATTTTAAAAAAATGATTTGGGACCGCCCAGTTGTCAACCGAATGACTCATTAACTGGACCAATAGGGACCGCTCGGTTATCGTACGCACTGAACTGGGGCCGTCCGGTTGTCGAACGAGCCGGACTGGGACCACCCGGTCATCGACGTGACCGGACCGGATCGAAACTGAGACCGAAGCGGGACTGGGCCCACCACCGGGGTAAGTAGGGTTGTATATGAATCACATAATTTATGCTTGATTCGGGATTCGAATTTGTATAAGACGATTCGAATTCAAAAAATTTAAATACAAATACAAATAATTATACTAAATTTGATTTGGATCGTTATCAAATACAAATAAGAATATGAGTATATTCAATTTGAATGTTAATCAAATATATTCAATTAATAATATAATATAATATAATATTAATAATAATATCTTTATATACGGAGTATATATAACAAGTGAACCATATGACATTTACTGTTCCCGCCATTGGAATATGTTTAACACGTGTTGTGCGCATATTAGCAGTTTGCTGCTGAATTTGTGGTGCTAGTTTTCAATCGGATGAAAGTACAAGAAATGGACACAATAATTATTTCGTACATTCTACGGTATCTCAAACGTACTATACATTTGTCCAAATGGACCAATAAAAATGATGCAGTTGAATTATTTAAATCTAAATTAAAAAAACGTATAATGATTTGGACCAATCAAATGCATGATAGAAACGGTACCCTATTTTTTAAATGGGTACCGGAATTGTCACCTAATTATTTATACCTCTTTTATTTTGCAATCAGTTAAGTGCCACCTCAGCTAGCTGATAGGCCACATGCACAACCTACAACAACACATGTCATCATTATTAGTTATGCTGTTGGCACTTAGCAGTGGTTATATACGGCGGATCCAACGTGGGGCAGGGAGCAACTGCCCCCACCCAACCTTTATATATATATGAGGAAAGTTCATGTCAGGACCTCTAAAAACGGACCTCCGTACGGACCTCGGCGTTTGGGCCCCTTCTTGGTGGAATTTTTTGATGAAACTTTTTGAGCATGTTCTTCATCAAGTCTAGTTTATCCATACCAAATTTCAGCTAAAAATTCCATCGGGAAGATAGTCAAATGATTTTTGGAAGTTAACTGCATTTTATATGTATATAAAGTGCGCAGTTAACTTCTAAAAATCATTTGACTGACTTCCCGATGGAATTTTTAGTTGAAATTTGGTGTAGATAAACTAGACTTAATGAAGAACATGCTCAAAAAATTTCATCAAAAAATTCTACCGGGAAGAGGCCCAAACGTCGAGGTCCGTACGGAGGTCCGTTTCCGGATGATCCTGACAGGAAGACTACTCATATATATATATATATATATATATATATATATACGGAAAAGATCCTGTCCAGCCGGAGGGACAGGATCCTCCGTCCGGCCGCCGCCGTTTGGGGCGGTTCCCGGTGGAGTTTTTTGATGAAATTTTTATTGAATGTTCCTCATCAAGTCTAGTTTATCCACAAAAAATTTCAGCTAAAAATTCGATCGGGAAGGCAGTCAAATAATTTTTTGAAACATAACTGCGTTTTATATGTTTAAGTTGGAGCAGTTATCTTCAAAAATTTATTTGACTGCCTTCCCGATCGAATTTTTAGCTGAAATTTTTTGTGGGTAAACTAGACTTGATGAGGAACATTCCATAAAAATTTCATCAAAAAACTCCACCGGGAACCGCCCCAAACGGCGGCGGCCGGACGGAAGATCCTGTCCCTCCGGCTGGACAGGATCATTCCTCTATATATATATATATATATATATATATATATATATATATATATATATATATATATATATATATATCAAAAATAAAATTATACGAGTATGTCTAGATATGTATGAAAAATGAGTAATTTATACATTATAAACGAGTATTGTTAAGCTGGATAGCTTTGGCAGTGGGTTTGAGTCTGATGCGTGTTGTGAGTTCGATATGTTGGTCAGTGGGTTGATTCTCAACTCTTGCAAGTCTTTCCATTTTGTTTGAAAGGCTTTTTATTTTGTTTCAGGTTGGTCAAAAGCCTTTCTTATTTTGTTTAAATGCCTTTTCATTTTGATTCAGGTTGGTTAAAAGGCTTTTTGCATTTTTCTTTTACGTTTGCAATTTTATTTGAAGCCTTTTCATTTTGTTTGTGGTTGGTTAAAAGCCTTTTTCATTTTATTTTACTTTTGCAATTTTAAGCTCTAAACTAATACGGAGTATAAAGTTACTTTAGAGTTTAGACAATTGCATTTAAATTACTGAATTGTTTGAACTACTTAAATATAATTACAATTTAATTTTTCGCATATAATTTGTGCAGTTTAACAATTACATTTTCACATTTACTATAAATTGAATTTTAAATATATGTGTGCATTCGCAACTTAAGTTAATTCTAAATAAATACTTGATTCATTTCTTATTACTGAAATAATTTTGAATAAATTTACAAACTATGTACGTGATTAAATTTTATTTTAGGCCTAGCAAAAACTTATCTTTCACGAAATTTGATATTGTAATAATTTTGCCCCACACTATTTTAATTGATTTACACTATTTTTTTTTAGTAATATGGTCATATTTTCCGACATGTGTGAAAATATCTAATGTAAGTTCGCCCCCGTTGACGAAAATTCCTGGATACGTCACTCTATATACATATAGATTGTATCCAATTTAGTTGGAGGAAGTTGCTGGAAAATAATCGATATATAGATAGCGTATCAATTGTATAGAGGGCGGTCTGGATCATTCCTGCATTTAGTAGCTATAATTCATCGGAATATAGGTAAAAGTTCAAAAGTCCTATTATTTTCAGAGAAATATGAGTCAAAACACTGTTTTCATATGGACGGAGTCCATTTTTGACATTTAGACTCCCTCACCACTCCAAATGGTGAGTACTGTCACTTCCAGACCGCTGTCATACTACTTTCCCTATTGTTCGATTGCTGCCCCCCCCCCCCCACCCCACCCCCACCCCCATGGATGTCCTGATTTTGTTAGGAAACTACGAAGATAATTAATTATATCAAAGTTAGATATTTAATATATTCCTATTTAAGAAAAACAAAACATAATTATATTTAAGAAATACTTCTATGCTTTAATTAATCTTATTTAGCAGAATTTTCTCAACCAAGTTTGATTATTAGAAACAAGCATAAGGTAAACGTTCAATTTTCTTTGAATAATAAGTCAACCAATGAGTTCTCCATCGAAAATTTCTTGACAGATTTTTCTTTTTCTCGGTCATTTTAAAACAATACATTCTTCTCTTGGAATTGAGACAACTTACAAATTAAATACGGAGTAGCATTTTTTCTTACTAGGTGTAAATTTGGACTTTCATTTAAAACATACATTTTCTCACTAAGACCGGGATACGAGAAAATCACTTGACCATTACGTATACTCCGTATCTTTTTAAAACTTATTATGCACTATATTTTGTAAAAATTGTAGTACAAATAAAAATTTTATAACACTAAAAAAATGAATTTTTAATCCCTTGAGTCTCCGTCCTGCCATATGCATCCACTTTGACACCTTATCATACCAATTTTTCCAGGGTCACAAATAATTGAGCATAAAAATCGCAAAATTGGTACTTTCACACTCACCGTTGTGGTTAGTCTTAATGGCAGTTATTCACATACATTTCACCCAAAAGTAAGGCACACCAAGAAATTTAAGAGGGAAAAGAATATATATAAAATAAAAGTAAAAATCACGATCATCACGGGTTCATGATCAGTAAGAAATGGAATGGACAACATCTCAACCCTAACGATGCTCAAAGATTCTTGCAAGAGGTATGTATAATAATCTAATTGGATTGTTATTCTCTTCTGGTTGTGTTGATTTTGTTATTTCCCGGGCACCGGTGCTCAGAGGTGGTTTGTCTCTCTCGATGTGGAGATTTCTGTTGGTGTCCTGGTTAGTTTCGTTTGGACAAGAGTTTATGTCCTCTTTCTTTTAGAGTGTGTAGACATTGGTAGTGCTCATCCTCTTCCAAAACTCTCGTGCCATGAAGAGTTTTGTGGAAAAATTTTATTTTAATTTTATTTTTTCATTAGTAGTACTTGTATAAAAATTTGGACTTTTATCATACGTTTGATAGACATTATTTCAATCTCGATTGTTTTAGGCTTTAAATTGTTTGTTTCGTGTATAACAAGTTAGTTTGATTTGCTTGAGATGACTGATTGTATATCTATATATTTCTAGAGTTCACAATCGGATCTGTAATAATGTCTGGATGTTATCTTGTATCTCATTTGGATGTTATTTTGTATATTTTCTTGATTTTAATATAGAAGGCGATTTTTTATATTCAAAAAATTATAGTAAAGTTATACTTCTCTTATGCATAAAATTATGAAAAATCCTACGTGATTATATTGATGGTTGGTGTATCATAGGAAAAAGATGATTTGAAGCAATTTTTACAGTAAAATTTTAATTTATTTTCTATATTTCTTAAAACCATCCATAAAAAACGATTTTCTAAAACCATAGAGAATCGATTTTTTTTAAACATAGAGAATCGCTCTAAAAAAACCATAGAGAATTGCTCTCAAACAAAAAAAAAATCACGAGTTTTGCTAAGGGTACACAAAATGTGTACACAAAATGTGTACACATGTTTGTCCTTCACAAAAATTTTGTCTGTCATAGACAATTCAATTTTTGAGTTGTCTGTCATATACAATTGGCTAAAGGGTCAAATAGGCCCCTGGACTGACTTAAAAAGTTCAATTAGCTCCTTATATAGGAGGTTCTGCTCGCCAATTGGGGCTTATCTATTAATATCTAAATGAGCAGTTTTTTGTGAATAATGTTCCCTCCAAGAAATGTCAACATCAATCCTTATTTATTTGTTTGTCAAAATAAATACCAAAATAATGTAATACACAAATATATTAGTCGGTCAAGACATGAAGGATTGAGTTTAAGTCATTTCTATTGGTCCAGAAAGAGGTGGACAGAGGTGAAATATATTTCAAATATTGCTAATTAGCTATTGGTCCAAAAAAAGGTGCACACAGTTGTTCGTGAATTCCTATTGGTCTAAAAAAAGGTGCGCACAATTTAACTATGTTTGTGGAATTCCTATTGGTCTTTAAAGGAGGTGTGCACTGTACAGTTGAAAAAAACGAATAGTTGATTGATGTTTATTTACTGTTTAGATTGTTATTTCCTATTGGTGGAAGTGGGTGGTTTGAACTGTAAATGAGATTGCTCATTCCCAACAAGTACTATCATAACGTTCACTATAAAAGCAAAACTTCTGCATTAGACTTCTCAGATCACGATCAAGTTGTATGTGTGGACATCAAGCTCACATTGCAAAAGAAGCAATATATTACTCCCTCTGTTCCTGAAAATACTTCCCACTTTCCTTTTTGGGCCGTTCCCAAAAATACTTCCCACTTTCCCTTTTTGGACAATTTGTGTGGCTCATATTCATTTTACCTTTTTCTTACACAACTACAACCACACATTTCCACTTTATTCCACTTTCTTAATAAGCGTGCCGATTCAAACCGGGAAGAATTTTTAGGAACCGAGGTAGTACTTTCAAAAATTGAACAAAAAGGAGTATGGCACTAGCTGCATAGACACAATGAAAGCATTCGTAGATCAAGATGATAACTCTGGCACTATAGAGTTGGGCATTTTGAAGAGCTCATCAGCTAATCAGCATCATAAGAAAAACTGGAGTACTTTGAGAATTTATTTATACATGGAGGAGGTCCTGATTTTATAACCTGCACATGATTGCTTCCCAAGAGTATTTGGAAGTAATATTTCATGATGAGGGGGTCCTGATTTCTTTTTATCTTTTTTATCAGTAGTTCGTTTATATGGCTTAACTAAATGAGCCGTAGCATCTCTACAACATCAGTAGCATAACTATTACCTGCATTTGGAATGTAGAATGCGAGTTTCATAGTCGTACCTAAAAGGCTGAAATATATGTTTTTGCCCTTGGTTTCCTATTTCTATCCTATATCTAATTATTACATCACAAACTATGATCACAGATTGATCAATTTAATAATACAATGCTAATGAAATACAAAGACAAAAAAACCCGACAATCAACTTCCTGTACAATACAAAAGTTTTAGCAAGTCAGCAATTTACAAAAGTGTAAACAATATTATTATTATTATTAACCACATATATCAGAACGGAAAAATCGATTTAAAGATGATTCAACAATGTCATTTTTTGGATGAAATGTAAGTATAAATAAAGTCAACAATGTCATTTATAATGCAAGAACTCGCCCATGGTTAAGTCAATTGTAAAGTGTTTCAGTGAGTTTTCAGCAATGGTAGAGCCAATTGTAAAGTGTTTCAGTGAGTTTTCAGCAATGATGGAGCCAACTTAAATAAAAGTAGAATTGTTCACCATCATCTGCTGAAGATTTTGGTTTGTATCTATCTATGTCCATCCATTCACTATTTGACTTCTCATCCATGTAGTCACTAGCTAAGAACAACTGCATGTTTCATAGCACCACAATGCTCAAGTATTCTCCTTTTTATTATTAATTGTATTTTAAAAATCACCTGCAGATTCTTTTCCACTACTTTCGTCTCATGGTGAAGTTTGGTATAAAAATGACTCTAAATGCATTTGTGTAAAAATCTATCTCTAAATGCATTTGAAAATATAATGTTTTTGAGATAACCAAAAAATCATTTGGTTTTTCTGATCTATGTTCTTTGAAACAGTAAGCAGGAGAATATAGTTTACAAAAATATATCATGCAAACAATTTTGAGTTGGACATGCAGTTCGATTAAATGATTGGTCTTTAAAAGCAAGCCCAAGAAACTTATCTTTGCCAATAATTTTTTGTTCCCAAACCAGACGGACTCCGAAATTGGGCATTCATGTTCTTTCACTGCACAAGTGTGGTTGTGTGCGATCTTCGATTCAATTTCCGGTTGCACCACTTTATAGTTGTGATTAGTTATGAGACAATATGTGGTGGTGATGGTTATTTGATAAGTCCATTTTTGTACTTATTTTCCTTATCAAATTTAAGTGATTTTTGATTGAAAATAGAAAGAAAAGACATGTTTTAGATATTTTGGTTCAAGTTTCATGAAATCAGGTGAAAACCACATTCATAATATGTTTGCCGGAATTTCGGGTCAATTGAGCACAAAATGAGTTAATTTGAGTAACAAATGAAGTCATACCGAAAGAAGAAAGCATTATATCAAAGTGATCCAGAAGACAATTTTGAAGAGCAGGAAACGCAGAATTAGCCAGACAAATTTAGCAGAAGGCGCCCAAAATGGCCGCCTACAGAAAAATCAAAAGTCAACCTTGGCTTTGACTCGAAACCAGAAGTAGACCGAAGGCTGCCGACACTGGACAAAAGGCGGCCGCCTGTGGTGACCGCCTGCGGCACAAGGCGACAAACCAACCACCGGCCGGTGCGATTCGACGGCAGGCGGCCAGACAGAAACGGCAGACGGCCGCCTTCTGGACCGCCTGCAACTGACGAAGACAGGCGCACGTGTTAGACCACACCCAGGTAAATTATCTTCTTTGACTATGTCATTATGCATACTGATGAAGTATATGGCCCAGGGACCGCCGGCTCATATACTCCTACTTCTCCTACACCGGCCCACTGAGCCCAAGGAGCAGTCGAGGCCCAAATTCAGCGGCCCAAGTCTCAAAGAAGCCCAAAGTACACACTGGGGTGCCTTCAGCCCCTTTGGCCGAAGGCTCCAAATTACGCAGGGCAGCCGATTTCGAGCATATGAAACTGCTTGGAGAAAACAGCGTAAAACGGTAGCCCCCAGCTACCAGGAGCCTTCGACACCAACGGTGCCTTCGGGATTAGAGAGGCCTTCGGTACACACATAGTGCCTTCGGCTACACAGAGCCTTCGTCGGGAAAGCCTTCGGCGTTCCCATGCCTTCGTCTACCCAGAGCCCTCGGCCGAAGGAGGAGCCTTCGGCCAACAGCTCAATCATCGAAGATTCCCTTTGGAGACAGCCAACCACCGCATTTAATGCGATCTCACATCCACCCACCGCATTCAATGCGGGGAACATGCCACTACCGGTGCCACCCGATTGATGTGACCCTTCGGCCGTTGGATTACTGACACGTGTACTCTCATCGCATTTATTACTGTTATAAATAGCAGCCCTTATTCTCCTTGTAAAAGACGTTGAGTTCATTTAATAAAATCGACTCTCTCTCCTCCTATTTACTCTGACTTCTCTCTAGTTATTCCCGCAATAACCCCTCGGATAAGATACCCCCCGGGTAGACTGTTCATCATTTGGTGCTCTCGTTGAGAGGTCTGAACAATCAAGTGAGAAAACCTCCCCCTCCACCAAACACAAAACACCTACCAAAAATGGGAAAAACTCGTGCTCAATCCAAAACTCTCGAGGAGAACCACGTAGCCCCCGGCGACACCAACGGGGCTGAAGCCTCCAACAGGCTCTTGGTACCCGAAGGCGGTACCATCCTCGAATTAGAGCAGGCTGCTACTGACCTCTGTCAGCAGTTACAGAAGAACGCCTCTGATGCCCGCATTGGCCTTGATAATCGAAGGAGGGATCGGAGTGAGAACCAAGTTCCCCCTCCGGCCCCGGCCATCGATCTTCAGGCTGCCTTTGCGGCCTTTGTTCAAAACATGGCTCTCAACCCTGGAGCCTTCGCCTCACAGGCACCCCTCCAACCCTATGGCGGGGGAAACGTTGTCCATTTTCCGCCACTCCCTCCTCTGTTCAACAATCCTCCCATGGGGATTGGCAACGCCGAGGGGGTCATGGCACAAGATACCGCCTCCCAAGAGGCCCACTCCAGGGACAAACGACCCATAAACAAAGCAAAACCCCGAACCTCTGCCCTTAAGAGGCTGGGGGGTGCTCCCGGACACCGAGGGGTCCAAGACCGCCTTGGTAAGCAAGCAATCAGCAGGCCCCAAGAGAGTAAGGCCTCTGCCTCGGGGGCCGAGGGCATGCCTCCCCCTCGAGACAAAGGCAAAGCCCTCCTCCATGCCGATGACGCCAGGCACCAAATCAACCAGGCTCAATCCTTCCGGGCCAACTCCCAAGGGGTTGCCCCGAAGGACCCCAAGGACGAAATCATTGAATCCCTCCTCCGTCAACTCGAGGAGACGCGTCAGGCGCCCCCAAAAACCCCTACGCCGGGGCCTGACCCAGGCTACGCCTCCCTCCGCGCACAAGTGGAGGAACTAAAGCGCCAGGTTACTGGAGGCTCCGATAAACCCCTCATCCAGCTTCGGACGAGAACGCCTTTCACTCCGAGGGTGCTGGCGGCCAAGATCCCTAACAAATATCGGGGACAACCCATCAAGCCATACGAGGGGAAGATGGATCCCCAAGAGCATTACAACAGGTACCAAAATAGTATGATGATGATGGGGGCATCGGATGAGTACTTATGCCGCTGGTTCCTTTCCACCTTGGAGGGGCCGGCGTATGAGTGGTTCAACCGGTTGCCCGAAGGCAGCATAGACTCTTGGCAAGAGCTTGCCCGCCGTTTCCTCACCCAATTCGCCGGGAGGCATCGTTCCAAGAAACACTTCTCCCATCTTCTGAACGTAAGGCAACATGTAACACCGTCCCCAAGTGTATTTACTTTTAAGTGAATATTGTATTTAACCTTATTGGATGGTTAACGAGTTTACGACGTTATGAATTTTTATTAATTCTTTTGCGTAAATAGTAAATTCGCACGTGGAGCCCACACCGGGAGCGGGGGCCGCCCGAAATTCCCGAAAACCATATTTTTATTCATCTTGGACGATATAATATTTATATAGTAGTGGGTAAATTATTTGGACCAAAGAAAAGACATAATGTGGATCGGTTGGTCAAAAGTGGCTAAATTACCGGTATTGGTAATTTAACCGATAAAAGCCCGAAAATAAATTTCGGAGACTCATAAATTTAATTTGGGGAATGTATATTCATTATAAAGGGTATAATGATTAAGAAAACCTAATATATTTTATTTGACCCGATAAAATAAAATATATTTAAAACAGTCCGAAAAATACAACTTTCGGGACCGATTGTACACTTCTGGACAAAAAGGGTTGACCCCCCACATGTGTGGGGGCCAACCCACGAATTTGGTCACCCAAATTTAGATGTTTGGCCGGCTGAAGTGATGAAGGAACATGGGAGAGAGAGTGATATGAGTGAAATGGAATCAAACAAATAAAAATAAAGTGGGCCTCTCCCCACACCACTCGTTCTATTGAGACAAAAGAAGGCACCCACCTCCTTCCATCCTCATCATTAGGCCATAATCTCAAGAGAGGGAGGAAATCCCATAAAAAAATAACACCTTCCATAGCCAAGGACAAGCAAGCTCAAGGAGGTCCAAGGGAAAGGTTTTCGGGAGGAAAAACTAGGTGGATTAAGGTAAGGACCTTATAATAACTTTTCCTCTATTCTTTCATTATCATATGATTTATATGTCATATGAAGAACCCCTAGGATTGTTCTACATGTTATGAGTGTGGAATAATGGGTTGGAAGGTGGTTTCATGTCCAAAAACGGACATAGAAGCCAAAACGACCGGTTTACCGGAAAATAACCTTTTAGAGGTTATTTGTATTGATTAAGGTTTTATGATGTTAAAACATTGTTAGGAACTTGATTAAAGTATTTTTGAGCTTTGCCGGAGTTTCGCCAGAGTTGGTCAAAGTTCGCCGGAGTTGGTCAAAGTTTCCGGAGTTGGTCAATGTTCAATCGGGAAGCGTAGAACGCGCGTAAGCTCACTTAAGGTGAGGATGACCGACTATATTGCTTATAATCTTTGGGTTAATTTCATGAGATTTCCTAAATGAATATACAATGTGATTTGCATGGATTATTAATGGTTAATAATGCCTAAATGAAATTACTATTGGTTATAAGTATAGTTTGCATAATATACAAATTTATTGAATAAATTGTGTATGTTTAAATGTTATGAATATGATGGCATGGTAGTAGTACCAACCATAAATCTCATTCGTGATAAATATGCTTTTATTTCATGAGAAGAAGCCATGAAAGAATAAAAGTGATATTTTGATATTAAGGCCAAATTACATATTGAATGAAGAATTATATTGAAATGAGCAAATAACTAGTATTTAAACATTAGTTGGTTTTGTAGTTGAATAATGGATGAATGGATCCTAAGAAATTGAATAGTAAAGAATCGGTGATTATTGAGCTGGGCTCTAGACCGATGTAGATAACGGTGATTATTGAGCTGGGCTCTAGACCGTAGTAGATAACGGTGATTATTGAGCTGGGCTCTAGACCGTAGTAGATATCGGTGATTATTGAGCTGGGCTCTAGACCGATGTAGATGACGGTGATTATTGAGCTGGGCTCTAGACCGTAGTAGGTAACGGTGTTTATTGAGCTGGGCTCTAGACCGTAGTAGATAACGGTGATTATTGAGCTGGGCTCTAGACCGTGGTAAATAACGATGAATTGACACTAAACGAACAAAGTTAACTATGATATGATAATACCCTGGTTGAGGGTCTTGGAAATTGAAACATTGATTATACTTAGTATAGTTGTCATTGTACTTGTCAAATGCTTCCAAGTACTGACCTCCCCTTCACGGGGGAGGCCACCTCACAGTTTCAGGTAGGAGTTGAGCTTGCTACCAGTGCCCGTTGCTCCGGGAGAATTCAAGGAAGGAAGACGTGGTTCGTGCTTCCTCCGTTCCTGTTTTAAAAACATTTAAATTAATGCTCATGGATATTATATTTTTGAATAATCATTTGGGGGCTTGTATGCCCATGTTTGTCAAAGTGTGGCACGAACACTTGTATTAAATGTTTCCGCTGCTTTGAATGAATATTTTACATTATGTTTGTTTATGGATGTACTATGTGTGAATGATATCCCAGACGCCTTGTATAGTATGAATGTGTTGGACTGCGGTTGACTATTCGTACTGTACGGCGAATTGTTGACGTGTCCGGATAGGTCCGGGGCATGACACAACAGAAGGAGGAGACCTTTCGAGATTTCCTGGAACGCTGGAGGACGGCTTCCATTGAAGTTGATGGTGCCGACGACAGAACACTCATGGCCCTCTTCCACACCGTCCTCCGCAACGGTAATTTCTCAAGGAGCCTCATTACTGACCCTCCACACGATTACATTAAAGCCCTCCAGCGGGGGGACCGATATGCGGAGGCCGAAGAAATTGAGAAGAGCCGCCGGAATCCGGACCCTGCTCAGAGGCCGGAGCCGAGAAATCGCCCCAGAGGGCCACCCCCTCCGACACAACAAAATGGCCGCCCCCGGAATAACCAAGCCAGATCCGGAGGCAACTACAAAAATCACCAGAGGGCATGGGCACAACCTGCCATCCTGGAGCACCCACGCACCCCACTGACGCACCCCATCAGCGTCATCTTGGACTTCGCGGAGGAGAGGGGGCCTCGTGAAACGCGACTCTCGCACCCCCCTCGAGATATATGCTGTTGCACCCGATGAGCCCTATTGCCGCTTTCACCGACGTCATGGGCATATGACCGATGACTGCCATCAACTGAAGATGGCCATTGAGAGATTAATCCAGGCGGGCCACTTGTCCTAATTTATCAAAGGCCTTCCTACTCAGGGACCCTCTCACCACCATGGGCAACAGCTGAAGGCTCATACGTGGATCAACCCAAACACCATTCCTTTGGGAAATCCACAGGGGAAGAAGCGCGAAATTGGGGGCCTCAATGATGAGGAAGAGGGTTCTCAACAGCAATATAAACGCCACGTCCACATGATTAATGGTGGCAACACTGGTGGAGACTCCACTAGCCAACGAAAAAAATGGGCTCAATCCCTCTACGTTGGGGAGGTCAACTACATGCCCCCAACTAAGAGGACGAGGGGGGAGCCCATCTTCTTCACAGATGCGGACCTCCCCTCGGGCTCCCTGCCCCATAGGGATGCCCTCGTCATCCGTACAGAGATCAATGACGCCATCATCCTCCGCACCTACGTTGACACAGGTAGCTCCGTCAATGTAATGTATCTCAGTACCTTTCGAGAACTCAAGCTCGATATGGGATCCCTTCGGCGGATCAAGACCCCACTCTCCGGTTTCACGGGCGATAACATTGATGCCGAAGGCGTCATCTCCCTGATGGTCGAATTCGGCGACGGAATCCATAGGGCCAAGCTCGAAGTGGAATTCGTCGTCGTCAACATCGACTGCGCTCACAACATCATCCTCGGTCGTCCCGCCCTCGAGGACCTAGAAGCTATCATCTCCATGAGGCACCTCTGCCTCAAGTTCCCCACTCCAAACGGCATCGGATACTACCGAGGGGATCAGAAACTCTCCCGGGATTGCTACCTTCAACTCACAAAGAAGGTTAGTAAAACTGAACTCCGCATCGATACCATCACTGCCGCTTTGGAAGGGGAAGAAAACAGGCCGAGGGCGGAACCAGCCGAGGAAACCGAAGACTTTGTGCTCGATCCGGCCAAGCCGGAGAGAGTCTTGAAGATTGGAGCCAAGCTCCCCGAAGGCCTGAAGACCAGCATCACTAAAGCCCTCCATGCCTACTCCGTTGTCTTTGCATGGGGGCCGGAGGATATGCCGGGGAATCAGTCGAAGGGTCATCACTCATCGCCTTGCGGTAGACCCTTCGGCAAAACCCATCCAACAAAGAAGGAGACCCCTCTCGGCCGAGAGAAGGGAATTTGTGAAGAAGGAGGTAGCCATGCTCCTCTCTATCAAACACATCAAGGAGGTAAAGTACCCTTCTTGGTTGGCAAATGTAGTCCTCGCACAGAAGCCTCCTACCTTTCGCATGTGCGTGGACTACACAGATCTGAATAAGGCGTGCCCTATGGACCTTTTCCCTTTGCCAAACATTGATCAAGTAGTGGATGAAACCGCGGGATGCGAAGTTATGTCATTCCTCGACGCGTTCCGCGGGTATCATCAAATCTACATGCATGAGGAGGACGCTGAAACAACAGCCTTCATGACACCCGAAGGCATCTTCTGCTACCTTGTGATGGCCTTCGGCCTCAAGAACTTAGGCGCCACCTACACCCGCATGGTGGCCAGAGTCTTTCAAGCCGTCCTAGGACGCACCATGGAGGCCTATGTTGACGACATGATCGTCAAAAGTAAGAAGGCAGACACTCACGTCGAGGACCTCCGGGAAATCTTTGCCATCATGCAAAAATTCAATCTCCGGCTGAATCCAAAGAAATGCACATTCGGCGTGCAAGGAGGAAAGTTTCTGGGCTACATGGTTAGCCGAAGGGGTATTGAGGCCAACCCCGAGAAGATCCAGGTCATCATCAACATGGAGCCCCCACGCAATGTCAAAGAAGTCCAACGGTTGACGGGTCGCCTGGCGACCCTCAATCGCTTCCTCTCCAAATCAGCTGAGAAGGCCCTCCCCTTCTTCCAAATCATGTGAAAGACGACTGGCTTCCAATGGACATCCGAATGTCAGGAGGCCTTCGACGAACTTAAAAGATACCTATATTCTCCCCCACTGCTCTCCAAACCAAAGGTGGGGGAAACCTTGTACTTGTACCTTGGTGTCAGCCCTGCTGCCATCAGCTCTGTGTTAATCCGGGAGGAAAACGGCATACAGCATGCCATCTTGTACGTCAGCAAAACCCTCCGGGAGGCCGAACTCAGGTACTCTCCCGTCGAGAAGACGGTGTTAGCCATCGTTTGGACCGTCAAGAAGCTAGGCCACTACTTTCAAGCTCATCTAGTCGAAGTGCTCACGCATCAACCCCTCAGCGCCCACATTAGGAGTCCCACTAGCTCCTCCCGAATGGTGAAATGGGCCATCTTTCTAAGCCAATACAACATTGGCATCCGTCTCAGGCCTGCCATCAAGGGCCAAGCCCTGGCCGACTTCGTGACGGAGTGTACGGCGAGATCTGCGGTTGACGAGGAGCCCCCGGCATCTCTTGACGAGTGGTGGAACCTCTATACCGACGGCTCCTCCGCCTCCAAAGCATGCGGAGGGGGAGTCGTCCTCGTCACACCTGAGGCCTTCAAAGCTTACTACGCCATTCGCTTCTCCTTCAAACTGTCCAACAACGAAGCCGAGTATGAGGCCCTCCTCTGCGGCCTCTGGCTAGCAGCAAATCTGAAGGCCAAAATGATCCATGTCAAGTGCGACTCCAAGCTAGTCGTGGGCCAAATCTCCGGCGAATATGAGGCCAAGGAAAGAGGGATGAAGCAATACAAGGAAGCGGCCAAGGAATTGCTTAAGGTATTTGAGGCACGTTCTCTCACTCAAATACCGAGGGCTCAAAATTCTGAAGCCGACATCTTGTCAACGCTCTCGGACGAGTCCCCTGAGCACCTCTCGAAAATTGCAAGAATTGAAGAACTCAGCCTCTCAAGCATCCATGCGAGCCCGGTCATGGATATTCACCTAAGGCCGGAGAATTGGATCTCCGACATCATCAACTTCATCACCACAGGGCAACTGCCCGAGGATGAGGCCCGCGCTAAACTAGCGAAGCTGAGGGCTCCCAGCTACACCCTCGAGAATGGTAGGCTCTACCAAAGATCTTACAACGGCACCCTCCTTCGGTGCCTTCATCAAGATGAAGCCGAGGTTGCTATGGAGGAAGTGCACAGTGGCACTTGCTCGGCTCACCAGGGACCCTTCTCCATGTCCCGAAGGCTTGTGGTCCAAGGCTACTTCTGGCCCACGATGGCTCGAGATTGTGCGGATCTAGCCCGAAGGTGTACCGCTTGCCAACACTTTCAGAAAGCCCCCGGCAGACCAGCGGTCAACTATGCCCCCATTAGCACCGCTATACCCTTCTCCAGATGGGGGATTGTCTTAGTAGGCCCTCTGCCGAGGGGTACCTCCAACAATAGGTACATCATTGTTGCGATTGACTACTTCACCAAGTGGGTGGAGGCGGAACCCCTCGCCAGCATCACCGAGGCCAGGTGCCGCCACTTTGTCCTCAAAAACATTCTCACAAGGTTTGGCGTCCCCCAACAAATCATCTCCAACAATGGGACTCAGTTTGAGGCAGGCCCCTTCTGTGCCCTCCTTGAGGCATGGGGCATCAAACACACCTCATCCGTTGCCTACCCTCAAGGCAACGGACAAGTAAAGAACGCCAACCGCACCCTCCTTGAAGGTCTAAAAAAGAAGCTGGAAGCCCAAGGAGGGGGCTGGGTGGAAGAACTTCACAATATCCTATGGGCCTACCGCACCACCCTAGGCGGGCAACAGGAGAGACACCCTTCTCCCTATGTTATGGCTTCGAGGCTAAAGCTCCAACAGAAGTGACCCTTCCTACCCGAAGGGTGGAACAATATGAACCTGAGGTCAACGACGCCAACATGGCCCTCGACCTTCATCTCAGAACGCCGAGAGCAAGCCTTTCTCAGGGCTGAAAACTATAGAAGACAACTCAAAGGCTACATCGACGCCAAGGTCCGCTCCCGGGAATTTCAAGTGGGGGACTACGTCATCCGACGAAGGGAGGCCAGCCTACCCACTGAAGGCGGCAAGATGACACCTAAACTTGAAGGCCCCTACATTGTCACAGCCATCATCAAACCGGGAACATACAAGCTAAAACGCCCTAATGGGACGGAAGTCCCTAGACATTGGAACATACACCTCCTTGTAAAATCGTATCAATGAGCATGAGTGGTCAAGCCCTCATCCTCCGCAAATGTATCTGGTCAATGGCCGAAGGCCTTACTTTCCCTATAAGAGCGGACGAAGGGCCACACCCTTATCCCCTTATTGAAATACTTGCTCACAGGCCCAGGCCCCCCCTTCTTCTTCAAACATGAGCGGCCGAGCCCTCATCATTCACCTACATAGGCGACCTACAGCCCCTCCTCCTCATGAGGAGGAATCGATGTACCACATGTACAAGGTGCGCAACTACGCCTACCATTCTTGAGAAACACCAAGTTTTTTTCTTAAGCCGTTCCCCTTGAGGACGCCCCCATGCATCATTTTTCATGCCTACCAACACATACACACACACACAACAAAAAAAAACCTAGGGCGCAACCCCCCTCTGCTCCGGCTGGCACCAAGTGTCCCCGGCTATTTGTGTCTCACACACACCAATAAAACCCTCCCCTGAAACAACTTCCGCGCCATTCCACACGTGAAGGCAGGCAACAGACCATGTCCCGGGCCCAGGAATCGTCTTCAACAAACGAAAACGCTCCCCGCGCCATGATAACCGCTTTCGCGGCGTTGTAGTAAAACGGAGTCTAACCTTTCAGTTTTTCCCCGAGTATCGTGTCTCTCGAGGAATGGCGGAGGAGCTTCTTGATTTCAAGTCCAGTCACAGGTTATCGCAAATTATTGGAAGCTTTCCAAATTAAAATTTTTGATTGATTTTCTAAACTACTTTTTTGGAAAAGAAAGTAAATTAAATTGTGCAAATACTAATGATGGCTCAAAAATAGACTAAAGGAAAAAATATAATATTAAACTTAAATGGATTGGTGCAAATAAGGGCAATGAATTGAGTAATTAGAAATGGATATATTCTTGAACCTAGTAATTAGGGAAATTAAAACTAAAATTGGACTAATAATTTCTTTCCTCATAGACAAGAATAGAAACTATTTTCATTAATTTATCCTATTTCTAGGTGTCATTAATGTGTTCAAAAATGGTTGGCTTGAATTAAATTCTAACCTCATAGACAAGGTAGAAATAATTCTCCAATATTTTAATTAATAAAAATAGCCGAATTCATTAACTAGTTAAACTCATTATTTAAGCAATTGAATTTATCTCTCATAGACAAGATGTAAATCCCTTTCATTAAATTATCCTATTTCTAGGCCTTATTAATGTGCTTGAATATGGTTGGCTTAAATTATTTTCTAATCTCATAGACAAGTTAGAAATAATTTTCCAAGAATTTAATTAATGAATATGGCTAACAATTATTAATTACTATTTCATCATTTCAAACAACTAGTCCAAATTATTAATTTTAATCCCTAATTTTCGGTCAACAAGTCAATCCATATTCCTTTAGTCAATTCATGCCCAAAACAAATTTAGCTAATAAACATCATTTTTTCATTTAACAATACAATGAATAAATTCAACATTAACAAGGAATTAAGCATGTATAATAGCAAAAATTAAACAAAAATAGTATTCTTCCAAAATAAACTTGTAGAACTAAAATATCACCTTCTGGAATTTTTCCCGAATTTTATAACCTAAAATCCAATTTTAACAACTAATTGATAATTTTCCCAATATTAACTAGAAAATACAAAAAAAGCAACTACAAATATTCTAAATTCGTTCTAAATTTTATATTGAATACTAGGAGTGATATTACTGTGAATTTAACTGGAATTAGGACAGAAACTAATTTTTTTCCTTTTTTGAGTATTTAATTTAATTTACGCAATAATAACAACTAAATGCCAGAATTAATTAAAATTTACTTCTACTTCATAAAAATTAACTTTGTTTTGATAAATAACTACCTTGAGGCTAGTAAACAACTATATAATTAATTGGAATGGATTTAATGTCAACAACTATTTTATTCAAATTTAAGACGAAAATGCGAAATAGTTGAATAATTTTCTGGAAATTTTAGAAGCACAGATAAAAAAAAACTAAGTACAGATTCAGATTCTACTCATTGAAAGGATGAAAATACATATAAAGAACTCACAATTTGGAGCTAAAATGAGAAAGATATGAAAGATTGAAGTTGAAGGTGCAACAATGGTGGAAATCCGAGCTTTGAGGAGGAAGAAGACGCCCTTTTTGATCTGATTTGGGCTTGAAAATTGGTGTATTGAGTTGGGGATGGAAGAGGGCTTTTATAGCCGGAGATTATTGGAAGGCGGCCAAGAAGGCGGCCGCCCTCCGGCCATGGCCGGCAGCCTTCGGTCATTTCTCCGACAAAGCTTCGTGCACGGGTCAATTCCGCCGCAGGCGTCCACGGTAGGCGGCCGCCCTCCTTGGCCGCCTCCCGTCTTGTCTCAGCTACCGGCAGCTCGTAAATCACATCCCACCGCAGGCGGCCACAGAGGGCGGCCGCCCTCCGGCCCCCGTCGGCAGCCTTCCATCATTTTGTCGCCATGCAAAGTGTTAAGTGCTGAAACTGTCAAAAACTCGTAGGCGCCCGGAAAGGCGGCCGCCTGCTCCACCGCCTTACGTCAAATGGAAAAGTTGTCTTCATCAAAGTTGTAGCTCTCTTTCTTGGCTAACTACTGGAATTTGAATCGCATTCATTGGATTTGTAGTTTATGAGATATGGTCAAAACGGTGACCACATGTCACTTTCCATCGCAACTGCAAATGTCTGACTTCTTTGAGCAATATGTCCATTCTACGGTGGTTATTTGGCTCTGTGTTCTTCATAAGAGTTGTAGATCAGGAAGATATCAATGTAATGAAACTCGTATCACGAACGTTGGACAATTATGCGCAAAGTTATGATCACAATACGAACATGTGTCTCTATGCATCGTCCATTTTCATCAAAAGTAGCCATATATGTGACTCCTTCGTGGTTTTGAACTTCCTTGCATGATTTCTTCATCACTTGGACTTTTTTCATTGAACAATTGGTCAATATATCTTGCAAACTTCCGTATCAATTCATTTGTTGGCAAAAAGTGCCACTTCCTTCACGCAATTGACCCGAAATTTCACAAAACATGTTATGAATGCGATTTTTACCCGATTTCATGAAACTTGAACCAAAATATATAAAATGTGCCTTGTTTTTCTATTTTTCAATCCAGAATTGCTTAAATTTGATAAGAAAAATAAGTACATAAATGGACTTATCACGCCATCCCCCTTTCGGGGAGACAGACAACAAACGATGTCTCGGGCTGAGGGGACGACTTTCAAAACCGAAGCGCTCTCCGTGCCATCCCTCTTCGGGGAGGCAGGCAACAGACGATGTCTCGGGCCGAGGAGACGACCCTCAACCCCCTCGGATTCCGGGAGTTCATTCCCGAGGGCGGAGCTAATGGTTTGTTCCGTTGTTCCAATCCATTCCTTGAAACCACGTTTCTTGAAGCCCCTCCTACCGCATTCAAAAAAAAACGTAGGGGGGAAGGAACTTCCTGGATACTATTCTCCCCAGAGACTCAACAATAATTCGGCGACATATCCCCGAAGGCTCCCTCAAACATACAAAGGAATCTCTCAACACAAAGTCATTCGGCTACTTACCCGAAGGATCCACTACATAAAGGAACTCCTTGGATACTATTCTCCCCGGAGGCTCAACAACACTTCGGGATTATATTCCCAAAGGCTCTTACAAAGATGCGTAGACAACTCTCCAAATCGAAGTCAACTATGCTTCGTGCCGAAGGCTTCCCAAGTCTAAGGCGAGCTAACTCTATATCTACCAACATACCGGAGGCTTCATGTCAATGGCGAAACACTACAAAACTCACTCCGTGGTGGAAAATTTCCTAAGTCCACAACTTGGAGCCTTCCGGAAAACACTCATCAAACTGGAGGCTACTTACAAGGTCTATTGGAGACAAGTCTCAGAATTTCACTAAGTCCATGATCTTGGACCCCTCGGCAACTCAATACACCGGAGGCCCAAGGTATCCTCACCCCCGAAGGCGTGCCCTAACGTCTGTGGGACAACTCCTACATCCGAGGGCTCACTACAACATCTATTGAAACTTTGTGGAAATTTGACTAAGTCCACAATTGCTTCACGAGACTTACAACAGCAGAAGGCTCATCAAGCTACTCGACGAAGACCTAAAGCTACACTACAAGTCGAAGGCACAACACCGCCGATGACCTAGAGTGAAATTAGCTTGGAAAATTTCCTAAGTTTAATTCATTCTAGCCCCCGGTCCTACTACTATTGACCGGAGGCAATTCCAAGGTTTCATTACTGAAGGCCTACAATGGAGTTTTACTTAGAAAATTTTCCAAGTACACGATCATGAGCCTTAGTGTTTCTACATTTACAACTGAAGGCTTGTTAACAAGTTTCACTTAGAATATTTTCTAAGTCCACAAACTCTTGGTCCTCTTACAAACATATGGAAGAAAAAGAAAGCAAACATGAAAAGGACAGAGGCATACATTCAAATTCAAAGTGCAGAAGACATCAATAGCCAAAAGCCCGGAGGCATCACATTCATTCAAGGAGAGAGTATTAAAGTACAAAACAGAAGTTTCTTTTACAGTGTTTGGCCGAAGCCGGAGCCTACGAGTTATTACAAAAAGACACTTAGAAAAACTTCTAAGTTTGGGTTTCCTCAACTACGTCTCCCTTCGGCTGGGAGGCAGCGTCGTCATTAGCGTCTTCATCATCACCAGCCTCCTTCATTAGCTCAGAGTCCTCCAGTAACTCCCTCTCTTCGCCTTCAGGAAGGGGGATCCTCACATCAGGCTGCAGGGGAGGAAGACCATAGACCTCTGGTTTGAATTCCTTCGGATCCACGCCAAAGTGCCGGGCCAGCTTCCGGTAGATGTTGGCTTGAGTAAAATACTCGCCGCCTTCATAGTAGCTCTTACCCTTTCGGGCGAGCCATAGAGCCCCGGGGCCAACCGCCCAATCATCTACCGAAGCCTCGATGACCGAAGCCACCCACTACCTCCGGTCCTCATCTTTCCAGCCCTCGGAGACAAAAGCTGCAACCGCCTCCTTCCCGGCTTCGGTCACGGCCTCAGCCTTGGCGGCCTCGGCAGCCTCGGCAGCATTCTTGGCAGCATCAGCAACAGCCCTCTCAGCCTTTTGCCCTCGGCCCTGGCCACAACCTTGGAGTTATCAAGGATGTGCTGGAAAGCCTCTTTCTCCAACCGGAGGGCCTCCTGAGCCTCACGAAGTTGCCTCCGGGATTCAGCCAGGGCCTCGTCAGCCTCCCTCTTTTGGGCCTGTGATTCCTCCATCCTCTTGAGGAGCTCGCCGAGTCCGAGGGCAGCCTGCAAGTTGAACCATCACACACCAAGAGTTAGAATACTGAAATCAAAATGTGCTAAGTCCAAACAAAAATGCTAAGTCAGGAAGAGTAGGGGGATGATCTTACAGTCACGGAGGCTTGAAGGACCCTCCCGCTGAGGGCATCATCTTTGAGCCTGGACAGCACCGACTTGTCCGTCGGAGGGGTGGCGCCAGTCAAGAATTCCCTCGCGTTGAGGGTGCCATGCATAATGGCAATTCCCTTTGTGATGGAGAACTGCACATTATCCTGAGGCTACGTCAACTCAGCCCCCTGACCCGGGGGGACGTTGACAGGAGCAATCACCGCCGCCGAGGTATTTGAGGAGGAGTGGCCCTCGGATATGACTAGGGGGACATCTTTGGCGCCGGCAGCCCCCTTGGCTTTCTTGCTCGCAGGAACGGCGCGTTTGCCCGACGCCTTCCTTTTTGCCGCTTCGGTTTTGAGAGTACCGGCGCCTTCGGGAGCACCCTTGGAGGGGGTCTTGGCAACTTGGGCCTTGGCGGCCTCCTCCTTCCGGAAGAATTCATCAACGGGTTTATGTGGCCCCACCTCCTTCTTCTTTGGCTCTTTAGCCAATTGCTTCTTCAACTTGGCAAAGTTCTTCGCATCTATCTCGGGGCCTGCAAATAGCGTACAAATGTTAGATTACAAATTATTTACAATAACAAAACAAGTAAAAAAAATCCTAAGTACACAACTGGGAGCCCTCGGCATTCACCTTCGGTGCTCTCATAGACCCTGTCTATCGAGGGATACTTATCACCAGCCTCCCCCACCAAGCGGAATCGGCAGAAGCCCAGCAGGAGAAGCTCCTCTGGAAGGGTGGCGTCCTTGATGGTCTTCTGATAGGCACTAGTTATTAGTGCCTAAGTGTACATTTTTATTATCATTTGTAATATTTATTTACTAGTATTATGCAAGTTTATAATTGTTAGTTTGCATTTGATTGTAATCGTATTTTTAGCATTTTATTGTTTGTTGTAAGTTGTAGTTAGTTGAGCTATAAGTTTAGGATAGGTTTGGGAGCAAGAAGGATGGAAAAACCTGAGTTTTATGTAAAACTCGGTCGGGTATGGACTTTACCCGGCCGGGTATGAAGTGACAAAGGAAACTGCTGCAAAACTAGCAAATACCCGGTCGGGTATTCCATATACCCGGTTGGGTATGAAGTGATTTCGGACCAAAGAACGTGCAGAAGACACAAAAACATGGGAAAATATTTGATTTGGTAAATACCCGGCCGGGTATCCGGCATTAGGTGTTGAAAACACCTATAAATAACCCCATTTTCCTTCACTTTTAATCATCCCTTCTACCATACTCTTAAGCTCAGTTTAGAATAGTATTTCTTTATATTTTTCTAGCATGTTTAGTCTCCAAATGAGGAGCTAAACTTCCATTTCTTGGTGTTGCTCTTCAAGCTTGTTGATTATTAAAGTTGTGAGTTATTTTCTTAACTTCTTCCCTTGAATATTAATTATTATCTTAATCTATCTATATATTAATGTTGGGGAGTGTTGCTAAGATGACAATTAGTTAACATCTCGACATTAGTTATAGTAGTATTTATTTTCTTCCTCTATATATTAATGTTGGGGAATGTTGCTAAGATGACAATTAGATAACATCTTGACATTAGTTATAGTAGGATTATTCATATTTAATCTTCTTCCTTGAATATTAATTCTTCCCTTAATCCATCTCTATGTTAATGTTGGGGAGTGTTGCTAAGATGACAATTAGTTAACATCTCGACATTAATTACTACTAGAAACGACCAACGAACCGATGGTTAATCGTTGATGGTTTCACAAGTAAGTAACTTCGGTTTATTAATGCACGGTCGTGGTTAATAAACTTAAGAGGGATTAATTTTGTTGGTTAAACCGAAACCGTTGTGTTGAGGTTATCAATCTCAATTGATTTCATCAAGGAGTTAAGAGATTAAATGCTACTATCAAGTCGGTATATGGCGGTGTTCTATACTTGACTAATAGTAAGGGTTATTAATGAACGGTCGTTGTTAATAACCACCCTCGATGAATTGGATATACTCCTCGATTGAGTATTCGAGAGGGGATAAGTTATAGATATAACAATGATCGACTAAAATATATCAACAAGTGGAAAGTAGCAATGCCAAGTCCTTTTTATCTTCGAATTAAATCTCATATAAGTTGTTCATATTCGTGTTTAAATTAATTAAATATCTCAATCAAAAAACCCCTTTTATTTACTTCTTTCGTTAAAAAGATAATTATTCCTTTCCCTGTGGATACGAACTCTATTTCACCTATACTACGTATAAGTGTTAGTATCGATTTATTTTGACGCACCGTGACAAAGTGCACGTCATCTTCAATTTGTCAGACCCCTCCGTTTTCTCTGCCAATTTCTTCCCATTCTTGGCGAGTGCGGCACTTCCAACCTTTGGGTGCCTTTTGAAATTGTCTCGGAGGGGAGCAGCGAAAGGGTTGTCCGCCAAGCGGATATAACAGAACTTGTCCTTCCATCCCTTGTGGGATGAAGGAACCTCGGAGAAGAGCCTGAACTCAGGGACCTGCTGCAAATTGGCGAAGCCCCCGGCATTCGAGTGGCCCCCCCGGCATAAATTAAAAGAGAGGAAGAACTGATCCAGGGTGACCTCCACGCCCCTGCTTCGGCAAAGCGATAGAAACCCCGAGAGGTAAGAGTGACTGTTGGGTGTCAGTTGGCAGGGGGCCAGTTTCACGAACTTCAAGTACTCCAGCACAAATGGAGGCAATGGGAAGCGGAGGCCCAATTCACCTGACAAGATGTGTACGGCGAAACAGCCCTCGGGAGCGTGCAGTAACACGGCATTCGGTCCCGGCTCCACCACCTGCGCCGAGGGCCCAACAAAGAACTGAGTTGCCATGTACTCCGAGTGGGTAGCCTTCGTCTTCAACTCCAAGGCAGCTGTATTTAGGTAAGAGTGGCCTTCGGGTATTCCGACAGGCTGACCAGCATCAGCGGTAGCCTGTTTCTTTTTCGGGGCCCCCCTTATCTTCTTCTTCTTTCTGGGGGCCACATTGAGAGGCTCCGGATCCAGCGGCCTCGAGCTCCCTGCTTCGGCATCATTGCGGGGGGGGGGGGGGGGGGGTGGAACAGCGATCGTCACTTTCATCCTCTCCTTCTCTTCTTCCTCCTCGGCAGTTTGGATCGCGAGGGCCATCTCCTCATCTTCAATCACTTGCTCGAAACTCCTCGGCTTCGGCCTCGGTTATGAGCCGGTTTTGGACTTCGGCAGCTACTTGCGAGTCGTTAACGTCCGAGGGCTGCTCACTTGAGGACTCCACCTCAGAAATGCTTTCGGATTGCACCGGGGCCTCCCTCGAGATGTTCTGAGAATCGGTTTGCGAAGACATTTTTGGTACTAATGGAAAGAGTTTCTAAGAGGGGAGACTACCTAAATACCCTGGTCGAAGGCTCCTAAGACCACTAACACGCGATCAAAGAGAAGAACAGCAAAAAGTGCTAAGTGCACGAAGAACAGATGAAGAACTAACCTTAGGAATCGGAGTTTGATCGAGGGCAAGAGTTTCTCTCTCTAGAATTTTTGGCAGAGCTTCACTATCACAAAAAAATCGCACAAGGGAACTGAGCTCCGCCTTGGGGTATATATTGGCTCCCCATCCTTGAAATATGGGCCTCGATTCGAAAAGCCATCATTATAGGCCGCGGTTTCGACCAATGGGAGGCAGCCGCCCCCCTTCAGCCAACGATGGCATGCCCTCGGCAGAAGCAAAATCTCAAAAATCTCCCACAAGTTATTGATGGAGCAGCCTTCATCACAACACATACAACTATCATCGACACTTCCCTCAGAAAACCCTCGACATGTGAGGGACTGAGTGGAAGCCCTCAGCAAATGCCAGGAAAGCTCCCCGATAAAACGTAAGCCTTCCGCAGAGCCAACGCATCAACGCAATTACTCCTTTTCCCTCAAGTACCTTTCGGAAAAAGGAGTGGGGGACTCCAAATGGAGTATATGACCCAGGGACTGCCGGCCCATAGACTCCTACTTCTCCAACACCGGCCCACTGAGCCCAAGGAGCAGTCGAGGCCCAAATTCAGCGGCCCAAGTCTCAAAGAAGCCCAAAGTACACACTGGGGTGCCTTCGGCCCCTTTGGCCGAAGGCTCCCAATTACGCAGGGCAGCCGATTTCGAGCATATGAAACTTCTGGGAGAAAACAGCGTAAAACGGTAGCCCCCAGCTACCAGGAGCCTTCAGCACCAACGGTGCCTTCGACATTAGAGAGGCCTTCGGTACACACATAGTGCCTTCGGCTACATAGAGCCTACGTCGGGAAAGCCTTCGGCGTTCCCATGCCTTCGTCTACCCAGAGCCCTCGGCCGAAGGAGGAGCCTTCGACCAACAGCTCAATCATCGAAAATTCCCTTTGGAGACAGCCAACCACCGCATTTAATGCGATGTCACATCCACCCACCGCATTCAATGCGGGGAACATGCCACTGCCGGTGCCACCCGATTGATGTGAGCCTTCGGCCGTTGGATTACTGACACGTGTACTCTCATCGCATTTATTGCTGCTATAAATAGCAGCCCTTATTCTCCTTGTAAAAGACACTGAGTTCATTTAATAAAATCGACTCTCTCTCCTCCTATTTACTCTGACTTCTCTCTAGTTATTCCCGCAATAACCCATCGGATAAGATACCCCGGGTAGACTGCCCATCACATACCATTTTAATTAAACAATAATATGTGTTTAATTTCCTTTGTTTTCAAACTGTAAACTTAAAAATCATAAAACATATACTCCGTTAATATATACATACAGTTCTTTGCATTAGAACAAATATTCAACCCCAATGCATTATTTAGACAATTTGGTATGAAATTAAGAGAAAGATGTTACATCATAATAATACTCCACTCCGGTGGCTCTTTCCTCCACTATCGATCAATAGTAAATAACCTACCCTTGTCCTGTAGAACTGACCCAGTACATCAATAATTAAATTGTCTTATTTATTTTATTCAATGCCAGCCGTATACAAGTAAATGAGGTGGCTAGCATAGTTCTAAAGATATTTAATGTGAGTCCATTATTGTAGTAGAAATTTGATCATCTTATTATTTCCACTCGGTGGATTGATAATATAATAAATACATGGCTCGCACACAGAGGAGAGGAGCGCAGCCAGCCATATACACTCGTCCAAATTTGTATCTTTCTCTAGAAAGAAGAATAAAAAAAATAAAACCCGATACTTTATGTATATAGGTACCTTTATCCACCATGAATTGTTTGTGTACACAGGCAATTCGTTTGAAAGAGGGCAGGACTTTCAGTCCAAATGTCTGTGTACACAGACGGTGTACAGATTGGGGTACAAATTGGGGTACCCCAAGCAGGACCCAAGGAAAAAAAAGAGCTCAGAAGGGTGAACGGGTGTAAAACTTGATCGATCAACAATTATTATATTTCTCTCTTAAACAGCGTTTACGCCAATTCTAGGTGAGGTTTAAAAAGTTTCCACTTAATATACATACGCTTTTATTAGATGTGATTTACTAGTATTATGTAATGTTATACTGTTTAAATTTATTAAGATATTATATTATTACAATTGTACTTGTGTAAATTGTTATAACTATCTTTTCAAGTATGATACTCCCTCCGTCCCTAATTGTTGTTCCAAAGTAAAGTCGCACGGTGATTAAGAAAGTGGGAATTGTGTGGTGGAGAGTTGTGCAGAGGAGAGAGAAATGCTGTGAACCACAAATTCTTTGTCAAAAAGGGAAAGTGAACTTTATTTTGGGATGGACGAAAAGGGAAAGTTGGAACTTCTTTTAGGGACAGAGGGAGTAGATTGCTACGTACGTGTTAAATAACTCATATGACATGTTTCATCAAATAAGAGCATCTCCACTCATGATCTTAAAATAAATGGTTTTTCTATGACACATCATTGACACATCATATTTATTAAATAAATTTTAAATAATCTCAAATCTTAAAACTCTCCATCAACCATGATATTCAGATAATTAGTTTTTCTAAATCATGCATTAAATGAAATTTAACTACAATCTAAAATAATCCGGGATTCAAATCTTGATACCGGATTATCTTTTTCAATAATCTCTCTAAATAATCTCTCACTCACAATGATAATCTTTAAAATAATCTTACACATCATCCAATTAAACTCTAAATAATCTAAACAATGGGGATGCCCTAAGGACACGTAATATCTACCTTAGTTAATTATGGAGCAAACATACTAAATTTAACAAAATGATAAAAAGTGAAAGATAGATTCTATGGTACCCAAAAGGTACCATACCTTTGTCCACTTCGACCAACCAGAATATTGCAGTTGCATTATTTAAATCTAAATTAAAAATGATTTAATGATTTGGACCAATCATGTGAGTGGTAGGTACGGTACCCCATTTTTTAAATGAGTACCGGAGTTGTCACTTTGGTGACAACTCCACGTGAATGAATAAAAATCACCTTAGAAAAGTTCTTACTCATATACTTCGTACGATAGTATATAGTACTAAGCACGTATTAAAATTAAAAAGAAAAAAGAAAAGTAAAAACAAAGAAATGAAAAGAATCAGAATAGCAAATATGGTTGTATTCGTGTTAACTATTAGAAATTAATTAATTAATTAATACACATAATAAAAGCTTTTAACTCATATACGTTAATTGAATGTGTAATTACTTAGTATAATATTATCTTTTACTAATATTAATATTATCACTGATAGAGCGTATGTAATTAATGGAACATCAAAGTTTAGTTCATAAAATTAGTTGATAGTTTATAAATATTGGAAACGAAATATTAGATGATTAAATTAAGATAAATATATTGTATTCAATAAATCTGGATTGAAGTAAGAGAGGCATATTAATATTCAATCAATCTGGATAATGTCTTGAATTTAAAATTTATTTCATTATCATACAACGTAAGAGAATGTGCTTTTATTCATACACATTTTAATGGCCATGTGAGAAACTCTTATGTGTTAGAAATATAACATAAGAATATTATCATTCTATTAAGGGTAGAATAGGACATGAAATTGTTATGTGCTAGGATGCCAGTACTAGATCATTATTCTACTAGGGTGTAGAATAGGAACCTACCGATACTCCAAATTTCGAGTACAGCGGGGTGGATATTAAGTAACCGTACATTTGGATTCAATTGCTCCATGTACGAGTCGGAAAATGACGTTGTAGTTTTGAGTTGTGACTTGAGCCGATGGTGTCGGGGTCTTAGTAACCTTGTCAGGTTGGACATGGCCAAGCGGACAAGTCAGCTTCTCAGGAAATTAGATTCGGATGATGACTTGAGCCGATGGTGTCGGGGTCTTAGTAACCTTGTCAGGTTGGACAAGCCAAGCGGATAAGTCATTTTCCGTGAAATATAATTAACTAATAAATAAGTCCCTAATACGTGCAGTTTACCTTACTAAGCATATTGATGAAGTTGGATATTTCTTACTTTACCTTTAAATAAAATTAGTATATTTGCTGAGTATTTTACGTAATTATTTTGAAAGAATATATAATTCATTTTACATGATCATACAATATTAAATAACCTTTTCATGAAACCCTTCTGGTGAGATGGTGTGTATACTGAGTAGGAGGATCTTGGCAGTATCACAAGCTGACCCCTCACAGATTTGTATGTCAAGGAAACCTTGAAGACATCTAGGAGTCTCGTTTCTTGTTTGGATTTGCTCGGGGCGGAATTTGGTTCGTATTGTTCGAAAATTGTATAATATTTTGTTAATTGCTCATGAGACTATCTTTCATCATAAAACTCTACTTTGAGCATGTGTGCCATTATGTCATTAAATTATATCAGATCCATTTACTTATATTAAAACATTTACTCAATAATTATTCTTTCTTTGAGTGGAATTATTTAGTGTAATGATATTGAGTGCCTTGCATGATCTGATGAGAGGATCAAGAATGATACTCTCATTGGATTATGCGGCAGTTGTCGGCGCTACTGGGTCGGTCCGGGGCGTGACAATTAAATTGGTACCAGAGCCTAAGATTCCAAAGTTTCCTAAACTTCTTTTGGAATCGTCATCTTAAGAACTTTGGATAAATGTTTATTTTTTTTTTCTTTTTCTTGAAAGCATTTTTTTTGTGTGTCTCATGAGCTTAGTTTTTTTTTTTTGAATACTGGGAGTCTCTTGATTGGACTTGTGTGTCTCTCTGGTTGCTAAGATGATGTCCTTAGCAATCGGCAGGACAACAACATGAGGTCAATTGAGGGTCAGTCATTCAATATCCTTACTTCTTTCAAAGCTGATTTTATCCGTTAAAACATTTCAGTTTGAAATGGCTCCAAGAGGTAGACCTCGTAAAACCATTGTTAACATCCCTATTCGCGCTCCCGTTGAAACTCCTATAGTGACAAACAAAGGGGTCATGGACCTCTCGGTAACTTCTCAGTAAGCGAAGGTCATGTGGAAACGATCCACGAAGCTCAAGAATCAGAAGGAGGGCAAAATGAAGTAAATCAGATTCTGTTACAGCCAACTATCCATCAAATACATAATGCATCAGTCATTCCGAATCAGTCTGGACAACTTAGACTAGGTCTGGGCGTGATGGCTTTAATAGGACAACCAATCCCAAACGTGGTACGAACGACAGGCGCACCTGTAACAACACAAAACTGTGCAATGCCAACAGCTGAACAAATCCAGACCATGATAGCATGGCAGATTGCACAACACCAAGTGCAGCAACAATTAGCACATCAACAGGTACAAACAGTCGCACCAAACCAACATACGGTTCAACATGGTACCCCCCCCCCCCCCCCAAGGGGTTGTGCAGGCAACAAACACTGTAGTGAGAGTAAATGGAGGTGAACAACCCATAATGTCTCCTATACTAAAAATCTCTAATTACGTGAAAGAAGCAAGAGCATTAGGGTGCAAATCCTTTAACGGGCGAGGAGACATCGGCGAAGCTGCTGATTGGATAAAAAGGTTCCAAGAGACTATCGAAGACATGCTACTACCTGAATACTTGAGCATTATTGTAGCCTCAAAATTGTTAGAAGATCACGCTGCTTCTTGGTGGGAAAATATAAAGGGAAAGTATCCAGGACAAATCACTTGGACTCAATTTGAGACAGAGTTCTATAACAAGTACTTTTCTCCCTTGGAGGTTCATCAGTTGAGGAAGCAATACACAAACATACGACAAGCTGATCTCTCTGTTAAGGGGCTGGAAGAGAAATTTAGAGATTTCCAAAGATTTCTACCCGAATACAGACGAAATGAGAATGGAATGAGTGGGCACTTCTGGAATGTTCTCAATTTGGGAATTCGAGAGAAAGGAAAACTCAAAACAACCTAGTCTTTTAGCAGAACACTACAAGAAGCCTACCATGGTGAAGAAATCTACCAAGAAAGACTAGAATATAACAAGGAAAATCAAAGGAAGAGGAAACTTGAATCCCACACCCATCAACAAGCTAACAAATTCAATAGTGGCTCAAGTAGGAGTGGTGGTCATAACACCTTCAAGACTCCAGAACATAGCCAAAGGCCTAGATCAATAGGGCAAGGATCCTTACCTTGTAGAAACTGTGGAAGGAACCATGGCGGAAAATGCAACGAACCCCCAAAATGTTACAAATGTGGTGATCCAAATCACATGAAGATAAACTGCCCCCAACTGAGACAAACAAGTTCTTCTACGGTTAATAATAGAGGTGAAAGAGGTAATTCTGGTGGACCACCTAGAAATACAATCCATCAAGGAGGTACAATCAGTAATGCACCATCGGTAAACCAAAATCGTCCTCAAGCCCGTGTGTATGCAATGACGGAAGATGATGCACGAGCAAACCCCGACTCAGTTGCAGGTTTAACTTAATATTTATGTGTAACCTTTTTAAGTTTAGTATTATAAGAAAATAAAGACCATGTGAAGGTTATACTAGATAACATTTTAATTAAACCTATAGGAATGTTGCAAATTTGCGGTAAGGATGCTAGAGTCCTTATCGACACTGGGGCAGACCGATCATTTGTGAATGAGGTCTTTGCATCAACAATGGGTGTTCCTTTACAACCATTAGGAAAGACACTAGTTATTTCAACACCACTTGGTGAGGAAATGGAACGTAAAGAATATTATCCATTGTGTCATTTGGAGATAAATAAGAAGGCATTGACCTGCAATCTTGTACCACTAAACATGATCGAGTTTGATGTCATTCTGGGCACGGATTGGCTCGAGAAACATCACGCAAAAGTGGACTGCTTTACAAAGATAGTACCACTTGAGTGTAATGATGGAAGTTATGTAAACTTCGAGGGAGACCGAAAAGCATTGCCAATGAGCATATTATCAGCGGTTAAAGTTGATCGACTTCTAAGAAAGGGTTGCCAGGCTTACATAGCTTATTTGGTGGACAAATCAAAATAAGAAACCAAACTCAGAGACATTCGGGTGGTTAATCACTTCCCAGATGTGTTTCCTGATGACCTACCAGGACTTCCACCTGATAGGGAGATCGAGTTCGTTATCGAAGTAAATCCTGGAATAAACCCTATCTCAATCCCCCCATATCGGATGGCACCAGTAGAACTGAAGGAGTTGAAAACCCAATTAAAAGAATTATTAAATCAAGGCTTTATTCGTCCAAGTTTTTCACCATGGGGAGCGCCGGTCTTATTTGTTAAAAAGAAAGACGGGACTCTCCGTATGTGCATCGATTATAGATAACTAAATAAAGTCACAATCAAGAACAAATATCCATTGCCCAGGATTGACGACCTATTTGATCAACTCCGAGGAGCCACCATTTTCTCAAAGATTGATCTAAGATCAGGTTATCATCAGTTAAGGATCCGAGAATGTGACATACCAAAATCTGCATTTCGTACTCGATATGGTCATTATGAATTTCTAGTGATGCCATTCGGATTGACAAATGCACCAGCGGCATTCATGGACTTAATGAACTGGGTATTCCACCCATACCTTGACCAATTTGTGATAGTCTTTATTGATGATATTCTCATTTACTCAAAGAATAAAGAGGAGCATGAACAACACCTAAGACTGGTGTTAGGAACACTTCGTGAAAAGAAACTCTTTGCCAAGTTTTCTAAATGTGAGTTTTGGCTCAAGGAAATTGGATTTCTTGGCCACGTAGTGTCAGGAGAAGGAATTGCAGTAGACAATGCAAAGATCGAAGCAATCATGCAATGGGAGACACCAAGAAACGCAAAGGAAGTAAGAAGTTTTTTAGGGCTTGCTGGATACTATCGAAAATTTGTGGAAAAGTTCTCTGTCTTGGCCTCACCCATGATGAAACTAACACGCAAAGATGTGAAGTTTATATGGGACAAACAATGTGAGGAGAGCTTTAAGGAATTAAAGAAAAAGTTAACAGAAGCACCCATTCTTGCACTACCTGTACAAGGACTTGGATATATCATATACAACAATTGAAGAAGCATGTGTTAAACTATCCAACCCATGACTTAGAGTTAGCAGCCGTGGTGTTCGCATTAAAGATATGGAGACATTACCTCTATGGGGAAACTTCTCAAATTTTCACTGATCATAAAAGCCTAAAGTACGTGATGACACAAAAAGAGCTTAATATGCGACAAAGGCATTGGTTGGAGTTAATTAAGGATTACGACCTCGAGATTGAATATCATCCGGGGAAGGCAAATGTGGTAGCTGATGCTTTGAGTCGAAAGGGGACAAGCAAATCACCAAAGCTAGCTATGTTATCCAGTTTAAGACACATGAGGGTGAAGTTGGAAATGACCACTAAGGGAGATTTGGTGGCAAGGTTTGAAGTTCGACCAACATTGTTTGATGAAATAAAAAGGAGTCAAAGTGATGATGATGAACTCCAGAAAATTCGTGCTCGTCTTCGCACATAAACAATTGAGAATTTTCAAGAACGAGAAGATGGGTTACTACTATTCAAAGATAGAGTATGTGTACCCTCAAACAAAGTGCTTCGGAGAAATATTCTCGAGGAAGCTCATAGTTCAACATACGCTATGCATCCAGGCGGTACTAAGATGTATCGCGACTTGAAAGAAAGCTATTGGTGGTCTGGAATGAAGAGGGAGATTGCTGAATTCATCAGCCGATGTTTGAGTTGTCAACAAATTAAGGCTGAACATCAAAGACCACCAGGATTGTTACAACCTTTGCCTATTCCAGAATGGAAATGGGAACACATCACCATGGATTTTGTGGTGGGTCTACCACGCATTACAAAAGGGTTCGACGCTGTGTGGGTCATTGTAGATAGACTAACAAAGAGCTCTCATTTTATACCTATTCACATGACTTACTCACTGGAGAAGCTAGCCGAACTGTATGTGAATGAAATTGTGAGATTACATGGGGTCCCTGTGTCAATTGTTTCAGATAGAGACCCTAGATTCACATCACGTTTCTGGCCTAAGTTTCAAGCATCCATGGGTACAAAACTAAAGTTCAGTACTGCTTTCCACCCTCAAACTGATGGACAGTCAGAACGAGTAATTCAAATCCTTGAGGACATGCTTAGAGCCTGTGTGATGGATTTTCCAGGAAGTTGGGATAAACATTTAGCACTGGCGGAGTTTGCTTATAACAACAGTTATCAAGCAAGCATCGGGATGCCGCCATACGAAGCCCTATATGGGAGGCGTTGTCGTTCACCTTTATGTTGGGATGAGGTAGGAATAACCAAGTTTGAGGGTACAGAGCTAGTTGAAGCCACCAAACATAAAGTAAAATTAATCCGCGAAAGACTTAAGGTTGCTCAGGATAGGCAAAAGAGTTATGCAGATCATCGCAGACGAGAATTGGAGTTCGTAGTTGGGGACAAGGTATCGCCATGGAAAGGGATTGTACGATTTCGAAGTAGAGGGAAACTAAACCCTCGTTTCATTGGACCTTTTCAAGTCATTGAACGTATTGGACCTGTGGCATATAGACTACAATTAACTCCTGAGTTAGAGAAGATACATAATGTGTTCCATGTGTCTATGTTGAAAAAGTATGTGCCCGACCCATCACACATTCTCAAAGAACCTCCAGTGGAGATACGGCCAGATCTTAACTATGCAGTTCAACCTATAAAGATATTGGACGAGGGGGTAAAGAAGCTAAGGAACAAGGATATAAAAATAGTGAAGATATTATGGAGGAGTGACCGAGTTGAGGAAGAAACTTGGGAAACCGAAGACTATATGAAGAAGCAATATCCTTTCCTTTTCAATACTATAGGAAATTTCGGGGACAAAATTCTCATAAGGAGGGAGAATTGTTAGACCACACCCAGGTAAATTATCTTCTTTGACTATGTCATTATGCATACCATTTTAATTAAACAATAATATGTGTTTAATTTCCTTTGTTTTCAAACTGTAAACTTAAAAATCTTAAAACATATACTCCGTTAATATATACATACAGTTCTTTGTATTATAAGTAAAATTAAATATTCAACCCCAATGCATAATTTAGACAATTTGGTATGAAATTAAGAGAAAGATGTGGGGTAGTGGATTGGAGTAAAATCTATCCTACGTGGCATAGGAGAGAGATAGAGATAAGATGATTATTTTAATTTAATATGAAGAAAGTGGTGTGTGTGAAAAATGAAAAGGAAGAGAGAGATAGGAGTAAATTGTAGACAATGTCTATGACAATGTCCACAAATAGACATTACACGGGAATCGATGAGCAAAAGTGGATGAAAAGTAGGTTAGAAGTGATATAAAAAAATGAAAATGAAAATAAATATGGAGATATGTAGGTCCTACACATAAAATTTGTGAGATAAAAAATGGGACCCGATTGTAAGAGTATGTAAGAGAATAGACATCCCATTAGAGATGCTCTAATAATACTCCACTCCGGTGGCTCTTCCCTCCACTATCGATCAATAGTAAATATCAGTACCCTTGTCCTGTAGAACTGACCCAGTACATCAATAATTAAATTGTCTTATTTATTTTATTCAATGCCAGCCGTATACAAGTAAATGAGGTGGCTAGCATAGTTCTAAAGATATTTAATGTGAGTCCATTATTGTAGTAGAAATTTTATCATCTTATTATTTCCACACGGTGGATTGATAATATACTACTAGTATAAATACATGGCTCGCACACAGAGGAGAGGAGCGCAGCCAGCCATATACACTCGTCCAAATTTGTATCTTTCTCTAGAAAGAAGAATAAAAAAAAACCGATACTTTATGTATATCCGTTCGCATGGGGTAAGCTAAGGAAAAAAAATAGCTCAGAAGGGTGAACGGGTGTAAAACTTAATCGACCAACAATTACTCCGTATTATATTTCTCTCTTAAACAGCGTTTACGCGAGGTGAGGTTTAAAAAGTTTCCACTTAATATACACACGATTTTATTAGATGTGATTTACTAGTATTATGTAATGTTATACTGTTTAAATTTATTAAGATATTATATTATTATAATTGTACTTGTGTAAATTGTTACAACTATCTGTTCAAGTATGATACTCCCTCCGTAACTTTGAAATCTTCCCATTTCAAAAGTAGGTAGATTAAGAATAGTGAAAGATGATATGAATTATTGAGGGGATGATGGGAAAATTGTGGAATAATGTGGTGGAATGTAGGATAAATCCAAAAAAAGTAGTTGTAATAGTTTATTATTTTAGAAATTATTGAGGGTATGATGGGAAGATTTAGAAATGAGAAGATTTTTTTGTTACGGACGAAAAAGGAAAGTGGGAAGATTTTTAAGTTACGGAGGGAGTAGATTGCTACGTGTTAAATAACTCATATGACATGTTTCATCAAATAAGGACACGTAATATCTACCTTAGTTAATTATGGAGCAAACATACTAAATTTAACAGAATGATAAAAAGTGAAAACTATAGTGTAAATATGGCTATATCCACGTGAATGAATAAAAATCACCTTAGAAAAGTTCTTACTCATATACTTCGTATATAGTACTAAGCACGTATTAAAATTAAAAAGAAAAAAGAAAAGTAAAAACAAAGAAATGAAAAGAATCAGAATAGCAAATATGGTTGTATTCGTGTTAACTATTAGAAATTAATTAATTAATTAATACACATAATAAAAGCTTTTAACTCATACGTTAATTGAATGTGTAATTACTTAGTATAATATTATCTTTTACTAATATTAATATTATCACTGATAGAGCGTATGTAATTAATGGAACATCAAAGTTTAGTTCATAAAATTAGTTGATAGTTTATAAATATTGGAAACGAAATATTAGATGATTAAATTAAGATAAATATATTGTATTCAATAAATCTGGATTGAAGTAAGAGAGGCATATTAATATTCAATCAATCTGGATAATGTCTTGAATTTAAAATTTATTTCATTATCATACAACGTAAGAGAACGTGCTTTTACTCATACACATTTTAATGGCCATGTGAGAAACTGTTATGTGTTAGAAATATAGCATAAGAATATTATTATTCTATTAAGGGTAGAATAGGACATGAAATTGTTATGTGCTAGGATGCCAGTACTAGATCATTATTCTACTAGGGGGTGTAGAATAGGAACCTACCGATACTCCAAATTTCGAGTACAGCGGGGGTGGATATTAAGTAACCTTGTCAGGTTGGACAAGCCGAGCGGACAAGTCAGCTTCTCAGGAAATTAGATTCGGATGATGACTTGAGCCGATGGTGTCGGGGTCTTAGTAACCTTGTCAGGTTGGACAAGCCAAGCGGATAAGTCATTTTCCGTGAAATATAATTAACTAATAAATAAGTCCCTAATACGTGCAGTTTACCTTACTAAGCATATTGATGAAGTAAAGTTGGATATTTCTTACTTTACCTTTAAATAAAATTAGTATATTTGCTGAGTATTTTACGTAATTATTTTGAAAGAATATATAATTAATTTTTACATGATCATACAATATTAAATAACCTTTTCATGAAACCCTTCTGGTGAGATGGTGTGTATACTGAGTAGGAGGATCTTGGCAGTATCACAAGCTGACCCCTCACAGATTTGTATGTCAAGGAAACCTTGAAGACATCTAGGAGTCTCGTTTCTTGTTTGGATCTGCTAGGGGCGGAATTTGGTTCGTATTGTTCGAAAATTGTATAATATTTTGTTAATTGCTCAGGAGACTATCTTTCATCATAAAACTCTACTTTGAGCCTGTGTGCCATTATGTCATTAAATTATATCAGATCCATTTACTTATATTAAAACATTTACTCAATAATTATTCTTTCTTTGAGTGGAATTATTTAGTGTAATGATATTGAGTGCCTTGCATGATTTGATCAGAGGATCAAGAATGATACTCTCATGGATTATGCGGCAATTGTCGGCGCTACTGGGTCGGTCCGGGGCGTGACAATTAAATTGGTACCAGAGCCTAAGATTCCAAAGTTTCCTAAACTTCTTTTGGAATCGTCATCTTAAGAACTTTGGATAAATGTTTATTTTTTTTTCTTTTTCTTGAAAACATTTTTATTGTGTGTCTCATGAGCTTAGGATTTTTTTTATTAATACTGTCTCGTGGAAATTTATAGTCACCTTATTACTTAGTCATCATAAATAATTTACCTTCAATTAATTTAAATAAACCTTTGATTTTCGGCACATGTTGCCGGTGGTACCGCATGGGAGTAGAAAAGATGTAGTCAATGCGACAATTAATTCATCATATTTGTGGTCGGAATGCACAGTCCTTCGGTTGACAAAAAAATATGGACCTGCAGAACACGACTAATTCATCATATTCTTACATTTGAAGGTTTTTTCATATTGGATTGCCAGCATTGGTGACGGTGTTGCGGGTAAAGTAATGCTTAGTACTCTCATTTTGACCATAATATTATAAGTGTGTTTCGTTTAATGCTTTGTCAGTATTACATGAAGATAGATGATGCCATCAATTGATAGTGCGATTTGAATCACTAAGCACACATAAATTTAATTTGATAGAAAAATTCTCAAACCGTGCATCGCACGGGTGAGTTTACTAGTAAGGGCTAATTGAACACTTTCACTTCAAGGGTCGACCTTTTTAGCCTATACATTTTTTTTAGTAAATTGGCAGTCAATTAGCATTTTTCAAAAACCCATAGAGAATCGCCACTGGAGCGGAACGGTCATCGTCTTTTCTTTAGCAGAATCGGCACGGCTGCACTGTCCTAATACTTCACTGGTAAAATCTCAGCCGCATCTTTCTTTGTTTCAGTACAGTCCGATGGTTAGCTTAAAATGAAAAAGGAGTATCTGTATTGTTTTGTCCGGTGAAAGCTCTAGCTATCATTATGCTGACCTCTATTTGTTTTGTTTTTATGAATCAAATGAGTCAAGTTATTGCCTCGTAATAGTAGTTAATACTGAGTACTACATATGGGAGGGAATAAGCTGAATATAACTAAAAATCTCAAGCACTTTCGGCGTCGTGTTCGTCCAATTTGGCGGTCTAAAAGACATACAACAGTATAAATGCCGTTTCCATCTGCGCTTGTGTTACCGTCCGAACCTTTATTTTGAAGTTTTGATAGGTTTTAGTATAATGGACGAAATCTATTTCCAGGTCATGCATGTGTATTTCAATAATTGTGGTGGATCCCATTCATTGTGCTT
The DNA here is from genome assembly GCA_945859915.1 of Cuscuta epithymum. Classification (NCBI taxonomy): domain Eukaryota; kingdom Viridiplantae; phylum Streptophyta; class Magnoliopsida; order Solanales; family Convolvulaceae; genus Cuscuta; species Cuscuta epithymum. The sequence goes on from CAMAPF010000001.1 coordinate 976,976, forward strand.
TTATGTAATTATTATTTATAACAAAATAGGCCGTCTCTGAAAGTCCTAGATGATTTTGTAGGTTCGTGGTGATGGGGAGCTTGAATGATGAGAAACTCAGATTTTGCATTGACAGAGGGGGCACGTTCACTGATGTTTATGCTGAGATTCCTGGACAGCCTGAAGGCCGTGTAATGAAACTACTATCTGTCGATCCTTCCAACTATGATGATGCTCCTGTAGAAGGAATCAGGAGGGTGTTGGAGGAATTTACTGGGAAGAAGCTTTCCCGCAGCTCAAAAATCCCTACAGACAAAATAGAATGGATAAGGATGGGTACAACTGTGGCAACTAATGCTTTGCTAGAGAGACAAGGGGAGAGGATTGCACTCTGTGTGACTAGAGGCTTCAAAGATTTGCTGCAAATTGGTAACCAGTCGCGTCCAAATATTTTTGACCTAACTGTATCAAAGCCTTCTAATCTTTACGAGGAGGTTGTAGAGGTTGATGAGAGGGTAGAGTTAGTCGATAATAAAGATGAATTAGATTCAGACTCTTCTGCCTCAATATTTCAGGGCGTTTCAGGTGAGCACGTAAGAGTTGTGAAGCCTCTAAATGAAGGAGCTCTAAAACCTTTGCTCAGAGCTCTGCTCGAAAAAGGTATCAGTTGCTTAGCTGTTGTTTTGATGCATTCTTATACTTACCCAAAGCATGAGATACTAGTTGAAAAGCTTGCTATGAGTTTGGGCTTTAGACATGTATCATTATCATCAGCTCTGACTCCAATGGTTCGCGCTGTACCCCGAGGATTCACGGCAAGTGTTGATGCATACTTGACTCCAGTCATTAAGGAATATTTATGTGGGTTCATGTCTAAATTTGATGGACTAGAGAAGTTAAATATCTTATTCATGCAATCAGATGGAGGGCTAGCACCTGAGAGCAGATTTTCTGGCCACAAAGCGATTTTGTCCGGTCCGGCAGGTGGTGTAGTTGGTTACTCACAGACGCTTTTTGGAATTGAGACAAGCAAGGCCCTCATAGGTTTTGACATGGGTGGTACTTCTACTGATGTTAGTAGGTATGCAGGTAGCTATGAACAAGTCATTGAAACACAAATTGCTGGCACGATCATTCAGGCACCTCAGCTTGACATAAACACTGTAGCCGCTGGTGGTGGCTCAAAGTTAAAGTTTCAGTTCGGAAGTTTTCGAGTGGGACCAGAATCTGTAGGTGCTCACCCAGGACCAGTTTGTTATCGAAAAGGGGGGCAACTATCTGTCACAGATGCAAATCTCATTCTAGGGCTTATAATTCCTGAATACTTCCCTTCTATTTTTGGTCCAAATGAAGACCAGCCGCTTGACATTGATGCTACAAAAAAAGAGTTCGTGAAACTTGCGAAGGATATCAACTCCTATAGAAAGATTCAGGACCCCTGTGCAAAGGATATGACTGTGGAGGAGATTGCGCAGGGGTTTGTGAATGTAGCCAATGAAACCATGTGTCGTCCCATAAGGCAATTGACTGAGATGAAAGGCCACGAGACAAGGAACCACGCTCTTGCTTGCTTTGGAGGTGCGGGACCTCAACATGCCTGTGCCATCGCTAGATCATTGGGTATGAATGAAATCCTAATTCATAGGTTCTGTGGAATTTTGAGTGCTTATGGGATGGGAATGTCAGATGTGGTTGAAGAGGCCCAAGAACCATATTCTGCTGTTTATGGCCCTGAATCTGTGCTTGAGGCATCTCGCAGAGAAGCTGCTTTGCTGAAGCAGGTGAAGGAGAATCTGCTACAGCAAGGGTTCAGAGAGGAAAACATCACCACTGAGACATACTTAAATTTAAGGTATGAGGGAACTGACACGGCAATCATGGTGAAAAGACCTGCTGGTGATGATTATGCCTGTGAGTTTGTCAAACTATTCAAAGGAGAATATGGATTTGAACTTGTAAACAGACATATACTTGTATGTGATGTAAGGGTTCGTGGTATTGGTGGCACAAATATATTGAGGCCACATGCATTAGAGCCTGCCTCGTCCATCCCTAAAGTTGAAACTCATCACAAGGTATATTTTGGGGATAAATGGCGTGAAACTCCTTTATTCAAGCTTGAGGGTCTGGCACATGGCCATGTTATTCAGGGACCAGCCATTATAATGAACGGTAACAGCACTGTGATAGTAGAACCCAATTGTAAATCGATCATCACCAAATATGGCAACATCAGAATAGAAATTGAGTCAACTTTGGACACATTGAAAGTGGAGGGAAAGGTGGCTGATGTTGTCCAACTGTCAATCTTCAACAACAGGTTTATGGGGATTGCTGAACAGATGGGCCGCACACTGCAGAGAACATCCATATCCACGAATATCAAGGAAAGGCTTGATTTCTCATGTGCTCTCTTTGGGCCCGATGGGGGCTTGGTAGCAAATGCACCCCATGTTCCTGTTCACTTGGGGGCAATGTCTAGCACAATCCGGTGGCAGTTGCAATACTGGGGTGACAATCTGTATGAAGGAGATGTTTTGGTCACCAATCACCCTTCCTCTGGAGGAAGCCATCTACCTGATATTACTGTCATAACACCTGTTTTTAACAAAGGTGAATTGATATTCTTTGTAGCAAGTAGAGGGCATCATGCGGAGATTGGAGGTATTACTCCTGGAAGTATGCCACCCTTCTCAAAATTCATATGGGAGGAAGGAGCTGCAGTAAAGGCCTTCAAGCTCGTAGAAAAGGGTGTTTTTCAAGAAGAAGGAATCACACGCCTTCTTCGATTCCCAACTTCTGACGGACCACTCCATAAAATTCCAGGAACCCGTAGGCTTCAAGATAACTTATCAGATCTTCATGCACAAGTTGCTGCGAATCAGAGAGGGATTGCCCTTATAAAGGAACTTATTGATCAGTACGGCCTGGAGACTGTCCAAGCATACATGAATCATGTACAGGCAAATGCAGAAGGAGCAGTCCGAGAGATGCTCAAATCTGTTGCTGCTGACATGTCAGTGTCCACTAGGGAAGGTGGAGGTTTAGTCACTATTGAAGAGGAAGATTACATGGATGATGGATCAACCATACACTTAAAACTCACTATTGATCCTGAAAAAGGAGAAGCTCTCTTCGATTTTTCAGGGACCACTCCTGAAGTTTATGGTAACTGGAATGCTCCAGAAGCTGTAACTGCTGCAGCCGTCATTTATTGTGTAAGATGTTTGGTGAATGTTGACATCCCTCTAAACCAAGGATGCTTGGCTCCTGTGAAGATATATATACCTCCAGGTTCATTTCTCTCACCCAGTGATGGATCTGCTGTTGTGGGTGGTAATGTCCTCACGTCTCAGAGAATAACTGATGTCATCCTCACTGCATTTCAAGCTTGTGCCTGTTCACAGGGCTGCATGAACAATTTGACATTTGGGGATGAGAGTTTTGGATATTATGAAACCATTGGCGGTGGAAGCGGTGCTGGGCCCACGTGGGAAGGTACCAGCGGTGTGCAGTGTCATATGACCAACACCCGTATGACAGATCCTGAAATTTTTGAACAGAGGTACCCTGTTGTATTGCACAGATTTGGGATCAGAGAGGATAGTGGAGGCATTGGACTACACAGAGGGGGTGATGGGCTTATCAGAGAAATTGAATTCAAAAGGCCCGTTGTTGTGAGTATCCTTTCGGAAAGGCGTGTGCACAGACCAAAGGGATTGAGGGGAGGCCAAAATGGGGCTCGGGGATCCAATTACCTCATTACAAAGGATAATCGTACTGTGTATCTTGGCGGGAAAAGCATGTTTGAAGTTCAACCTGGACAAATTCTTCGCGTTTTGACCCCAGGAGGTGGTGGCTGGGGTTCAATTTAATGGTCTACCGAGTGAGTGTTATGGAAAACCCATTTAATTCGCTTTTGCAATAAGAGAGGATAGGGGGTGTTAAATAATGTGGATATAATAAAAAATATGACCTTGTACCCTTTTCCCATGACATTTTTTTTTACTGGACCAACTGATTTAATTCCAAAAATGTGCATGTTGCAGGAACTTGTGGTGGACAGACGGTTTGACAATTCAGGCGGCTGTTGTTCTGGTAGTGGCTTAGTCCAGAATGACATTTTTATAGTGTATGATAAAAATGTTACTAGGGTCGTATTGTTACTTTTGGTTGTAGTGAAGTGGATGGATGTTATTTTTTCCTTTCAAATTAATGTATGTGTTGTACTTTACACATCTTTTTCAATTTGTATGAATGTTTGATATATGCATATTTTTGTACGTAGTATATATCTTTAGTCAAAATACATATGGTTTTATTGAAAGTTTAAAACTGGCCAAATTGGTTAAACTATCAATTCAACCTGTGAATTTGTACCTTGATTTATTTTCGTGGAAACATCAAATTGTATCATACACGTGTCTAGTTTGATCCGATTGGGTGTAGCTAGATTTGGGAACTTTGTTAGGTGCAGCGCTTTGGTTGTTTAGCGTTGCCTATTTGGTCGTGTTTGATCAATTTTATTAGAATCAAGAACTTCATCGAGAATTGCTATAATGCTATACTATCTTTGGCCCTTGAACAATGTGAGTTCCATCCTCCATGACTAGGATCATGCGATTAATTAGTTCATTGTATCATACTTCTGCATGCAAAGTGTTGATTGTGTTAACATGCTCAAAATCTTGAGATCTTTCAGCTTGAGGTTAGTGGATTGTAAGGACTAAATGTAGCTTCCCAAGCTGAGTCTGACATGATATTTGTATTATCAGTCTGCTAACACAACATGTGCAATGGTGGACGAGTTGAGCCTTTTCAACTGCAAATTGCCACTCCCTAATGGACATTCTGAACCAATCCTTTCTCCAAGTTTGGTTCACTTCACTCTTATGTATTTTTCTTATCTCCCATTACAAGGTCATAAGGCAACCCAACCGGCCTCCATTGTTTCGTTTAACCCATGTCACATGCTTCACTGAAATTTCCAAGTATTTGAAAGCAACAAGTTCTCCTATCTGCCCGTTAACAATGCTTGTTGTCTATAAGCAGTGCCCAGACATAATTGACCTCTATCGGTCTAATCTGAAGCCGAGAACCTACTAGTGAAGTCACAACAGGAGAAGAATCAAAACACATACCCACATCAGGTGTAAAGCTAGTGGTAATCTGGTAATGCAAGGATGAATTATTATCCACTGAAATTTTTTGAACAACTCCCTCAAAGTTGATATGTATTGGGGCAGGCAGGTTCTTTATGAGATGCCGCATGATTTCTACCCCCTAATTGTTTAGTGATCTCAAACCACTACTCCCATGGTGTAGGCAGGAGAAAAAGTTGGGGTAGATTTTCCGGATAAATATTTACACGTAAAGTACAAATATGTTTCAAATTGGTGTGGATCGGGGCCCGGTTAGGCCCCTGCCCCTGCCCTTGACTACTGCCCTCGTGTGACGTATATTTAGGCATGCCTGGAGCAGGAAAAGAAGGTGAAGTTTTCCAATTTATGGGCGGCCGGGATCATAATCTATTCCGAGTCTCCTTTTTGAACTTGACTGGAATTGACTCTGTGGTTCCCATTGAAAATGCAGTCTGGAAGGGACCAAACATTTTCTCCTTTGGGAGTTTTGGCATTATCTCGGTGTTTACGATATAGAAAGATTAGGATCTGAATTGTGTTATTGGACTGTACACAAGCCCACTCAAAAAGTCACTCTAAAGTCTAAAAATGGCCAAAAAGAAAAGATTAATTGCAGCAAGTTCATTATAGTCCATAAACGCAACAAAACTATTAAGACTTTAAAAGTACATCTACAGAAAGATCATGATTTTAAAACACGTTTTTGAAACGCGCCTTGAGGCCTTGCCATCAATATGAATCATTGAAAGGAAAACCGAGGCTTAAGCTTCCGCTGGATGGACTGAGGGTTTATTGGAGTGTACACAATATGGTTGTATAAAAAAGTAACTTACTGGTTGAGGTGGATAGCCTCAAATGCCTTAAAGGTGTGTTTTGAGGCTTAAGCCCCCAAGGTATGGCTGAATTGTTTCAACAAGTTGCAAGTGCTTATACAATGGCTAGTTTCAATGGGTCCTATGGTGAACTAAGACGCATGTTGTGATGTTAAATATCTTGAAAATTTTGATAAGAGTACATGGGCAAAATCCTAACTAACCTTTTTTTATACGGAGTACACCGGAAAGGAAAATCCTAACTTACTGATGCAACATAATGATATTAATAGTGTCGATTGCCAAGATATTCGGGATGAGACTTTAACAATAGAGTATCCAATAGTTGCATTTTTAAGGATGTAGGGGTGAAAGATAAAAGGTGTCAATAACTCAAGTACCCTCTAACCCTGAGCACGAGGCCAGGCTATCGTTCGAAGCGGTATAATAAGTCTTTGAGTTTTGAATTTCATATTAAAGAGAAACATACTATATTCCTTGCTAATTAGTGAATAGTAGTGTGATTTGTATGATTTGTGTGAGGATACACTAAGAACTTCATGTTCATTGCATATGCTGAAATAATATATCAACTTCCGGGTGACAGCGAATGGATGTTTGGAATATCCTAAGTGCTTTCACTGGAGATAAAAAGAGAGGAAGATCAACGAGATTTTCCTAGAACCGGAAACTTTGATGAGTTTGTGGAAGCCGAAATAGGCACATTTGTACAATAAAGTTATGATCTTTTGTTAGGCAAACATAATTTTTTTTTAAATTATTTAGAAACACGATAGGAACTCTTTGGGTTATTCATTAAGTTATTATTATGAAATAATCAATATATATATATATATAAAAGAGAAACTTTTTAAGAGCATACGGTGTGCCACGTAATCTTGCCATGTCATCATATATAACAATTACTCAATAACTGTTTATACTTTTTATTTTATTTTTTAAAATCTCCCAAAAGAGGGCAAACCGTGTCATCAATCTCATCATATATATTGGGATTCCATATCATAAACGATTTTGGGTTTAAATAAGTTCTATATTTAGATTTTATTGGGATCTTGTGTTTAAATAAATATAGAACTCTCAATTTTCCATCTATATTGGGATTTTAGAAGCATAAGTTCAAAACTTTACAAACCTACGTAGGTCGTAGGCTATATTTTGTGTTTCTATATTCGGATTTTAGAAACACAAATATTACATAGAATTGAACACTTGCTATTATAAAAAGGAAAAATGTAAACTAAACTATGTTTTGGTAGCTTCACTATTCAGTTTTACTCGAGTACGTTTCTCCTTCGTTTGAAGAGTTCTATTGTTTAGAGATCATAAACAGGAATGTCATCACAATAAGTTTATACAACATTTTAATTACACATTATTAAAAACTATGGGAGTATGATACTTTACCATTAATATGTTTATAATACGTGATATTATGCATTATACCCGATTGATGAAAATTAAATAAATTGCAGAAATTATTCTCTAATATGTCAACTTGATACATTCAAGTCCGACTGGACAATCAAAGTTCGTGTTACGCGCCCCTGTGATGCATCAATCACAAAAGGGAAGACAACTTAATTTGTTTAAGCATGATTCTGATTAATGAAGAAGAATATTTTTTTAAAATTTCGAGTTTTGATACATCTATTTTACACAAAAATCTAATGATATTTTTCATGAGAATACGAACGACAACAATGATCAGTTAATAAAATACTGATTTGTTCATTAATCATTACAAATAAACACAATGAGGTAATACTATTACTTAAACCATTTACTATTAACAAAAACAGGAGGAAATTTAAAATAATGCAGATCAAAAGAATCTGATCCCACTCACTAGAATATGCTATGGTGCTCTTCATGAGTGGATCTAGCATTTGAATTGACCATGGAAGGTGGAATACATTTGAAATCCCTGGACTCCTCAAACTACTTTTCTTTACTCCGTATTCGAGTAATTAGACAACTCATCATTGTCCAATTGCGAAAAGAGTTTTGAAATTTAAAAAACTACACTTTTAAACATTTTCAATATGTCAAAATAATGAGTAAAATGAAGCATCTCACTGTTAAAATTAAAAAATAATTATGTATGCCATTCAGTCAAAACTTAATCATTTTCAGCATAATCAGCCGATTCGATCAATTTTAGTGTTCTCAAACAAGCTCTATATTAAACTAAAGAGTTGTCGTTTACTTTTTTCTATTTAGTCATGTCTGACTTAAGACGTCTGTGGTTAAGATGTATGTAGGGATACAATGATATTTGTATATGAAGTTGTTATTTTTGTATGCTGAATAAAAAGTTTGAATCGAGTAAATTAATCAATTTAGTATGGTTATTAGATTATACTTTCAATGAAAAACTTCATTTATTAATATAACTTTTATCTACAACCAATTCAAAAAAAAATTGAATGAAAAAAATGTGTTAATAGAAGTCGTAATGGGGAAGGACTGCTACTCTCCAACTTAAAGCATGCTTCCAAGTAAGTCGTAAGTAAATGACGTGCACTTGTCGTGAGGTGCACTCAAAATAAATATCAATACGACACTAATACGTAGTATAGTGTAGTAAGGTTCGTATCCACAGGGAAAGAAATACTTTTCTTTTTATAGAACTAGTAACAAAATGGGGGGGTTTTAGTTTGATTTGGTTTAATAAATTAAACACGAAGATGAACGAGTTATGTGGTTTAATTAATGAGAAGAAAACTTGGCTTTGCTTTTATCCACTTAATGAAATGTTCGTCGATCCCGGTTATATCTTTAACTATCTTCCTCTCGAATACTCAATCGAGGAGTATATCCAGTTCATCGAGGGTAGTTATTAATAACGAGACGCATTCATTAATAAAACTTACTACCGAGTCAATATAGAACAAGCGCCGTATATTAACTTGATAGTAGCAATAAAATCAAGATGAAAACGATTGAGATTGATAACCTCAACACAAGCAGTTTATTGGTTTAATCAATATAATTAATTCCCCTTGGCTTATTAATCATGAGAAGCATGCATTAACAACCCAAGTTTACTACCATTGAAAGAACCGAATTAATAACAAGCGTATTAACCGATTGATTCTAGTAATAATTAATATATGAAACAAAACTAGTTGATCCTTTAAGTAATGTTCAAAATATTAATATGAAATATGAATAGGAATTAATTAATACTCAAGGAAGAATATTAAAGAAGATGAATCCTACTATAGTTAATATCAAGATGTTAACTAATTGTCATCTTAGTAACACTCCCCGATATTAACGTAGAGGAAGAAATAACTATTACTATAACTAATGTCAAGATGTTAACTAATTGTCATCTTAGTAACACTCCCCAACATTGATATAGAAATAGTATTTAAAGAAAGAATTAATATTCAAGAAAGAAGATTAAAGATAATAACTCACAACTTACAAATTCATTAAGCTTCAAAGGAGCAAAACCAAGATGGAAGAGTTTAGCTCCTCATTTGGAGACTAAACATGATGAAAAATATAAAGAAATACACTAATCTAAACTGAGCTAAAGAGTATGGAAGAAGGGATGATTAAAAGTGAAGGAAAATGGGGTTATTTATAGGTGTTTTCAACACCTAATGCCGGATACCCGGCCGGGTATTTGCTATACCCGACCGGGTATTTGTCAAATCAAATCTTTTTCCCATGTTCTGGTGTTCTTTTGCACGTTCGTTTGCCCGAAATCACTTCATACCCGACCGGGTATAGGGAATACCCGACCGGGTATTTGATAAAACTTCCCAGAAGCTTCGTTTTTCACCTTATACCCGACCGGGTAAATGCCATACCCGACCGGGTAACTCACCAAATCACATTTTTTGCATGATTTCTTGCTCCCTTGCACCTTCCTTTGATCTTATAAGATATCTTCCATGCTCCTTTGTTGTAGACTAATTTATTCAAGCTTAAGATCTAAAACAAATAAATTACAATAAACTAGGAAAAATAAAGTATTACACCAAAAGTGTGTAATTTCTCAAACAACAATAAATAAAACTAGTTAAAATTACAAATATAAACCATAACAATTCTATACTATCAAACTCCCCCCTACTTAGTCCATTACTCGTCCTCGAGTAAAATATCGGCATAACGGTCCACAATCCACAGATCAGATAAATTTAAAGGAATTAAATGTTCAGTTTCGCATCCCTCCTCAAATTACATGAGTTCATGTATAAACTCAGATAAAATTTCCTCTCATTCTCTCATTCTGCCTAGGAGCCCTTTCAGGTTTTCATCCTAGCCTCTCATTTTTTTTTTTTTTTTCAACTCACTCATTTTAGCCACTTTTGCTTAGATTGCCCAATTTTGGGTTTTCAACCTAACTAGCATTTTTTCTTTTTTTCTTTTGTTTCTTTTTTTTTTTTAAGTAGTAATGCAAGTTCAAGGTGGAAAAAGGAGTACATACCAAATGAGTGACTCCCCCCTACTTAGTCCGAGCACTGTCCCTAGTGCTTCCAATTGTTGTTGCTTGTTTTTTTTTTGGATTGGAGAGATGAAAGTATTGGAATTCGGATTTTGAGGGTTTGGGGCTAGGTTTGGGATTTTTGATTTGGGAGAATTTGGTGGGCTTTGTGAATATGGGGATAGAGAGGGTGATGTGGAGAAGAAGAATATGGGGTTGATTTGGACTTTTAGTGGAGAAAGAGGGTGGATTCGAAGCTTAAGTTGCTCAACAATGGAGGTTGGGGGTTTGAACTTTGGAGTTTAGGGAAGAAGATGAAGTTTGGTGGGCTGATTTGAGCATAAATTCGGACTGAAAAAACGCTGAAAAACTCACATTTTCACGAATACCCGGCCGGGCTTTCCTTATACCCGAATGGGTTTCCGTTCGTCTAAAGCAGTGGCTGGTTCGCCTGTTTTACCCGGCCGGGTTTTACAAATACCCGGTCGGGTTTTTCGTTTTTTTTTTCTAAAGCAGTGGTTGTTTTGCGTTTTACCCGGCCGGGTTTTACAAATACCCGGTCGGGTTTTTTTCCAGGCCCCACCAAAAAAAAACTTTTTTTTTTTTTAAAAAGAGTTTTCTCACACACACAAAAATAATTCAAAACACAAACTTGGGTTGCCTCCCAAAAAGCGCTTGATTTAATGTCGCGGCACGACGTTTATTTATTTATTTATTTTTTTTATTTTTTTATTTTTATTATTATTTTTTTTTTGTTTTTATGTGGGATCGTGAATATCCCTTGTTTCATTCTTTTTCTTCGGCCTTTTCCAGTAAGGTCGAATTTTCTTCCTAGTTACCACTTCAATGGTAGGTGGTTTTCCTTTCAAAATGGATTTTCTGGGTTCTTCCTTAACAAAAATATTCAGTGTTGGTGGTTCAAAAACATTTAAAGAACAAAGAGATTGATTTTTAATTTGTTTTTTAGTAGAATCAAATATGTTGAATTCTACTTTTTGGTTATCAAATTCTATCGTTAATGAACCACTAGACACATCAATTTTTGTTTTGGCGGTTTTCAGAAAAGGCCTTCCCAAAAGAATGGGTGTTGTTTGGTTATCATCCCCCATTTCAAGAACATAGAAATCAACAGGGAAAACCAAATTTTCTACTTCTACTAGCACATCTTCTATTACACCTTTTGGGTATGTATTAGATCGATCCGCTAGTTGAATCACTACACCAGTTTGATGTAGCGGGCCGAGTTGTAAGGATTTATACAAGGAATACGGAATGACATTTATTGATGCTCCTAAATCCAACAACGCCTTAGAAAATATGGTGTCCCCTATTTTACAGGGAATAGTGAACATGCCCGGGTCACTACATTTTTCGGGAAGTTTCTTTTGAAATAGAGCCGATACATGTTCACTAACCTTGACTTCTTGTTTTTCTTTCAATTTATTTTTTGTTTTTGTGTTGCATAATTCTTTTAAAAATTTGGCAAAACGGGGAACACTTTTAATTGAGTTAAGGAGTGGAATGTTTACCTCACATTTGGAGAAAGTTTCATAGATGTCAGCATCTTTGTCCAGCTTCCTTGTCTCCTTCAATGCCTCGGGGAATGGGGCTACTAGTTCATACGATGAAAATGGAGGGAGTTTCACCTTTGTGGTTCTTTCCTCAGATTGAGCTTCTTTTTCATGATCAACCTCCTCGATCTCTTGGTCATTCTTTTCTACCCCCTTCAACATGATTGCATTCACATGTTGTCTCGGATTTTGCTTCGTTTGAGATGGGAGTTTACCCGAGTCCTTTGCTTCAAGTCGGCTTACGGCATTTGAAATTTGGCTAACTTGGGTTTCCAAATTTTTTATGCTTGACTTTGTCTCATGTTGGAATTGTATCATGGTTTGTTGAAATTGTCCCATGCTTTGTTGCATGGTAACCATGTTTGAAGTCAAAGCTCTTATCATGTCATCAGTTGACATATTAGGTTGAGAATTTGAGCCTTGATTGTTGAAAGGTGATTGAGAAGGTGAGTTTGATTGTTGGGGGTTTCCGTACCTCAAGTTTGGATGATCCCTCAATCCGTGGTTGTAAGAGTTTGAGAATGGGTCGTACCTCCTTTGTTGATGTCCTTGGAAACCCAAGGCGTTGACTTGCTCCAAATTCTCCTCTTGTATTGATGGACATGAATCGGTCGGATGCCCTTGTGTTGAACATATGCCGCAAACCTTGACTTCTTGGGTTTTGGGTTTTAAGAGAAAATCTTTAACCAAAGAAGTCAAGCCGGCCACTTGACTTTCCAACGAGGTGTTGGATTCCGCCACGGCAACCCTTCGGGTTGAGGATCGCCCATTGTAGTATCTAGAATTCTCGGCCAATTCCGAGATGAGATTTCTTGCTTGAGAAGGGGTTTTGTTAACAATCCCCCCTCCACTCGCCGCATTGACCATGCGCCTATCTTGATCCGCAAGACCATCATAAAAGTAAAGGATGAGGTCTTGCTCAGTGTACCCATGATATGGGCAGCTAGCACACAACTTTTTGAATCGCTCCCAATATTCATATAAGGACTCATCATCTTTTTGATCAATGTTGCTTATTTGTTTTTTCAAAGATGATGAGACAGAAGCGGGATAATACCTTTCTAGGAAGCATTTCTTCATTGCTGCCCATGTATCTATACTCCCCGAAGGGAGATAGAATAGCCAATCCTTTGCGGTGTCTTTAAGGGAGAATGGGAAAGCCCTCAATTTGATTTGCTCCTCGGTGACTCCATTTGGGCACATGCTCGTGCAAACAATATGGAATTCCGAGAGATGTTTGTTTGGGTCCTCTCCTCTTAGCCCGTGGAAGGAAGGAAGTAGATGGATAAGCCCCGATTTGAGCTCAAAAGTATTACCTTCATTGAGTGTAGGGAAGGTAATACACAATGGTTGTTGGTTGAGATTTGGAGCGGTGAGCTCCCTCAATGTTCTCGTCTCTTGAGCCATAGTGATTGGCTCTTCGTTCTCGCTAGAATAAGAACTAGCGCTTGATGATTCCTCCGAAGAAGTATTCGGAAATAAATTCCTAAACCTCTCGAAGGCTTGTTCCGTTTCGGGATTTGTTTGGTAGGTGATTTGGTTTATAGATCGGTGTTTAACCATATACTCAAACAAAGCTCAGAAATAGAAAATAAGAGTTCTTTATATTTTTATTTAATTATTTTTTTGTTGATTTTTCTTGAAATAAAATAAAAAGAAAAATAATTGCCTTTCCCCGGCAACGGCGCCAAATTTGACGTGCACTTGTCGTGAGGTGCACTCAAAATAAATATCAATACGACACTAATACGTAGTATAGTGTAGTAAGGTTCGTATCCACAGGGAAAGAAATACTTTTCTTTTTATAGAACTAGTAACAAAATGGGGGGGTTTTAGTTTGATTTGGTTTAATAAATTAAACACGAAGATGAACGAGTTATGTGGTTTAATTAATGAGAAGAAAACTTGGCTTTGCTTTTATCCACTTAATGAAATGTTCGTCGATCCCGGTTATATCTTTAACTATCTTCCTCTCGAATACTCAATCGAGGAGTATATCCAGTTCATCGAGGGTAGTTATTAATAACGAGACGCATTCATTAATAAAACTTACTACCGAGTCAATATAGAACAAGCGCCGTATATTAACTTGATAGTAGCAATAAAATCAAGATGAAAACGATTGAGATTGATAACCTCAACACAAGCAGTTTATTGGTTTAATCAATATAATTAATTCCCCTTGGCTTATTAATCATGAGAAGCATGCATTAACAACCCAAGTTTACTACCATTGAAAGAACCGAATTAATAACAAGCGTATTAACCGATTGATTCTAGTAATAATTAATATATGAAACAAAACTAGTTGATCCTTTAAGTAATGTTCAAAATATTAATATGAAATATGAATAGGAATTAATTAATACTCAAGGAAGAATATTAAAGAAGATGAATCCTACTATAGTTAATATCAAGATGTTAACTAATTGTCATCTTAGTAACACTCCCCGATATTAACGTAGAGGAAGAAATAACTATTACTATAACTAATGTCAAGATGTTAACTAATTGTCATCTTAGTAACACTCCCCAACATTGATATAGAAATAGTATTTAAAGAAAGAATTAATATTCAAGAAAGAAGATTAAAGATAATAACTCACAACTTACAAATTCATTAAGCTTCAAAGGAGCAAAACCAAGATGGAAGAGTTTAGCTCCTCATTTGGAGACTAAACATGATGAAAAATATAAAGAAATACACTAATCTAAACTGAGCTAAAGAGTATGGAAGAAGGGATGATTAAAAGTGAAGGAAAATGGGGTTATTTATAGGTGTTTTCAACACCTAATGCCGGATACCCGGCCGGGTATTTGCTATACCCGACCGGGTATTTGTCAAATCAAATCTTTTTCCCATGTTCTGGTGTTCTTTTGCACGTTCGTTTGCCCGAAATCACTTCATACCCGACCGGGTATAGGGAATACCCGACCGGGTATTTGATAAAACTTCCCAGAAGCTTCGTTTTTCACCTTATACCCGACCGGGTAAATGCCATACCCGACCGGGTAACTCACCAAATCACATTTTTTGCATGATTTCTTGCTCCCTTGCACCTTCCTTTGATCTTATAAGATATCTTCCATGCTCCTTTGTTGTAGACTAATTTATTCAAGCTTAAGATCTAAAACAAATAAATTACAATAAACTAGGAAAAATAAAGTATTACACCAAAAGTGTGTAATTTCTCAAACAACAATAAATAAAACTAGTTAAAATTACAAATATAAACCATAACAATTCTATACTATCAGTAAACATTAATTAATGAATAAATGATTAAGTCATTATTGTCATTAAGTCTATTAAATCGAGAGTAAACAACTCATGAGTTTATTTTGCTTTTGCATCACATTATATATCATTCTGAAACATCACATTTAAAATTATATAAATAACGTACTGCCCGTGCATCGCACGGGCTTGAAAACTAGTTACATTAATATTACCAAAATAAAGATGATTTACAAAAATATGATTAGTTACTAGAGTAGTAATGAAATCATAGTAATTCATATTCAAGTTCTGAACTTAAGTTACTACAACACTACGGTGTAGTAATGAATAGTCATATTTATGTAAATAAATTTTATTTTAGTAATATTGTTGTAAAAACCCCTATTATTATCCCAAATTTGAATAGTATCTTTGAGATTATGGTAGATACTTCGGTTAAATACCTTGATTTTCTGAATATTACGTGGTATGATTTATATCCCGTGAGGATGTGCACACGTAATGTAGAGTTTTCTTCCATTTGAATTGAGATTCTTTTGTATCGTTAAACAAAAGTCTATTACTCCCTCCGGTTCTTTTTAAACTTCACACTTTCCTTTTTGGGACGGTCCAAAATAAACTTCACACTTCCTTATTTCCTTATTTGGCAAAGAAATCTACATCAAAGCAGTGTTAAACAATGTCAAACAGTGTCTCAACAGTGCCAAACAGTGTCTCAACAGTGCCAAACAATATCAAACAGTGTCTCAACAGTGTACTCTACAGTAAAGTCAAATTTATTTCCTTAATCAATGTGAAGTCAAACTGTGAAGTTTAAAAAGATCCGTATTCATTAAGGCTTAATAAATTAAGACCATGTCCCAATAGTAAATTGGAGTGATCTCTTTCTTGAATTATAAGGCACTTTTTGGAAAAACCTTAATTGAAAAATCGTTGCCTAAAAATATTTGTGTTCGTGTATTCATTAGGAATTGCGCTTCAACTTATAAATGCTAATTTGTGATGTATATCTTTCAGCGTAAAAATAAAGTGTTAATCAATTAAGTTTGATTTTTGTCTTCCAAAAAAAAAAATTAAGTTTGACTTTTGTAACTTCTTTTTCCTCTACACAAACCTCTATCACACATTTTTTTATTTCACTTGCCGGTCAAATTTATCGAAAATTTAAAGGACGAAGGTAGTATTTCACACATGGCTGGAAACTATTGGATGGAAAATCTATTTTAAAATTGATTAAAATTTATGGGGTGTATTGCTATGTTTTAAAATCCGACCCGGACAAACTCGCAAGCCGCGCATCCATAGAGAAATGTGGGCCGATCTTTAACCAACGTGAAAAGAACTTTTGGACTCCGGAAATAAACTGATAACCCGTTATAATCCATGTCAGGTCCAAACCCATAAATAACCACTAAACCTAGTAAAATTGTAAAACCAAAAAATCATGAGCGGAGTCAGTATCTAGTTTCAATTTATAAAAAATAATCTATAATCTATGTTATAAATATAATTTTTATTTTACAGTGGTGTTCATTTAAATTTTTAAAAAAATTATATACCAATTAATGGGAGATTCAGTGGTGTGAATTGACACCACACCGGTGGCTCTGCCCCTTGCAAAAATGTCCTAAATAAATGTTCAAACTTCAAACTAAAATTCGTCTTATGGGATAGGAATCAATCCCAAGTCTACCTCCGTCATGCACTCCAAACCACAGGCCCACAACATCACTATGTTAAACTTAATTTACCTATAGATCTATTATAATTTATAGCAATTATTTTTACCTTTATATAACTAGCAAAATAAAATGTTATCACAATAAATTATTTAAGAGAAACTCCGTACTAAATATAACAATGCATGTTATGTATCGTTTTACTTCCCTTAAATTTATAAAGGTAGATTCTATGGTACCCATAAGATACCATACCTTTGTCCACATGGACCAATGAGAATGTAACAGTTGAATTATTTAAATCTAAATTAAAAATGATTAAGTGATGTGGTCCAATCAAATGAATGGTAGGTACGGTACCCCATATTTTAGAAAGGTACCGGAGTTGTCACCATTTATAAACATCCCAAATATTAGTGAACCATACTTATATACCTAGTAATATTTTTAAGATTTTATTACAAGTGTAGTTTTGTTTATATTTATTCATGGTGAAATGTATGCATGTGATATATATTTAAATATTTGTTTTAGAAAGAAAATTATTCCAAAATTATTTTAGAAGTTCACAAAACAAATACGGAGTATCAAATAACACTATCGACTTAAATAGGATTAATTTTTATTTTAATTAAATATTATTATACGTTAAGTACTTTAGTACTATATAATTTTATAAATGTTGACAGAGTTTTTCATACATTGGCCGGTTGGCCCACTTCGTCCGAATTAATCCATTCACTCGACTAGGTCGATCAACTGTCTTGTTTTAATCATATATGTCTATTGGTGTGTATTCCTCTTGTCTATTGGTCTCATTTAATTACCCTAGGTATCACTAAAATTCAATGAGTTTTCCAATCTATGACCTAACTAGTTTTTTTCCCAAAATAATATTAGTATTCATAATAATTAATTAAAATTCGTTTTTAATAAATAATAAATATTTTTTATGGACAAATATACCCTTTTGCTTATATCTATAAAATCCTAACTTCCTACCCATTTTTTCAAACCCTAGCCACAACCTCCCAATGCCCATCCGTGCAGCAGCCCTGCCATCCATCCGTGCAGCAGCCCTGTAGTCTAGCCACCGCCGCCTACCATCTAGCCGTCGTCCACCGCCCACCCTTTAGCGAACGACCATTATTCATGTAGATCCACGGCCTCATGGTCGTGAACTACGAACAGGATGCCATTGACGGCCAAGAGGTGTGGCTAGTGTGAGGAGATGCCTGACATCAACCAAACCATGATCGCAATCAGGGATTGATGAAGAGACGATTGGACAAACTGTGCCTTTGCCGCCCTGGGAGATTCGAGAATCAATTGAGTCTCAGACTGAATTCCGAGTTCTAAGTCGCCGCTTGCGCCTTGTGGTATTCGAGGTTTAATTGACCAACGAAGTGGAGACTGGACTACAATAGCGATTATTGGATTTGGAGGTCGAGTATTTTCCCTGGGATTCTTCAAATTAACAATACTTCTGATTTTGGTGGGGATTGACCAATCGATCTAGAACTCAAACGCAGCCCAGCCGTTTTGCCTCATTTTTCATTTTGTAATTTTTGAGTTATAAACGAAATTTCTTTTTTTTTTTATTTTCTTTTTTTTGGATTTTCAGTCAAGCAATACAGGTTTGTACCAATTTGTTGAATGCCTTGAATGTCGAGAGCAGAATCTGGATTCAGTATTGCTTTGGCAATCAATTCTCTTTTTTGCTTTTCTATTTTAAAAGTTAGAGTTTCTGAAATTAGGGTTTGTGGGCATTAAATATGGGCATTGAACACCATCACTGAACATTTAAATAAGTGTGGAGTATTGACAGTGAATATATATGGTAATAAACATGTTGTACATGGCAGTGAACGAATGCATTAAGAAATTTTGTTGTGCAATGATTATGACCAGTACTGCAGTAACACAAAGCAGTGATATCATCATGAAATACAATATACTTAATTAAACGTAAAATAATAAAATTATTAATTTTTTTTAAAAAAAATCATAATTGAATAAGAAGATAATTAATTTTAGGGAAAGTGCAGTGATTATTACCGGATGTGCAGTAAAGTCATGCATTAATTTTGTGCATTAACGGCAATATAAAGTGCAGTAATTTTTACCGGATGGAATTAGTTCAAAATGCACATATTTTAAATAAGGGTATTTTTGTCATTCAACATTTAAATATACACGAATTTTCTATTTGGTTTTGGATTTTTGGTCATACAAAGGTATAAAAACTAGTTAGGTCATAGATTGAGAAACTCATTGAGTTTTAGTCATATCCTAGTAAATTTCCCTTTGAAATATACATGATAATTACGCCAAAATGTTCCCAAAACATAACTATTTTTTGCCAAAATTATACCCAATGCTGCCAATACGTGACCCTTTCCAATAAAAGGTAAAACTCCCATAATTATGCCACAATAGTGAACAAATAGAATCACACAAACCTGAATTTAAGGAGTGTTTTCCAAAACTTAAAAAAAGTGCTTTATAGCTTTTTGCTTAAAAAAAGCAGAAAAGGGTGTTTTCAAACATCTGCTTCTACTTAAAATAATCAGTTTAAAGTCAAAAGCTAAAAGCTACTATATTGGTGCTTCTATCTGCTTCTGAGTGTTTTCGTAAATAACACAAACTTTAAGGTTACTCATTAGGACATATTTTATCAGCAAAAGTCCAAAGTAACCTTATCTCTTTCCTATTCCCTGTACTGCAAATACCTCCCGTCATTCACGACCTCTCTTCCCCTGCAAGCTGCTCAAGCACATATATGCACCTCGCTTTCACTGCGCCGCAATAGATGATCGCTAGCTTAATCTTATGAGATATTACCCAAAATGGGACTAAAAAAGTTTGGAAATTCCAAAATAGGACTTACATGTTTTATTCCCAAAATAGGACTAATTACTGTCATGTTTTGGCAGTACCAGACTTCAAACATGACAGTATTTTCCAAATTTGGCAGTAATTAGTCCTATTTTGGGAATAAAAACATGACAGTCCTATTTTGGAATTTTCAAACTTTTTTATTCCCATTTCGGGAACTTTCCCTAATCTTATATGGGCAGATAATTGCTAACATACTTCCCAATTTTCTATTTGCAGAGATATTCCGATTTATTTTTTAATTTGATTTTCTGCTTTCCATTTAATAAGTATGAGGCACCGCAAAATTGAGGACAATGAATTAACAAAGTGAGCATTTTGAACTGGAAAAGTAAAGAAATTGAATTGAAGGAGTGCGGATGGGGCAAGGGAGAAGACGATAGAACTTTTGGAGCTCCCTTTCTCATGTCGGCATCACCGATCGCATAGTTGCCATTATTTAATCAATATAAGGGCTTTTATGTACTTAAATATAATATTCCATTAACAATCATTTTTTTATCAAACACTCCAACTTTAACTTTTCCACTTTAATCATTTCTATTTCCAAACACTACCTACTTTAACTACAAATCATTTTTCCAAAAATCTATTAAATAAATCACTTTTGAAAAGCACAAGCAAACGCAAACACTCCCTTAAACATCCTAGGTCTTTGATGATCCTTTCAATGCAAATCCATACTCACAATTCAGAAAAGCAAATTTAGCAATGGCTGAGGCGGAGGCAACGAGTGAAACTGGAATCCCTGTTTGGGAGGACGGTGTTGACGAGATAACCGTGTTGTACAGAATTTCTAAGGATGATGTGCGGTTGAAGACAGACGAGTGCTGGCCTGCATTTGATAGGACTTTCCCAAAAAGAATAGCTAAAGTTTATAACAACCCTCATCCGAGATTTTTTTCGCCCCAATTTCCCCGACTCAAGAACATTTACGAGATCGACACCGAGAAGCTTTCTGGTTATCCGTATTGCCGGATCCCAGTGTTTTTTTTCTAATCAATCAAATAAGCTAAGTAGCGTCTTTTTTTGCAGATGAATTTGGTGAGCCTACGGAGAAAACATGGCACTTTATCACTTTACACTCAAATGGTTTCTTCAAGTTACCAACTTTGAAACTTGTTGGAGGCATTGGATACTGGAAGGTCCTAAGAGAAACTGATGGGCTGAAGTATTTCCGATACTACCGGGGGGGATATCCGGACGGCGTAGAGACTGATTGGTTGATGGATATGGAGAAACTTCCTGCACCTCCGGTACATTTCATTGCCTCCCATCTGCTACTACTGTTTATAACATTGTGCATTTGAAATCGAATAAATTAACATTTTGTTCTTGAGAAAGTGATAGAATCCATTTATTATAGATCTTAATAGTTGGTGGTGCCAGTAAAGAGAAGAGATTTTTCAAATGCAGAAGTTTTAACTATTAGGTAAAGACGCACTTTTGGTCCATTAGCTTTGTAAAACGTAATAGAAAAGTGAAGAAAGTGGTATTTTCATCTCCTCAAAGGCTTAAACATTTTCTATTGACTGCGAACAATACAACAAACAGCAATGAAACTTTGAAACCACTCATTGAAATTAAGCTTGAGTTTATCCTTTCTAGTTTATTTGTTTATATGCCTCCACTCACAAGGTTTCTTTATCTTTCTCCTTTTTCTCATAGCGGATTGATACTTATGTCAAGTGTACGATACGAGTGTTGGGATCCCAAATCTTAACTTCACGAAGTGGGAAAGTCCCAGTTTTTTCCCAACAGCGAGAAGGCTGTTCTGGCTGTAACTGCAAATTTTGTACTTCCTTCAAACAGAGTTCTTGAAGGAGGAGTTCACATTTTTCAATATGTAAGTTTGTGAATTGTTTGGTGATAATACGATATAATGCACTCTTGCTTTTTTCTGGGGATGTTCATGCTTAAGTATATATGTATCGTAAGTTATAACATCTTTGTACCTACATGTTTAAGCCCCGCCCCCTATAACCTGTCAATTCTGGCTCCACCACTGCCTACCTGCTATATGCATGCATATTTATTTTGGGGGAGGGGCGCCTTTGACAACCTCCACCAATCCCACCATAGTTCTGGTAAGCTTATTGCATTCCATGAGTAGCAATGAATAAATTCCATAAAATCCATAAGGCATTACTCGATGAAATTACTCCCCGCTCTTTAACAGATCCCACATACTGCAATATATGAGGAAAACTATTCATAAATATTGACCTTTGGCTTATCTATCCTTCCTGATTTGCTTTTTTTATTCACTCAACTCATAGGGTGTATCATATTTCCACTTTGTTCTCATAAACTGGGATGGATTTAGGGGGGTGGCTGCCCCCTTGGACTTTCAAAATTTTCTACTATATACTCACTACTAGAAAAATGCCTTACAGTGACACCAAATTAGTGTCACTAAAAGCTTCTGTGACACTAAAAGAGTGTCGCTGAAAGTGGAGAATAGTGACACTAAAAAAGTGTCACTAAAAGTGTCACTAAAAGTGTCACTAAATTATGACACTAAAGTATCACCAAATTATGACACTACGGTATCACAAAATTCTATGACACTACAGTATCACAAAACTCAATGACACTATAATATCACAAAACTCAATGACACTACAGTATCACAAAACTCTATGACACACTAGTACTATGATACATTGATTACAATATATACATACATACATACATACACACATATATATAATTTAATACTAGCTAATAAATAACTAAATTTCAAACATTTTTATTTATATCTCAAATTCTCACATAAATGTGAATGTACATACTACATAAGGGGCACACCCCACAACAAAAACTAATAGACAAGAACAAAATGCTACCTAAACTAAAAGCACATGTGCCAAAACACAAAAAGACTAAAACATCAACTATGGAGAATACACTAGATGAAGAAGCCTTCCTAGTCAAAGCACCATATGTTGATCAGGAATACCCGCAGGAGAATGATTCACAAAATATAAACATCCATAGGCTCATCGGGAATCACTTTCGGTATATCCTCACATATCTCCTAGCTCGGGAGCAAATTTTGACTCACAAGCAGTTTTTTTCAAAAACAAAATCCTTCAGGACATCTGTGTATGACCTCCTGCAGAGGATGAATGTGAACTAAATTAGAACATAGGAAAACTTAGAATCGGAAAAATGTATATAAAACAGGACAGAACACAAGATAACGTTGGTTCACCCATGAAGAAATAGACGCAACAATGCATTGTAGTCGGAAGAAAAATATTATTTTTATAGATTAGCCACCCACCAGCCTTGTTCGATATGGAACAACACAATTCATGCATTCAGTTGATCTGTAACGTTTCTAAAGGCCTTTACATAGATAACTACATCACACCTCAGGAATTAACTGTACCGCGTATGAAATGTTTCCAACTAGAAATAAAAACCCATAAAATCACATTAGAGGTACTAAAACCGAATCAGAAGTTTATATTGGACTGCCCAAATGAGCATCCATAACTCTTCTGATGATACACTGTTTGTAAGAACTCTTCCGAACTGCTTCTCACCCAAATCTCTTATTTTGGTACCTCACACAAAAGAATACACTAAACACCTTAAGATACTCCACTGGGTAAAAGTCTGTCAATTTGGTTGGTTATTAAATAAATAGTGCTGAAACATATGCTAAATACAGGTGCATTTTTTACACAATGGCATCAATATGTGGATGAGACATAGTAGTGGCAATGATGAAAAAACGAGTCCAATAAACCAAGGCCTCTAAATAGATATGTTTAGAAGCAACCATAGCCTTTTGCCTCAAAATATCATTAGAGGCAACCATGTTATATTGTCTCATAATGTAATTAGAGAAAATCAATTCAAACGACTCAAAATGACAATCAATTGGAAACTTGTTGTATGTTGATAGATTGAACTAAACAATATTGTATATATGTAGTAGCAATTATATTATTTTGGTCGTGATATACAGTTAGTTACTCTATAAAGTTTCATACATGATATCACCATTAAACAAATGACCAAGAGATACAGTTTCTTTAAATACAGACTGAAGAATAAAAATCAAATTAAAACTTAAATAATCACATAACACCTTGTAATGTTCACGATTTAGCTCCAACCTAGGCATATACAGTAGATTACATCTCCAATAGATTTGTAATGTTGCACAATTTAGCTCCAACCTAGGCATATACGTACAATAGATTACATCTACAGAGAAAATATACGGAGTATCACATAACACCTTATTCTTCAATAAAAGCACGATAAAACATAAAGCACGATAAAATATAAAGCAATTCAAATGCTTACCAAAAGTAACATAAAAGCCTCGTCAATTCGTTAGTGATTACTCTGCAGCACAAGCTAGACAATACTAAAGAAATTAAAGTTTCTACCTTTCCAAGAGGTCCACTACAAGCTTTTCTGGACTGGCTTCAGGATCTGCAAGAAGAGCATTTCCGTTCCTTCTTCCAGAACCACTATTTAAGAATGGGAGTGCCTCAGGATTTCTTATCTTTGATCCCTCAGGTGAACTCTTGTACGAAGCAGATTGAAAAGCTTCTAATACTTCTACGGCCTTACTAAATTATCTACTTAGAATCAAACCCCTCTTAATATATGCCATAAAAAGAAGAATACGAAAATATTTAACCTAGAAAATATACCACAAGGAAGGCGAGGTAGTTGGCGCAGTGGCGCCTGAAGCTAAAGTGGCGGCGGGATCGGAGACGTACGGCATCGTGGCAAGGGGCTCGAGATCTTCAAACTTCGAGAGGAGAGGACTTCAATCGACGTAGTCGGGTGACGGAGACGCAGCAAAAGAAGAAAATTGCAGACAAGATCAACAGGTTAGGCATTCGATTCGCTGGGCTTGAGAGTCGACCGAAGGTACATGGTATCAGATTACCTAGCGAGGATATGGAGTCTAGCGGCAGGGCCAAGAAAAGCGGATGATCGATAGAGGAGTTAGGGTTCATAGAAGAAGAAGAAGGAAAGCTGAGCGGATGTGTGTTAAGTTTGAAACGGGAGAGGAAAAAAATGCCAAAGTGTATTACTCCGTATAATAAACTCTAGTAGGTCGGCCCAATAGTGAGGCGGGCCTTTAAATATACTCCGTAAAAAAATGAAAGTGTCACTATATGATGCTCATGTATTTTTAATAGAAAAGAGTGACACTTTTATGTCATTGATGTCATTTTATCAGAAAGTGTCACTATATAAGTGTCACTGTAAGCCATTTTTCTGCTAGTGACTCCGTATGTAATATTTTCATAAAATTTTCACACTTTAATTAGATTCGCCCCCATTAACTTTTAGTTTTCGAAATTAATAATAGCCTTGCATAATGTAATAATTAATTAGAGATTTAAAACAAGAAATATCTAAAATATTTTACATAACTTAAATAAATAAACAATAGAACAACTCATTTTTAAGGCTTAGGATACTTATTATATAAAAATTCTTAATTTTTTCATGTTCAATTATCTCTATTAGATAATTAGTATTGGATTTTGTAAAATATATACTACCTCTGTCCCATTTTATGTGTCACGTTTGGTTTTGACACAATTTTTAATAAAATGGTTGAAAAGGTAATTGTTGTGGTTGAGATTTGAGTATAGTAAAGTGAAATGTTGTGAACCACATATTTCTTTCCAAAAAGGGAATGTTGACACTTATTTTGGGACAATCCAAAAAGGAAAGTAGGACAGGTAAAATGGGACGGAGGAAGTATCAAACAATATTAAATACTCCGTACAAAACACACTAGTTACTAAGTTTTTGGATCATGTAACTGAATCCGAAATATATATGTTTATTGACATTAAATTGCACAATTTTTTGTATAGATAATAAACTTCAACATATTTTAGAATTAGCAAAAATATAACAATCATCATTTATATCAATCATCATTTACCCCAGTGCCGCAAAAGCTCCCACCTACGGTGGGGTAAGGGGGGTCAGATGTACACAGTCTTACCCCTGTACTAAAGCACAGAGAGACTGTTTCCGGATGACCCATAGTGAAAATCGCGTCCAAAAATTGCATGGACTGACTGCTGCTTCATAACAAAGAAGCGCAGACAGTTTGGTGAGCCATTTTGCTTTATTCCATCATATTCTCAAGCCAAAAAATAATGATTTTTTGGCTCCATTGCAAATGATGCAAAAATTATAATCTCATACATACTATTGTAATATTAAGTAAACTCCCCGTGACACATGAACACCTACCTTGGTAGACAAAATTGTAATTAAAAATTTTCTTATGATAAGATTCATGTGGTTAAACAATTCAGAAGTTATTTAAAAGGTATTGATGTTTACCTTTTAAGCTCTTTATCTTCAAATAATTGGATAAAATGTTATATATCCTTTTTTATTTTCAAATAATTTTTCTTTGATTTTTCCATTTCTTACGCTTCAATGTATCAATACTTTGTTCTATTGCACTTCAATTATTAAATCAAAGTTATTTTTCCATTGTCTAAACTTAGAATGTAATAGATTTAAATGTCATCGTGTATGTATTAACGAAAGTGAATAAAAATAGTCGTAGAGCCCTACACTAGTGAAAAAAATTCACCCCACTGCACTAGCAAAAAAATTCGCCCCTCTTCGCTAGCGAAAAAAATCGCCCGCTAGACCAGTGAAAAAAATTCCACCCCCTATGCTGACAAATTTTTTTCGCCCCCTTGACTCGAAATTCCAGATCCGTCCCTGCTCATAAAATTAATACTTGCATCAAATGTGAGATCTACCAGCGAGAAGGGTGCATTCTTTGTAACGCTTGTTGTTTCTCCAAACTGAGTTCTTGAAGCAATGCTGCGCTTGTGAGCTTTTGGTTCTCTAAATATGTAAAAACTTTAAGGATCCATTGGTTAAAATAATCTTTTTATGTGTATCTAGTGTCTAACATTGATAATCTTTTCACATTGTTACAATCCTTAACCGATGTGCAAGTATTCCTTTTTATTTGCTTTTTTATTACCAAATGCTTCATTAGCTTGTCCCAT
This sequence comes from Cuscuta epithymum, assembly GCA_945859915.1. Lineage (NCBI taxonomy): Eukaryota > Viridiplantae > Streptophyta > Magnoliopsida > Solanales > Convolvulaceae > Cuscuta > Cuscuta epithymum. The sequence continues at coordinate 1,003,805 of CAMAPF010000001.1, forward strand.
TATGTATTTGGGTTGACTTACAAATTTTATTTTGTCCCATTACTCTCTCCAATGCACGCTTGCTTATCTGAGAATATATTCGTAGCAGTTTATTGCATTTCATGAGCAGCAACGAAGATATTCCATCAATCATGTATTCATCATTGTTCCTTACTTCGAGATTAACAAGCTAGATAATATAACAACAAGCTCAATAGAGTAAAGCTAAGATTGTGTTTGAAACATTGGCTTCACATGTTTTTTACTTGCATACTAAGAATTGTGTGCCAACTACATATGTTTTTCGGACTACTACTTTTTGAATTCCCTAAATAGAATTAAACATTGATTTTATACCCTAAATACCCCTAAGAGTATTAATTCATAATGAAATGCTTTAATTCATAATAAAATCATAAAAAATCGTAAAAAATATTTCAAAAACGTAAAAAAATCATTAAAATTTATAAAACATTTATAAAATAAAAAATTTAATTTTTATTTTTTTATTTTTTTTAAAAAAATAATAAAAAATAGTAAAAACCCATTAAAAATGAAAAAAATTATGGATACCTTTCCCACCACCTCCCGCCACCTCCCAACACCACTACCTCCGATTGGTGAAATGTCTTCCATTTTTGGTAAAAAATGTCATCTTTTTCTGAAAATGCCAAAAAGATGGCATAATTACTCTTCGATATGCCAACATTTTCATTGAATATGCCATCATTATGGCATTATTTAAAATGTTGGCATATTTTTCTCCGGTGATAGGAGCGAGTGGTGCAGGGGTGGCAGGGGTGTTAGTGTTTTTTTTTAATTTTACGATTTTTTTATTTTTTTTAATTTTTTTTAAAAAAATATTTTTCAAAGAAATATTTTTATTATTTTTCTATTATTTTTTTTACGTTTTTTTAGTATTTTTTTCGATTTTTATGATTTTATTATTAATTATAACATTTCACAAGTTACAAGGGTATATTTGTCCAAACACACATAAATAGTCATATTAAGGGAATTTAAAAAATGTAGTCCTATTTGTGCAATTTTGCCACTTTTTAGTCCTATTTAGGGAATTGCATGACTCTAAGTTTTTGACTCATGATTGCTGAAACTTTTAATTTATATGGTACTGAATTTTAAGATAGGTATTTGTGCTTAATTCTGTGTTTTCACATTGTGTGTTCTCTCTGTTAGTTCTGAATCCGTCAGTTCATGTGCCCAGTTTCTCCTCCATGTTTTCTTGTGTTCTATTCTTCTTGAATTCTTTTTTTCTTGAATTTTATTCAAAGCACTATTCTTCCTTATTTTGAAGAGCCCCATGATCCGGGTGGTTTCCTATAAAAAAAGTAGGGTTGACCGTTATGGCACCAAAAACCACACCCATTCGGCACCATCACCTAGACACCAATGTTAGAGCATCTCCAATGTTATAATGTGCACGATGTACATGTGGCATGAATGATAGCCACATAAATATTAATAAATAAATTATCTCTCTCCTTATTTGAATGATTTTATACAATTTTGGTAAGTTTTTTCCTGCAATGTCAACAACAATGTCAACATCTAGACGGTCTCCTTGACATTATAGAGAAAAACTTACCAAAACTGTATAAAATCATTCAAATAAGGAGAGAAAGAATTTATTTACTAATATTTATGTGGCTATTTCTGATTCCACGTGTGCACCGTGCACATTTTACCATTGGAGATGCTCTTAGTGACTTTAAGATCGCAAATCCGTCAATGATAGCTGCCACCACTACTAATGTCATTGTCTATAACTTTGAGGTTACAAATCGACTCTATGCAAGTCGACGCTTCCACTGATCCTCTTGTACCGCCGCACACCATCAGTGACACTAAGGCCACAAATCCGTTAGTGACTCTCAATAATGATCCAATTGTAATTTTAGTGACTACGTCATATCTTAATGTCTTGTAGTCACTAAGAAAATCCTCCCATATTTAACTAGTCACTAAGGGCATCCACATTCATGAATTATTTTTGGGATCATTTTGATGATGTAGATGATTGTTTTTGAGATCATGGATGAGGAGGTGAGATTAATTTATGAGATTATTTGATAAAATAATCTGGTATCAAATTTTAAAGCTGGATTATTTTGAGATTATTTTCAACTTCTAGGCATATACTCATAATTATGGTGATGACTAGTTTTGTAGTTCGTGTATGCTCATGCTCCTATCCAAGATAGATTAAGATCATGAATGGGGAGAAATTAATTGATTTGAAGATTATTTGAATTATCTTATGTGGAGGTGACATGACAATAATAATTAAGCCATGAAAAAAAGGTAAAACTGAAGATCATCAATGTGGATACTCTGCCCTCACTATCAAAATTGAAACAAACTTCCATGAGGGAATTGAATATACCCATTCACGGCTCTCTACTTTCCATCCTATTCTCCTAAATTACAGGGAAGCCAATTTTTTCGTATTTGTTTTGCATTAAAACTCCCCTTCATTTAAAAATTTCATTTTACTCATAAAGAGTCATATTTTTGGACTCTCTGTAAGGATCGTATATCCGTCTCCGGCTCAGGTCTTTCTACACACTCTCACACACCACACGTAGGAGGAGGCTATTGCACACACATATTTTTATCTCCACTTAGACCTCTCTACACTCACACAAAGGAGGAAGAAGAAGTGAGCTCTGCTCTCTCACACAAAGGATATACTCACGCAGGCTGCTTCAACAAGGGAAGAAGCAAGGCTTCAAATAGGCTGCCAAGGGAGTTCACGGGTGAAGCTAGACAAAAGACAATCACATGTTACCAATACAAAGGAGAGTCACATGTATAGGCCAAGACAAAGTGATGCAGCGTACAGGAAGCAGAGAAGGGGCCAGCCAGTGGATTAAGTCAAACCACTCAAAATAGGTATGTTATTGATCAGATAAAATACCAAGGTAAAGGTACCAAAGTGGGAGTAAAACAATAGGGTGCAAGCCTCAACAAATAAAGTGGAAGGGAGGCCTTGGTAGGACCAATACCTCCAACATTCTCCACCTTATTGGTCCTAGGTGGTGTAGAGTATCAATACAAGGTTGTGACAAGACTCATCATCGCCGGGTCACCCGGAATATCAACAGACACAACGGGCAAACACTTTATTAGGCAACCCACAGTTATCCACAATCAAAGTTTAACACGCGTTTACAGGACAAGTGCTTCTCAGCAGAAAGACACTTGGTACCCATATCCGCGGGGTTAAACTCGGACGGGATCTTGCACAGCTTGACTCCACCTGCATCAACAATATCACGTATGAAATGGAACCTAACATCAATATGCTTAGTTCTATCATGAAAAACAGGATTTTTGCAAAGTTGGATAGCCGATTGGCTATCCGAGAAAATGGTAACTCCCTTTTTGAGAAACCCAATTTCGGAGACAAGGCGTTTGAGCCAGATGGCTTCCTTAAACGCTTCTGTGGCTGCAACGTACTCGGACTCAGTGGTAGAAAGGGCCACAATAGGCTGTAGTTGAGACTTCCAACTAATGCAAGAGCCACACAAAGTAAAAACATAAGAAGTGGTCGACTTCCTGTTATCTCTATCATTTGCATAGTTAGAATCAACATAACCAATCAATTCAATACCACTAGCACATTTAGAGAAAATTAATCCATGCTTCACAGTAGAAATCAGATATCTAAGCAACCACTTAAGAGCATTCCAATGGGGCAAACCAGGGTTGGACATATATCTACTCAAGCAACTAACCGCATATGCAATATCAGGTCTAGTGCTAACCATAAGATACATCACCGACCCTATTGCGCTGGAATAAGGCACAGATTTCATTTTCTCAATTTCAGGAGCAGTCTTGGGAGACTGGTCCTTACTTAACACAAAGTGAGATGCCATAGGGACATTAACAGGAGAAGCAGATAACATATTGAATTTACTCAAAACTTTTTCTATGTAAGAAATCTGATTCAAAGTAAGAGTACGCTTGCTCCTATCCCTAACAATGTTTATGCCTAGGATCCTCTTGGCATCACCTAGGTCTTTCATGGCAAAATTCGCACAAAGACATTTCTGCACATCTTTAATAGCATTCAGAGAAGGACTAATTATCAGCATGTCATCCACATAGAGTAACAAAAATACAGGCACAGACGAAGTATTTTTGAAATACAGGCAATGATCACAAACAGATTTTTGGAACTTCAAAGATATCATGCATTTATCAAATTTGATGTTCCACTGCCTAGGGGATTGCTTCAGGCCATACAAAGCCTTCCTAAGCAAACAGACATGCTCACTTCTCTTGGGATCCACAAAGCCCTCAGGCTGGGTCATATAAATTGTTTTGTCCAATTCACCATGCAAAAATGCAGTAGTTACATCCATCTGTTTCATTTCCCAGTCATGGTGAGCAACTAAAGCAAGCATCATACGAATAGTGGTGAATTTAACAACAGGAGCAAAGATTTCTGCATAATCTACCCCCTCTTTTTGAGTAAACCCCTTCGCAACCAACCTAGCCTTAAACCTAACATCACTAGGTTCTTCCTTAACCTTAAACAACCACTTACACTCAACTACCGAACAGTTGGGGGGTCTAGGTACAAGGGTCCAAGTCTGGTTCACTCTCAAAGAGTCCATCTCACTTTTCATGGCACTAATCCATTTCTGAGACTCTTTGGAACCTAAGGCTTCACGGTAGGTCTTGGGTTCATTCAGCTCTAGGGATTCAAACACAGAAAATGCAAACATAGAAGTATCATGCACAATGAAAGCATAATCAGGCATACTATCAGCAGTTCTCCTGATAGCCCTTCTACTCCTATCTCTAGCAAGTTGATAATCATGCAAATTATCACTACTAGGCTCCACATGCAACTCATGCAAATTATTGTTATCATGAAAATTAGATTCAGCACCCATATCATGCAAATCATGCTCAGTATCATGCAAATGCTCCACCTCACTCAAGGTGGTGGAACTAACATGCTCAGAGGAATCAGAATCATGCATAACAATATCATCAGAAATAACAGGATCAACAGATAAAGGACTAGCAGCAACAGGTACAGACTCCACCTCACTAGGAGTACTATCAGACCTAGACTTAGGATTAGAAGCAGACTCGGTCAAGCAAGGAAAATCAGTTTCATTAAACACCACATTTCTGCTAAGGACCACTTTAAAGCCTACCTGGTTCCTATCCCATAACCTGTAACCCTTTACCCCCTCTGGATAACCTAGGAAGACACATTTCTTAGACCTAGGATCCAACTTGTCACCCTGTTGATGTGCATACGCTGCACAACCAAACACCCGAAGGTTAGACAGATCAAGAGGCTTACCGGTAAAGACGGCTTCAGGACACTTACCACCAAGAGGGACAGACGGGGACCTATTAACCAAATAGGCAGCAGTAGTGACTGCTTCACCCCAGAATTTCTTAGACAAACCAGAGGTAGCTAACATGCTTCTAACCTTATCCAACAGAGACCTATTCATTCTCTCTGCTATCCCATTCTGTTGGGGAGTATAAGGCACAGTTTTGTGCCTTTTTATCCCACAATCCACACACAGCTTATCCATCTCCTTATTACAGAACTCTAACCCGTTATCAGTCCTAAGGGTTTTAACCTTCCTGCCAGTTTGGTTTTCAACTAGGGTTTTCCACTCCCTAAACCTTACAAACACATCAGACTTGTGTTCTAAAAGGCAAACCCACACCTTCCTAGAGAAATCATCAATCAAAGAAAGGAAATATTTCCTACCCCCGTGGGTAGGAACACTGGCAGGACCCCAAACATCAGCATGAACATATTCAAGCACAGACGAACACTTAGACAGATTAGGGTAAGAGGAAGGAGGGAAGCTGACTCTATGCTGCTTGCCTAACACACATGATTCACAGAAAGGCACAGAAGTCACAGAGTCCTTACCAAAATAACCAGCCCTACGCATGACATCTAAACCCTTATTGCTCATATGTCCTAGCCTATTATGCTATAACGAGGTCTTATCAGAACATACAACATTCACAGACTCAGCAAAAGGTTTAGCATGACACACATAAAGGTTATTCACCTTCTCAGCTTTAAACAAAACAAGCGAGTTTTTCAGGATTTTCATACAACCATTCCCCCATTTTCCCTGCAACCCACTACTCTCCAAAGCAGCAACAGATAACAAGTTATGACACAAATCAGGGACATGCCTCACATTCTTAATGGTAAACACAGAGCCACAAGAAAACTTCAGACATATATCACCAACACCAAGCACATTGCATCTCTTATTATCAGCTAAGGAAACGTAGCCACTATCACATAATTCATAAGTAGAAAACAAATCTCTAAAGGGGGACATGTGATAGGTACAACCAGAGTCAATCAACCATTCATGCTCAGACAGGGAATTTCTCACAGAATTAACATGGTCACAAACCATTAAAATATCACCAAGGTCACATTTATCAACAGCTACACTAGCATGCTCGGTCTTCTTAGGGTGGGGGCAATCCTTAATGAAATGGCCAGCGTTACCACAATTGTAACACACTCTCTTCCTAGATTTGCTCCTCTTCCTCCCAGGCTGACTAGCGTTCTTACCCTGACTATTTTGCTTAGGATTCTTAGACCTACCCTTAGATCTACCCCTAACAAACATAGCCTCACCTGAGTCCCTGGACTGACTAGCACTACCCCTAGCATGCTTCAGGTCTAATTCCTTACTCCTTAACCCATTCACAACAATGTCTAGCGAAATCTCATCCCTACCATACTTAATAGCGGACTTAACATCATTATAAGAGTCGGGAATGGCATTAAGTAATACTATGGGAGTGTAATCATCTATGTGTTTATCACCTGCCTGTTTGATATTTTGTATCAGTTTATTAAACACATCCAGGTTCTCATCTATATCCTTAGTCAGGTCAAGCCTAAACCTAAAGAATTTCTCTAGTAAGAACAACTTCCCGGGCAAAGAGGTATCAGTATAGAGACTATCCAATTTCTCCCACAACTCCTTAGCAGACTCAAGAATACCCACTTTCCTAAGCACAGAATCAGAAAAATTCAGGTAAATAGTAGAACAAGCAGTTTCATTCATTTCAATTTGCTTAGCCTTATCTTCTGATTCAAGGAAAATACCAGTGACAGCTCTGAAAACTTTTTGCTGTATTAACACACACTTAATTTTCTGTTTCCAAATATCAAAATCTGTTTTTCCATTAAATGGAAGCATACCATACTGATTCGCAGCCATGGTATCAACCAAAAAAGGAACACAAAGCTAAACAGACTGAATTGACAGAAAATAATCCAACCCGGGTTATAAAGTATTCACTTTAATAACCCCGGGCAGCATGCAACACATAGCAAAAATGGACATAATGGCAATTAAACAATTCCGGGCAGAAAATTAAATTTAATTAATTCTACCCCTACCACCCAATAAACCACCCCCTACGCATAACAATTAAATTAAATAACACAAAGCAATTTAATTAATTAACTAAAACAAACTACCACAAAGGAGTGAGTTTAGAAAACGTACCTGGGGGGTTGGCGGCCGGGATTAAATCAACCGGAGGCCCGCGGGGAGGGGGAATAAATTAAATTAAATTAAAACCGGAATATTACAAATAGGAAGTTTAAAGAAAACTTACCTTCGCGAAACCCTAGGAGAGCGTTTCGACCTTACCTACCCAAATTAAAAAAAAAATTGGGATTTTTCTGAGAAGTTGACTGACTGTTGACCGGCGTTGACTGCCGTTGACCGGCTGTTGACCGGCGGTTGACCAGTGGTCCAGCCCAGCAGTCCAGGTCCAGTCCAGCAGCTCAAGCCAGCTGCCCAGCTGCCCAATCAGCAGCTCCAATGCTCCAAATCCGAGGCCCAAAGAAGAAAGGCCCAACAGCCCAGGGACCCAAATAAACAGTTCTAGCAGTCCAAGTCAGCATCCATCCAGCGGCTGCGTTTCTTCTACGCGAGGATGTGCAGTGCTGTTTGCGAACCAGCGAAGGACGAAGACCGGCGTGCACCCCGGTGACCGGCAGATCCAGCGACGACGGGCGAACAGCTCCTAGCGGCCTTCTGCGCAGGTGGTGGCTTTAATTGACGAGAGATGACCGGCGAGCACCCAGTCGGCCGGCGGCGAGCTTTCAGGAGGCGGCGATGGGGCTTCAACTTCGGACGATTTGCCAGCCCTCTGGCCAGCTCTCTGCTCCGGCGACGCGGCTCCTGCAACTATGATGGCGGAGCTCCCAGGTGACGTAACGGGGCTCACCGGCGACGACGGCGAAGCTTTAGATTCCGGCGAGGGTTTCAAGCTTCGGTCAGAGGAAGTCTATTTCAACCTCCGGGCAGCGAACGGCGAAGAACCAGGCCTTTAGGGAACTCCAGCAAGCTCCAATCGATGGCGGCGGCGGACGGCGGCGGCGGACGGCGGCAGACGGCGAACTCCGTCTCTGATACCACTGTAAGGATCGTATATCCGTCTCCGGCTCAGGTCTTTCTACACACTCTCACACACCACACGTAGGAGGAGGCTATTGCACACACATATTTTTATCTCCACTTAGACCTCTCTACACTCACACAAAGGAGGAAGAAGAAGTGAGCTCTGCTCTCTCACACAAAGGATATACTCACGCAGGCTGCTTCAACAAGGGAAGAAGCAAGGCTTCAAATAGGCTGCCAAGGGAGTTTACGGGTGAAGCTAGACAAAAGACAATCACATGTTACCAATACAAAGGAGAGTCACATGTATAGGCCAAGACAAAGTGATGCAGCGTACAGGAAGCAGAGAAGGGGCCAGCCAGTGGATTAAGTCAAACCACTCAAAATAGGTATGTTATTGATCAGATAAAATACCAAGGTAAAGGTACCAAAGTGGGAGTAAAACAATAGGGTGCAAGCCTCAACAAATAAAGTGGAAGGGAGGCATTGGTCGGGCCACCCGGTCCGAGTCCATCACTAAGTACGGAGTATATAATGCATGTCTAGACAAAACTGTGAATAGATGAAGTCATTGGCAAATTCAAAGGACATTAGCTTTTGATTAATTGAAATATTCATTTTGCTATTATTATTATATAATAATACGTAGTATAATAGACCTCCGCTTCACAATCAATGCACACTTTCTTTTTTTGGATTTGTCAAATAATATTTTGTTTATGGAGCTCTCGCTGAGTAACATACTACCACAAATTATTACTGTCACATACTCACATTCCATAGATGATCCCAGTATAATTATATGCCCACACGGCCACACGGTCACTGATGGCAAAATAGATCGCACAACCAATTAAAACAATGCAGGCGCCCGGATCTTATGTCAAATCAGATAACAATACCTCATTTGTAACATTTATTTATAAGTAAAATAGGCAAAACTAGTACATTTTTGTGTTAGTTTAGCCTATACTACGTACATATGTGGGTCAAAATGCTCTTCCGATCCCGCAATATGTTGTGCATCCTGTAAGGCTGTAACACCACACAGATTGCTGCTTGATGAATTACCATTATAAAATACCTTACCAAACAAGAAGCAAACAAAAAACGGATGAGTACAACAAATACATTCTATAGAACTGAATCAAACATAATCTTTCCAAATGAAATAAAATTACAGTGTAGAATGGAATTAACCCAGCAAACACAGGAAATATCAAGTTGTTTAGACCCCAGTAAGCAGAAAAAAAGGTACCGGTAAAAAAACCATTGGTTTGAACTGTATGCACGCAATGCTGATGAAGTGAAAAATGCTTGTCAACCTCATGGAGCCACAAGCTTTAACAGCATTTGTAGATGTATTTTGAGGTTGTTATTATACAACCATAAGAAAATTAATGGAACTCAACAAATTCTTAACATGTAATCCAGGGGACAGAAATTCAAAAGCATTAGCATATACTATACATGAAAATTTGCCAAGCAAGAGCAAGGAGTACAAGGTATTATTGGAAAGCCTAATCGCTAATCCTACTGCAAAGCATAGGGTGATTGAGATTGTGGATCATTCAAAGAAAAATATACTGTAACGAAGCATTAAATTTATAAGACTTCAACAATGCTAACTATCATGCTGTGCACAGAGATTGTAGTTTAGTAGAATGTTCTCCAATGGACAGATTTCCATATGTGCATGCCCATTCAATCTTCTTCTTCCTCCTCCCTCCCCCTCTTCCTCCCAGCATTATGTTCTGGTCTAGGAGATGCTACTTCTCTGGCATCGAATTCAGGAGCACTTTGTTCGGCTTGTGGATGCTGGTAGTTGGGCGGGCAGTCTGAAAGGTACCTTGCACAAAACCCAATCGCCCAACTGCAATTACAAGATAATGAATGTAGGCAAATGAGGAAAGGGCAATGGAAGTAAACACATCTATACTAATATAAAAAGGGAAACCAAGGCATAACCGTATGTGCTTACGTCACTTAGTTGTCATGATGATGTCATCAATTATAAATTTCAAGAGACGCATGTATTAATTTGAAAACGGATACATCATGTCGGTTAAGAGGCTCCCGGCGAGGCGAATTCATTCCCAAATCCGAAGTTACCCAAACAAAGATCGAATCTGCCGCTTCATAATTTCACGCCTCCCAGTGGTTACGTTTGAACTGGGGAAACCAGAAACTCTGGTGCGGCAAGCCTGATTTTATGGGCCAAATCTCCGCCGTTCACCGGATATTCAATACTCTGTCGTCAGAGATATTGCTTGAATTGGGAAGCATAGGTCGGAAAGTGATTCTGGGTTGCAGCGTCCCGGATCAGGTGAGGCAGTTCTGGGGTGGGTGATCTAAAAAATGGGCTGACGAATGGTGGCCGGGAATTACCGATCGAAGTAGAAGGATTGCCACTGTAAGGAAGAAAGCGCTGGGTAATTTCCAGGCGACGACGGTTCAGATGAAGGACGCGATTTTGCGAGGAACGGTTGCTGCCGGGTACGATGACTGACCCAGATACTATTTCGGCAATGGGTCCATCTGAAATCACCAGGCCGTGGAACTTGCACACTCGCAGATCGGGGAGTAAGCAGCCGAACGGGTCCGCCACCGCTTTCGACGAATCGAATTCGGGTTTGATGATTGACATTACGAAGCCGCCATTGCCCATTCACAATCGAACACAAATCTCCTAGAGTCCGGTACTCCAGTGTAACTCCGCCACCGCATCCATTGTTGACTTCATCGCTTCCTTAACCGTACCACCGCTGCCGCCCTCTGTGAGTGGTGGTTACCTGCAGTGGTTCCTCAACATTCCTCTGTGGATACCTACAGTCGACCTGCCACCAGTGGCGGATCCAGGAAACAGAAGTGTTGGGGGCAGAACAAAGAGAGAAAATGTTAAGAGATCTAATATATATAGTTTTATTTTTGACAGTTCCAAATAGATCTTATTCCAATGTTGAAGATGGTGTTTTTCTAAAAAAATGTCCATAAAATCTGATAAAATAACTTAATTAGCTTATGGGAAATTACCTTAAATAGGGCTTAAAATGTTTGTATATTTCAAAATATGACTATCATGTTTTTAATAAAAACATGACAATGTCATTAATGTCATTTTTTAGCAGTAGCAGAATTTAAACATGACAATGTTTTCCAAACTTGACAGTAATTATCCTATTTAGAGAATAAAAAGTTGACAGTCCTATTTTGGAATTTCCAAACGATTTTAGTCCTATTTCGGGAATTTTCCCTTAAGTTTTTGATAACTAATGTTCTCTTTTGTCTTTTTATCAAGTGAATATTGATGAACTTTCAATATCTCTCCTCCTACTAGTTTTAATAGTTTACCACAAATACACAATAACACGAGAAAACCCTAAATAGGACTAAAACAATGACAAAATTCACAAACAAGACTATCATTATTGTATCCCAAAATATGACTCATTCAGTTCTGTTTTAGAAATTAAGCTGTAATCAACTTACTACCCCCGTCCCATAATGCTTGTCTCATTTCAATTTGGCATGGTAACACTTTAACACATACGTAGTAAAAATTATACAAAAAATCAATAATCAATAATCAAATGCTTAACTTAATTACTCATCTACTACGTAGTTATTTAGTTAATACTCCGTACTTAATGGAGTTGAAAGAAAACGTGAGTAACCTGCACTATTGCTTTGCCGAGGAGCTGAAGTACAATTTAGAATGCGAGTTAATACTCATATTTAATGCACGATTTAGAATTCCCTGTTTTAGCTGTTAACGAAAGTTGAAGTCTACGAAGTAATTTTGCCATTGAGTTACGGAGTATTTTATTTTTAGAGCTGGGTGGATTAGATACATGGGGGCTGGGGGCATTGAGTTATTTTTATTGGGGGCAATTAAGTGGGCTAAAATTTTTCCTAATATAATATATGGAGTTATGGAGAGTTTATTGGGGGCAGCTGCCCCCCTTATCAATAGTGTGCATCCGCCCCTGCCTGCCACCCTCGGTGAGTTATAACTCTTATTCTATTTTAATTCATCATGCACTACGTCTTCAACATAAAACTGCATAGATCATCAATTATGCATAACCGCTACTCCCACGTACTATTGGTTTAGTTATATGCAAAAGACCCACCAACTTGAACATAACCACGACTTAATTGAAATAAATAACACACATGTTAGCTAATCCTAGCATAGACACAATCATCTAAAACGATGTGTTTGTGTGTGCAAGTATATAATTGTATTGTATGGGCCAGGTAGTATTTACTTAATTTAAATAGTATGTGAGGTTAGTTTAGAAATGCTTTAAATAAAAATCTAGATCATTTTAACTTTGTACAATTAGATCTATTTTAGATAAACAAATGCACTTTTAGCCATGCATATGATTTAACACCTCACAAATATCTAATAGGAGAATGAGAAAAAATTAATGAAGACAAACTATTTTAAAAATAAATTTGAAAAAATTCTATATTATTCAGGTCCTATTATCAAAAACTTATTGGGAGCATTCACTCACGAAAAGGTATATCTGCCCCTGAGGAAGCGGCAATGAGGAAGCGGTCCAGCCAAGATGATCACCAACTCACTCTCCTTTATGGGAGGTCCGGGTTCAATTTTCAATGGAGTGAGATTGATCCCAGTTTACCCCAGGCCCCCCAAACCCCCTCCCCCGACGCCCCCTGGGGTTAAAAAAATTACTAAACGTCAACAATAAGAAATGCTAATAAGCTAAGCAAAACTAATATAATGAAATTTTATAGTCGATCTATGATATAAATGTTGTTGTAGCATGTATATGTTTCAATTTCCCATAAAGGTAAATATAATTCACGTTATCTATATCTAAATCTATATCTATATATTATACATTTAAAGGACACATTGCCATGTGTCATTCTAACATTTATCATTACCATGTGTCAATTTTTTATCCATTCTTAGCCACCTCGGACTGTTTTCAATAGTGTATTTCTCATTTATTTTCATGTCCTAAGTTTGGAAAGTATATTATTATTACTCATAATAATTACTCCGTATTACTTATAACCAAAATTACTCCATATAAGGCAATGATTGCTTAAGGATTGCATGATGGTCTCCATTTTTAATACTTAAGAAAATGATTGCCTCAATGATTGCCAAAGTTACTCCATATTTTGACTCCATACTTTTCATACATAGATTATTATAATAATTACTCCGTATTAATGTTCATATATATATTTAGAAAGTTGATCTAACTTACATGAGTCACTATGTACTCCATAGGTTCCGTTTTAATATAAGTAGTATATATAATCTAAATCTAAATATTATATATTATAATTAATATATACATAAGTGATCACTACGTGTAATATATTATAAATTTATAATTTTGAAAACTTAGGTAAATTACATATACGGTGCACTATTGACCTCCAACAACTTAATTTTATAAATCTTTTTAATATGCTTTTACTTTTTATGTTTTATACCTTTTTACATTTTCACTTTATTTTTCAGTTTTTTATATTTCTTTTTTATTTTAATTTTAGGTATAAGATTAGACGGCTAACAATTGAGCGACAGAATTTCTACTCATGCTCATATGTAGTGATTTTAGGTATAAGAAAATATGCTTGCTAATAATTTAGCGGACGAAATATCGCTATCATATGTAGCGGTTTTAGATATTAGAAAATAAGTTTGCTAACCATTGAGCAGGGGAATTGAGTGACATAATTTTCTCTCCTCACATGTAATGCTTTTAGGTATTAGAAATAAGCTTGCTAGCAATTGAGCGGGATAATTTTCGCTCTCACATGTATTGCTTTTAGTTATAAGATAAGTCGACTAACAATTGAGCGGGAAAATTTTCCCTCCCATATGTAGTGATTTTAGGTAGAAGAAGATAAACAAGCTAACAATTGAGAGGTAGAATTCTCTTTTTCATATGTATTGCTTTTCAAGTGACTTGAGCAGAGAAGATGAGCGGGATAATTTTCTCTCTCATATGTAGTTCTTTTAGGTATTAGAAGATAAACTTGATAACAATTGAGCTTGATAATTTTCTCTCTCATATGTAGTGATCTTAGCCTCTTAGGTATAAGATAATACGGCTAACAATTGAGCGAAATAATTTTCTCTATCACATGTAGTGGTTTTACTGTTTTAGGTATAAGAAGATAAGAAAATAAGCTTTCTAACAATTGAGTGACAAAAATTTCTTTCTCATATGCAGTATCTTTTAAGTATATATATATATATATATATATATATATATATATATATATATATATATAATATGATAATTCGGCTAACAATTGTGCAAAAAAAAAATCTTTCTCATAGGTAGTTATAAGATAAATTGGCTAACAATTCAACGGAAGAATTTTGTCTCACATATGTAGTGTTTAAGGTATAAGAAGAATTTCTTAATAGTTGAGGGAAAAAATTTATCTCTCATGTGTAGTGCTTTTAGGTATTACATTACATCAGATAGAAGATAAGTTTGCTTACAATTATTTAAGAAAACAAAAAAGCTTGCTTACAATTTAGCGGAGAACTTTCTCTCACATATGTAGTTCGTTTATGTATAAGATAAGTCGGCCAACAATTAAGCGGTAGAATTATCTCTCTTACGTAATGCTTTTAGGTAAAAGATAATTTGGCTAACAATTGAGCAATGAAATTTTCTCTCATATGCACTTCTTTAAAGTATAAAGTAAACTGGCTAATAATTGAGTAGGACATGCAATTTTCTCTCTCATAGGTTAACAATAACTTAACTAATGATTACTACCTCCGTCCCCCTAAGTTTGGGACAAGAGAAAGTGGCACGGTTATTAATAAAAGTGGTTTTATGTGGTTGATATTGAATTGATAAAGTAAGAATAAAGTAGGAATGATTTAGAACCACCCAAATTTACCAAATAAGGTATGAGACAATCTTTGTGGGACGGACCGAAATGGTAAAATGGGACAATCATAGCGGGACGGAGGGAGTAGCATGTTCTTATTTAACTAATATTTGTAATTTTTAAAATTTACTGTATCCACTTAAACTCATTCACTTATTATACTCACTTTATTAGAATAATATTTAATATTAAAATTAAATAACCATTGAAATTAGTAGGTAAAAAATTCGAAAAAGTAATTTTTATTTGTTGTATGGCTTATACTTTACTCCGTATGATATTAGCTAGCTTATTGTACTCTTATTTTTCGAAAATGAAGAATCCTAAAAAGTTAGTTTATTATAATATTTAATTAGATCATAAGTAAAAATATATGCATCATTTGCTATTTCCCGTGCATATGCACGGGTAGTATACTAGCATTGTTATAAACAAAGAATCGCTCTTTATACTGAATTTAAGAAAAATTCTTAGATTAATACGTGTGGTTAAGATGTATTTTGAGTTTAAGTACATTTACTTTATCAATATTTCATAATAGTTATGATCAGCCGTGCAGTTGTGACAGTTGTACATTATAAGGTATTTGAAAATTGTAGATAACAATCACAATATAGGATATGTTTTTTCCAAAAAAAAAAATTCATCCACAATTTTTATGACAAAATAAGCGTGTTTATATGTCAAAAATTTATATTAATGAACTTATCCTTAATTTGCAAGTTTTATTCTCCCGTGCATGGCACGGGTAGAATACTAGTATATAATGAAAACAAAGAAAGAGGGGATAAAGTAAAGAGCACCCTTTGATGGGGATCAAATGGTCTGAATACGTCGTATTTCCTGCCCCAAAGAGAATACATGAAATATTCACGGTCCGGCCCATACTCCGCTGCAAACCGATAGCAATAACTAAATCATCAGCAGCAGCAACTTAGTCGATCTATTAGGGTTGGGGGAAATGAAGAAACTTATGAGTTAATTAACGTACTGGTGAGCGAATCGGGAACGATCTCGTATATATTCTTCAACCTGTTTGGGAAGAGGTCTTCTTCGACAAAGTTTATACTGTCGGGTAAAGGTCTGTCTGGAAGACAGTTTTCCATGGACCAGAACCAATCCCTGATAAACCTGAAATCTTTATACCACCAATCTGTGGGGGGATTCAAGTAATGAGGAATGTCTGCCATTGTTCCTCACTGGGAATTCAGGTTTGGAGTAGATATCTCACACAGGCACTCACATTGTTCCTCCTGATTTTCTATTAGAAAAAAAAAAAGATTTTGAATGTAAAAATGTCCTGATTTTCTAATTATTACTCCATATAGATTTGAGGCTAGTTTGGTAGTTTACATATAAAAGTTTTTTAATGTAGCTATACAGGAAATCAATCATTTTGAATGTAAAATTGATTACCTGTTTGTTTAGATGTATAATTTATTTTTAAATTACATGCAAAATCGTTGCAGTGCTTCATGAAAGCCATGCAACGTATTTTATCACCGTACTTTACATGGTACGCTGTAAAATGTTTATAAAAAGTGTTCTACAGTTTACATTAAATAATCAAATCAAACAGTGTAAACATTTTGCGTTCTTACACTTCACATACAAAGTAATTATTTTACGCCCTACCAATGCAAATGCTCTTAGCTTGGATCGTAGGTTCTCTCCCCACTTCAATTGTTGAGGCGAACTTCCCCTCCCCTGCTCAGGCTCCATTCAACGTAACTACTATCCGGATGTAAAGCGGACCCAAGTCGAGCGTAACTTAATTTTTTTTTAATTTTTTAGTATAAATCTTTACATTTTTCATATTCAATCCACCCCGTTAATGTTTAAATCTACTATAATTGCTACACGGCCCAGTGCATCTTAGATTTTGGGATCTTCTCCGGCTCCATTGATTTTATATTCATAATAATAGGAGTTTTTTCCAATAATGTGACTATGGAGCTATACACGGGGCTTTGATCGTAGTCTAACTGAAAGCAATAAATGAGGGGAAAAATTGATAGGAATAATCCCAACTATTGGTGGTCCGCCCATAATAATCCCAACTATCGATTATTTTAGAATAATCCCTACTTTAGGGACCTTCCGCCAATAGTGGTCCATATAAATAAATTCATGTAGTTTCTAAAGTGGATGAGGAGTGATATAGCAAGTAATCCCTATAAATAATCTCAACTTTTAATTTTTACACTTAATTTCTATTTAAAATTCACTTTTTATAGGAGGTAATATATGACCATGGACCATTATTGGCGGACGATCCATATAGTTGGGATTATACAAAAATAATCAATAGTTGGGATTATTATCAGCGGACCGGCAATAGTTGGGATTATTATTTTCAATTTTTCCTAAATGAGGTGTAATTTTGTTATATACGGAGTATTTTTTTGCGTCTTCAAAACAAAGCATATGCCAACTTATGAAATTGATTTTTGAGGACTACGAACAAGGTGAAGTTGCAAAGTAAGAGCATCTTCAATGCTAAAACGTTAACGTTAACGGTGTATACATGGCATGAGAAATAACCAATTAAAAAACAATACATAGAATAGCTCTCTCCTTATTTGAAGGATCTTGCATCATTTTGGTAAGTTTTTCTTCACAATGTCAAGCACAATGTCTAGATGTAGACATTGTGGTTGACATTGCAGAGAAAAATTTACCAAAAACATATAAGACCGTGAAAAGAAGGAGAGAAAAATGTCATAAAATCAATATTTTGTGTCTATATTTATCATGCCACATGTGCACCGTGCACATTGTGGCATTGAAGATGCTCTGAGAGGGTGAAAAAGTTACTTAAACCGATCTAGGGAGACGAGTTATATTTTGGTCTCGTTACGGTTGGATTTGAAATGAAAAATGAAATCGTTTTGTTCTACGAAAGAGTGTGGATCGATGAAAAGTTTGGGCTCAGGAACAAGTTGTCATTTGCATCGACCAGTTTTCAGTTTAAAACTTGATGAAATAGTCACTGATATAGTGAATATGGTACTAAGGCCATCTTCAACACCAAAATGGTGTATTTGGCAAAAAAATGTTCCAACAATGACACCAAACTTTACACCATTACACCAAAATGGGGGGGATGGCTTTACGCCATATATGTCGTACACCATTTGTGGCACCATTCTCTTTTTGTAATTTTTTTTCTTTCAAATGTGACCCAAAGTTTTGATTATTATAGTTTTGACCCATTCTTAAAACAACAAATTAGGATGTTTTACTTGGACTGAAATTTGTTGGTCCGGTCTGGTCGAATCTGGTCTGGTCTGAATTGATGTGGTCTGGTCTGATTTCTTTGTATTTTTATAACTACCCAAGTTTGGTCTAGTCTGGTCTGATCTGATCTGATCTGAAATAAATTACAGTCCAAGTAAAAACATTCTTATACAACAACGAAATGGTGTGAAATGTCAAAATATTAAATGAGGGGCTAATGTATAAATATAAGATAGTTAGATACTTAAATAGAATAATGGTAAAAAGTTAGTAAAAATAATAAAAAGAGAATATTCCTTTTTGGTGATGAAAATGGTGTAAATTGTTGGATGATATTGGACTTCGCACCCTATTTTAAAAAAAAAATGTTATCTTTTTGCCCCATCATAAACATTTTGTGAAGAAAAATTCCGAATGAGGTGCAATCTTAGGAGTGTTTGCAACTGCTTAAAAAAGCACTTCTCGGTTTTTTGCGTAAAAACACTTTTTTTTACCAAAACCACCAACTTTTACTTTTCCCGACTTTCGTGTGAAAGTGTTTTTTATTTTTTTATTACACAAAAAGCACTTATTTTATCAAACATTACCAACTTTTACTTTTCAAAATCACTTTTATCTCAAACACTATCAACTTTTACTACTAATTACTTTTCCAAAAACATTCCAAAAGTGCTTTTTAAGCAGAAGCTGTTGCAAACACTCCCTTAAAGGACTTAGAAATGGGGTGTAAAGTCAAAATTTTTAAAAATGGGGTGCAAAGTCCAATATCACCCAAAAAGTGAGGTGCAAAGTCAAATTCTCTCATATAAAAATTGAACATAAGTTACTATATGGTTACATTATTAGTCTAGTCATTAGTCACATTATTGTAAATGATCATCATTTTAGTCATTAATACTTTATGTGATTATTTCATTAATTAAAGTCATAAATCTTTAAGCTTTTATTATACGGAGTATACAACGTCGTAGTATTTCCTCCGTCCGACTTAGATCATCCTTTTCTATTAATCTCATTAAGATTGTCTCATACCAAATTTGATACTTCCTTCGTCCTAGAATTAACTTCAGTTTTGACTGGAGACGAAGATTAAGAAAGAGAGAAATGTGTAGTGGAGAGGTGTGCAGAGGAGAGAGAAATGTGTAAGAATGGTTGTGAACCACAAATCCTTTGCTAAAAAGGGAAAGAGGAGATAAATTTGGGACAGACCAAAAAGGAAAGAATGAAGATGATTATGGGACGGAGGGAGTAAAATTTTTGTGGTTCTCAATCAATCTTACTTAATTCTTACTTTATCAATTCAATATCAACAAATAAATAATTTTTTCTTAATGAACACATCATCTCCTCGTGTCTCAATCTTACTACGAGGGAGGTAGTACATAATAAAACCTTAATGGTTTATGCCTTTATGGCTTTAATTAATCATTAATTATTTCTCGGCATTTGTTTGGAGGACCAATGAATTAGTATTTGAATGCCTAGTTTTTTTTAGTTTTTTTTAAAACATTTGAATGCGTAGTTAGTTAGACTATTTTACGAAATAAGCTCGAAATGTTAGGTTATACTGCCTCTCTTTCAATTAAATTCTATTTTTTTCTTCTGAAATGTCCTAAATTTAGGTTTCCAAATCTCTTATTTGTAGTATTTGAAATTTCTCATTGCAATACCTTTTTAATAAATAAAAAAGTGTAACAGGGAAAGAGGTTTTTTATAATTATTACTAAATAGAAGTTAAAAGACAGAAAACATGACTTTAAAACTATTTTCCCAAAATGTGACTACTATATGATACATGTGGGTTTACAAAGAAAATCCACCATGTTGAGATGGAAATTATCAACCGTTTCATGCTAAAAAACATGAACATTTAATGGATAGCATGATGTGCAACTTAAAGTGTAAAAGTGCATGTGATATGAGGAGAGTTTCAATTATCTTAATATCATTTGTAGTGGTCAAGAGTCCAAATTGTTAAATTTGGACTCCGTTCATATGAAAACGGTGTTTAGACTCTGCCAATACTGTTTTCCCCTGCACTCGTGCACCGTCAATAAAATACACTCTACATATTTTTTACATATCAATTTAGTAAAATATTAACTAAATTATTATAACTGATGTTTTACTTTTATTTTTCTCTCTAAATAATTATGAAATAAAAAATACACATTTCGATGTAAAAATAAGTAAATTCCATTATTTTTTTTAATGTTTTTCAGATAACAAAAAATGAACTTAGTTCAAGTAAAGTTCGATTATGGAATATCAAGTTACTTTTGAAGGCTCCATAAATCATAATTTTGTGTTTCGTGTTTTTGGGCTCAAGAAAACTTCAAACAGCTAAAATTTTAGATTTTAGTTTTCCATAAATCATAATGTTGGTTTCATATGAAAGATCTTAAAAATTCATAAATATTGATATAGTTTTTGAAACGATTGGTGAAGAAATACAAAACTTATGGAAGTTTGAAACAATTTGGGGTAATAATGACATCACCATGAAGGAAGTCTCCCTTCTTTGCAGCAGCTTACGAAGCCTTGCAGGCAGCCCCTCCCCCACTTTCTTTTTTTGAACTCTGTCAACCCAAGCATCTACTTATACACTCATTCACTCTTCTTTCGACTTTTACTCCCTCTTTTAATCTTCCACTACATTCAATTAAGAGTTTAAAAGTTCCATTTTTAATCTTTTGACTCCTAATCCTTAACTACTACAAATGGTCTAACAATTTATGTCGTGAACCGTCAAATCAACAATGATTGAAAGATCAAACTGTATTTTTTGGATGACAAAGAGGACCGGGTTGAAAGGAGAGAGAGGTGCAGTGACCAATACCGTACCGTTAAGTGATACTAGTAGTCAATTAGTCACTATGAGTGATAATAAATAGTGACTAAATGAGTAATGGATTAATAATATATTACTCCCTCCTTCACAAAATGATAGTCATGTATTTCCTTTTTGAGATTCCCAAAATGATGGTCATGTTTCCCTTTTTGGAAAGAAAGACGTGGTCCACATCATTTCACCATTTTCTACTCAAATCTCAACCACAATTTTTACCCTTTTAACCACTATTAAATTTTGTGCCCAAAAGAAATGAGACTATCAAATTGGGACGGAGAGAAATTATTATTGAATTTCTAATAGCTAATAGTTACTGAATGAGTACATTGGTAGTAACTAGTAATTGAATATATACTACATAGTTCGTATGTACATTAGTAGTGACGACCCTAAAAAATTACGTAGTATATTTTTATGAACCTTATTGGTGTACTATATAGTTACAAGAATAATAGAACATGGTCAATATTGAGTTGTAACTAAAAGAAGTAGAACATGATAAGTTATTATTGGTTACTGAATACAAGATAAGGAACTTGGTCGTTGAATTGGGGTTTTTTTGTCATTTTTTTCTAACCTATTATAGTATATGGTTCTGTTAAGGTCAACATCTTTGAATTGGGATGAGATTCGAACATGTTACCTCCTCTTTGGAAGTGTCACAGTGATATCATCATATCACAAGTTACTTGAATTGGTTAATAACTATAATTTGAAAAGGAATATATATACAAAAAAGTTACTACAAATATTTTTTTAAGGTGTGATTCCTAGAGAGAAAGCTTCTAATGTCATCCAACAAACGGAGAATTTCTTATGCAAATGAAGGAGATGAAGCTTGTAGTTTCATTGTAGGAGAGGGTGAAGAAAGAAATACATAACATAACATTACGTATTGAGACGTATTGAGAAAGAAAGAGATGGTTAAAATGAAGGAATTACCCCTATGACAAATGAAAAGCCTATTATTATACGGAGTAGTACTTCGTAATATACAAGCCATTTTTCAAAGGGAAATCCACCACTGTGAAATCTACTTTCCTATTAACACTGAAAATTACGATAGTATATCAAAAGATAATTTTGGGTATAGAAACCATCTTATAATACAATTTGTTAATAAATTAATAAATAAAATAATCAAAGTAGAGTGGTTAAAAGAGAAATTGCAACAAGTGGACTAACATGAAAATAATATCATTCTACACTTCAAAACGATTTTCTACAATAGACGAAGTTTACTGTTTACGTCATTACGTGTGAGAATGAGAACCCTACAACTCATAATCGATTGAGTAATAAAAAAACCAAATCAGTATCCGATTTTAAGGTTTGAAATCAGAAATGATAGTCAAAAGTCAAAATTGATATAAACCGATTTTGGATTCTCCAAAAGAAGTCCGGACTCGAGATGCGCTTTTTATATAAGCTAAAACAGTGTTTGCGGTTGTTTAAAAAAAGCGCTTTTCAGTTTTGGCTTTAAAAAAGTTAAAAAGAGTGTTTTCAAATGACAGCTTCTGCTTAAATTAATCACTTAAAAGTTAAAAGCTGGAAGCAGGTGGAAGGGTGCTTTAAACTGCTTTTCACTTTTTTTACTAGACAAAAAGTACTTATTTTACCAAACATTACCAACTTTTACTTTTTCAGAATCACTTTTTTCTCAAACACTACCAACTTTTACTATTAATCACTTTTCCCAAAATCACTTTAAAAAATCATTTTTTTAAAGTTGAAGCAATTACAAACACTCTCTTAGGGATTGTTTGTAATTGGAGTTGGGGCCGTTGGATTGGGATCCTCTGCCCGATTAGGAGGGTGCCTTGCGCATTGGAGGGTCGGGCAGCGGCGAGGATGGCATCGAGATCAGCGCAAGTGTGGACTCCAAGATCTACGGCCGTTAAATTGCCGATCAGACGGCTATCCGGAAGCAAGACACTCTACCTTGCTTCCGGAAGCAAGACACTCTACCTTGCTCTAAAGCAAGGTAGAGGCTCCGGATTCGGGCCCATTGGCCTATACCTGAATATCTAGTGCTGTTTAGAGGCCTAGAGGGAACTCAACCTTTGAATCAAAAACTGGGTTGTGTCTACCCTACCTAGGGTATCTTGGTAATTGGTGTTGGATCATTGGATTCATTGGCCATCAAATTCAGATACCCGTTTATGAGCCATGCTACTATTTTTTGAAGAAATGAATTGTGCTACTCATAGACATTATTTGTACACATTTTGACACATTATTTGTACACATTTTGTGCCCACACACCTGTGTACACATGCAACTAGGGGGTGAGTACAAAAAATATATATGTACATATAATGTGTACAAACAACTTTTTCCCCGTTTAGATTGTTAAATTATTTACAATATTATACAATAGCATTATATACATATATGTGTGTGTATGTGTATATACAGTGAGTGCTAAACTGAGAAAGGTAAAATTTTCATATATCGACATAATAAATTATGTAGATGTAGATAATGGACATAAAAATTATGATATATATGGACATAATACTGATACATACTACACAGTGCTACAAAACTGCCTTCTACGGAGTAACAAATAAGAAAAACAAGTTTAAAAATATATGTTCTATTTATTACATTATACCAATGAACAGAACCTTCTATGAAGAAAATGAAAAAAAAAAACTATCAGTGTCACTATGAAATAAATTATACACTCAGTTCCTGAACTTGATACGATGAGGCACGTCCAGATGAACTTTTCAGTGTTTTGTATAAAAAAATCTATCATAGATGTACGTATATCCCTTTCGCCTTTGTAACATATGCTTTAGTGATGGTATTTTTGGATGAGAACCAACCACTTAAGGATCCAAACAAGTCAGGCAATCGGAAGAAAATCCAAGAAAAAGAGATTAATGGATTGTAAGGGCCAATTGCAGCTTACCAATTAAGCTGGATGAGTCTGGCAGGGTTTTTGTATATAGTGACTGACTGACTGTTGCAGTATTATCAGCTGCTAACACAACATGTGCAATGCTGTATATATAGTTCACCCTTTTCAACTTAACTGCAAATTGCCACTCCCTAATGGATATGCTGAACCAATCCTTTCTCACATATTTGGTTGACTTCACTTCTATGTATTCTTTATCTCCCACTACAAGATCATAAGGCAATCCGGACTCCATTGTTTCATTAACCCATTTCACAAATCCGGATTTCAGAATCTTGTACACCCACCACCCCAGGTGCACTTGGTGTTGAATAACTCCCTCAAAGTTGATATCTACTGGCTTTTCGAGATGCCTCATGACTTCTGCCACCTCATCCTCCTTAAGCGTGTGCAAACCACTGATGTCCTTGATTGGTTTATATTTAGGTGCACCAGTAGTAGGAAAACCAGGTGCAGTTTTCCAGTCTGCAGGTGGCCAATTAGAACTTATTCCCGGTCTCCTTTTGAACTTGACTGGATTTGGCTCCTCAGTGGTTCCCGATTCAAAGTTGGTCATCAATGCATTTCCCATTGAAAATGCACTCTCTGAAAGGGACCAAACATGTTCTCCTTCTAGGAGTTTTGGTATTTTCTGGCTGTTTATGATGAAGAATTCAGTTTGATCTTCAGTTGAGCCTGATTCCGATTGAAGTTTTAGCTGAAATTTGGTATGAGCAAACTAGACTTGATGAATAAGATGCTAAAAAAATTTCATCAAAAAATTACACCGGGAACCATCCCAAATGACGACGGCCGGACAGAACTTCCTAAATAAGGGCTTATTTGACCTTTTTTGGTCAGTACATGGGCCTATTTGCACCTTTTCCCTAAAGAAAAATAAAGAAATCAGATGTTTCATTAAGGGCAAATCTGTCCAGATTTTATGTTTTACTCCTACGAAACTATCAACTCCTATTCTTGCACACTTGTAATGTTTTACTCCTACTTGGGTAATTAATGAGTTAATTCCTCAAATAGGACTAAAAGATGATCCATATGCACAAATAGGACTAGTTGGGCAAATAATGAGTTAATTCAAACTTGTTTTAGTCTTATATGGGACAATTACTAATTAATCTTTTACGGAGTATATTCTATTTAGCAAATTTGCAGGTGATAAATGAATGTCGTTAGTAGGTAGCAAAAAAACGAATGCAGTTAGTTTTTATTTAGATGCAGATTTGCCTTGTGTCGTTGTGCATCGTCTACATAGAATCATGGATTCATGGGCAAATTATATCCTACAACCGGCTGTACCTTGAGCATGGTATAGCCGGGTATTTTTGTAATATATTGGTGTTGGCAGCCGTTGTTGTTACAGGAGAAGGGAACGGTGAAAGAGCCGAGTCGGTCGTTTCCTGCTGTGGATCAAATTTTGCTACGCCTGGAACTCCGAAGAGCTCTACACCGCCATCCATTCTGATTACTTTTTCTTTTTTCTTTTTGCTTTGTGCACAACCGTCATCTAGTTTTGTCTTTTTGCTTTGACTTTTTCTTTACTTTTACCTAGCTAGTTGATTTTACTTTATTTTGTTTAGTCTTTTTATTTACTTCTTTTCGTTTGTTTATTTGTTGATTACTTTTTTTATATTATACCAAGCACATTAGAAATGAATTCTACCTTAAAATCAAATGAGTAAAACGCCTAAAAAATGAACATACACAAATGAGCTTTTGAATTTTTGAATACTCATTTTGTAAATTATGTATGTTCATTAAGTATCTCTGCTATGCTCATTTTTAAAATGTTTTAGCAATGCACATTTCAAAAATCCCATATTACATTAGATTTATATAAGAGTTGATTATAGACACGAGACCACAAATCATGATACTCAAACGCAGAATCTAATACTCAATAACGGGGATTTGATGCTCGCCGAAAATATAGGAGTTTTGATGTTGAATGAAAATGTTGTGATGTTCAACTAGCAAAGCAACTAACAAATTCATTAGGGTCCTGCTTGGGGTACCCCAATTTGTACCCCAATCTGTACACCGTCTGTGTACACAGACATTTGGACAGAAAGTGCTGCCCTCTTTCAAACGAATTGCCTGTGTACACAGGCAATTCAGGGGGTGGGTACAAAATGAGGTACATTTTGGGGTACCTATAGAATTTTTGAATTCATTAATACTCATGTTGTAAGTTACATATGCTCATCTGATACTGATCTTATGCTCATTTTCTAAATTTCATATCAATGCATTTTTAAAAAGTATTATTTTATGATAGACTCTTAATACTCAACATAATAGGTTCGATGCTCATTAAAAGTTCATTAATGCTCATTCACAAGAAACTATGATTTTCATCTCAATAGCAGATGTTTGATGCTCAATTAAAATGTCGTGATGTTCAACTAACAAACCTTACGATAAAAAATAACAAAAAGAAAGTGAATTACAAATTATGCAACAGAGATCACGATTCTGAATATTAGACTCCTAATACAGTAATACTCAACAGAGTAGGTAAGTTGCTCATTAAAGGTTCAATATTACTCATTCTCCAGAAGTCGTGACTTTGATCTCAATAGTGGAGGTTTGATACTCAATTAAAATGTCATGATGTTCAACTAACAAACTTTACGATTTTCATATCAATGTGCCCTTTCTAAGTTATGTATGCTCATTTGATACTGATGATATGCTCATTTTTTAAATGTCATATCAATGCATATTTCAAAAGTATCGTATTACATTAGAATCACATATTTAAATTAACAGGAGTAGATAATAGATATAATTTAATTAGTTTTTATAAAAGAAAATAATAGAAAAAGAAAAAATAGAAGATATGAAGCAGAAATTGTTATACTCATTGTTAACCTCTTAATGCTCAATCAAATAGGCTAGATGCTCACCAAAATTACAATATTGCTCATTTAGCGTAAGCCGTGATTTTTCACTTAAATTACAAAAGTGCCACCGAAAAAAAAAAATGATCTGTACTGCTTATTGGGTTGTCTTCCTAATTGGGCCGGATGTATATACATCCGGTTGTACCATATAGGCTCTCGGATTCATGGATGTAGTTTACGAGTAGCTTTTGTTTAGTCTATTATATTTTCTCTTTTGTTTAGCAAATTTGCATATGATATTACTTCCCAAAGTTGATAAATGAAATAATTTTTTTTTAAAACCGGGTCAATTATGGTTAAAACCGGACCGGACCGGAAAATTCAGGTTCGGGTCGGTCTGGACCGGTTAGTATCCGGTCCGGTCTTCGGTCCTTATAAAATTGAGATTCCGGTTCCGGTCCAAACCGGGTGTTTTTTCCTGCAATGTCAAATCTAGACGGTCCCCTTGACATTGTGGAGAAAAACTTACCAAAACTGAAAAAAATCATTCAAATAAGGAGAGAAATGATTTATTTTCTAGTATTTATGTGGTAATCACTCATGTCATATGTGCACCATGCATATTCTACCATTGAAGATGCTCTAAGTAGAGCAAACTTAAAGTCTCCAATAATAAAACAGATTTAACATGGACAAGAGTAAGCAACAACATAAAAAAAACCTCAAATGGGAACATATATATTTGTTTGAAGTTACCAATAATTAGTAGATTACACATTATGTGGTGCACGAACATGCTTCAGCGAGCAACACAATATGTGCAAAAGGGATAACATTGCACATTTGCACATGCAAAACATCTATAATTGTATTAAAAAGTAAAGGGATATATCGTGATCTACTTTCTAATCAATTATAGTCATAAGTTTTCAGTTATAACAAAAGAATATACAGAACGCCTAAATGGGGACATTATATAAAACTTGTTGCTAAGCACTACGGAGTATTTCACAAATAAAGTACTTCTGAAATCAAAATATCCATGGGTGTCAGGCATATCTAGGATTATTTAACAGAAAAATGTTTTTGCTGGGATGCAAGACACTGGGTTTTTAAAATTGGTCAACTTTTCAAATAATTTCAACTCCAACCCAAATATGTTACCACAAGGCACTGGTTGTAGTGAAATTAAAAAGTAGGACTTTTTCAATTCACTGCTAAAAAATGTTTTTCCTGTCTTGAATTAACTTAAATGGAGAATTAAACAATATAGGACATTAATAAAGCCTCGAGTATAGAGAGTACTAACCTGTTAAAGTAACCCAACAATAATACAGTTCAAAATCAAGGATAGCAAGATGCAGAACTCTTAGAATGGCAACCAAATACCATTAGTTACTGAAAAAGACAAGGCCAAATGCAGTTGAACTGTATTACTTACTTGCTTACATTGATAATAGACTATTTTTAATTATTTATTGCAACAAATAAAAGTGGTTATATAATTGTTGATGAGAAATCCACTCTCTCAGCTATGTGATGTCTAAATAAGTGCACTGTCAAGCAATTCCAATTAAACATAATGGAGTTTTTTCAAAAGACCACCAAACTAAAAAAATGGGGTTTCCATCTACTGTTAAATACATGTATATCATGGAAAATCTGCCATCCACTTGAATGCATGGATTGTTTGAGGAATCAATGCAATAAGTTAGTCTTTCCATGCACTTTTGAATATGTATGCATCAGGGGAAAATCTGCTATCAACTTGAATGCAGATGTTTATGGAGGAGACTATATTTAATAGACTATTGAAAAATCAACTAATTAAGTGTTTATAGCTGTTATAAACCCACAAGCGAAAGAATTATAACTATAGGTATGAATTACAACAACAAAAGATAAATTCAAATGGGGTTCTATTACTTTTTTAAAATCCAGTTTGTTTTAATGGATTGAAACTAATCCATTCTTTGGATGAATGCAACCCATATTACAATGGATTGTAATATCCCACCATACATTGTTTACTTTTATAAAAACATACAAAAAACAAATAAAAAATTATTTATGGGCAGCTAAGAAAATACCAATAACATAACCCAAACATCCAATTGCATCCCTTATATGAAGAGGAACTACATCCCTGAATTGAAAATCCCAAATGCAAAAACGCTTAAAACCATGGTGACAAGTATATAATCAAGCACTTGGTGTTTTTAATCATGACGGTAAATGATAGATGATGGTAGGGAGAGAAAGACAACATTCTAAATAAACAAAATAGTTAACTTACCAAAAGTCCTAAACTTTCCCATTCGTCTTCCATCATTCATGCATGTGTTCTCAATGAAATACTTTTATGATTAATAATTCTTTAAAAAAACAATTCTTTTCATTAACCTATAACATTTAGATTCATCCTAATTAAATAAGTGGGGTGTGATATATTAGAATGGTTGTATAGAATGGTGTTATAAAACAGTTATTTAGTTATAGCTGCTTTTAAAAAAGTTTGGTTTTTTAACTGGAAGTAATCCTTATACACCATGATATATCTAACAAGCTTTCAAATAACTATAGATGTTTGATTTTTTTAGTGACATTGTGGTCCATAGCTCACAGACTAAGTCTCCTACTATGGATGAGGAGCAGGAGAAGCATTAATGCACACACTGACACACATATGCTCATTTAACTATCATGGATGGGAAATGGGTTATAACTATAATTGTGTCAAATATGAACATGCTTAAAACTGAAACCTGTTGAATCTCAATTTCCTCCCATGTTTATGTTTATGGGATGAAGATGAATCCTATGGAGTAAAATTAATGATAAAAATGATTGAAAAATAAAAACAGAGTATATTATATAAAAATCTAAAACAAATCACCCAAAACAAGTAAGAAAAGACAATATAACTGAGAGTAAATCCAATCAAGTTTGGACCTAATAATAGCACAAAAAACCAGGACAAAATTAATGACACTTACCCACAAAGGAATGAGTGAATGATCTTGAATGTAAAGATGGGAGAGAAACGAGGGCTTTGAGTG
This sequence comes from Cuscuta epithymum, assembly GCA_945859915.1. NCBI lineage: Eukaryota > Viridiplantae > Streptophyta > Magnoliopsida > Solanales > Convolvulaceae > Cuscuta > Cuscuta epithymum. The sequence continues at coordinate 1,034,080 of CAMAPF010000001.1, forward strand.
TACAATTATCTGTGTGTATAAGATAGGGATGGAATGAACACCGCAAGTCTGCTGATAAACTGAAAGAACATGCAACGGCCCAAATTTAAGGAGAACCGTAGAGAGTACATGCTTCAGCACTGAGGCTGACGACAGAAGAGTGGATGGAAGATGCGTTTCGGGTTCAAAACGGGGATGGGGATTGTGGAAGATGGGAGAGGGAGGGTATGAACATATAGACAGAAGCTTGACATAACGGAAAATGGGCGGAAATTTTGGACGGTCATCCAGGTGACTCTTTATATATGTAGGAGATATATGTAGGAGATTTGGGGTGTTTAAGAAGTATTTTAACTTTAAAATGTTAGTCAATAATATTTTTTAATCCAACAATTGAATTTTTTTTAATTCTTTTAAACTACAAAAAACTAGCAAATAGGGTTTCATAATAAGAAATATTATATAAAAATACAGTAATATAAATTATTATATTAATTTATATGTATTTTTGCACTTTATTTTCAAATATTTTGGTGTTCAGTCGAAGACCCTTGAACCAAAGGGACCCGCCTCTACTACAAAAGGAGTTAAGAGACTAAAGTTTAACAAAGATAGTTGCCTCAAAATCAACATAAACTACTTACAATAGCGCCCTGATGCATAATAATAAGGGAAAAGGGGCAAATAAGCCCTTGAACCAATCAAAAAAGTGCAAATAAGCCCTTTTATATGAGGTTTTTTCTAGCCGTCGCCATTTGAGGCGATTCCCAGTGGAATTTTTTGATGAAATGTTTTGAGCATCTTCTTCATTAAGTACGTCTAGTTTACCCATATCAAATTACAGCTAAAAGTTCAACTAGAAAGGCAGTCAAATAAATGTTTGAAGATAACTGAACAGTTAAACAGCGCAATATAATTCAGAAAATCATTTGGCTGCCTTCCTGATTAAATTTTTAGCGTAATTTGGTATGAGTAAACTAGACTTAGTGAAGAAGATGGTAAAAAAAATTCATAAAAAAATTCCACCTGGAACCGCCCCAAATGGCGACGGCCGGACAGAGCTTCCTATAAAAGGGCTTATTTTCACTTTTTTTTGTTAGTTCGAGAGATTATTTGCACCTTTTCCCTAATAATAACATTATGAAAATGAGCAGAGTGAAATAAATGTTATACTCCGTATTTGATATGTCATATATAAGGTGAATTTGGTGCAAATAGTGCTTCTCATGTGAAATTTGTATATATCCACTCCAACTAATTAATAGTGGACTTTAGCATGTAAAGTTACACACTCTTAATAACTTTTATAGAACATTTAAAACTTTCAAAATTCAATAGTTTTTTTTGGGAAAACTGTCAAATAGGTCCTCAAACTTTCATTAAAAGGTCAATTAAGTCCTTCTATAGGAGATTCTATCCGGTCGTCGCGATTTGGGGCAGTTCTCGGTGGAATTTTTTGATAAATTTTTTTGAGCATTTTATTCATCAAGTCTAGTTTACTCATACCAAATTTCAGCTAAAAATTCAATCGGGAACACATTCAAATTAATTCATGAACATAACTACGTATTTTTGCTTTCTCGAATTAATTTGAATGTGTTCCCGATCGAATTTTTAGCTGAAATTTGGTATGAGTAAACTAGACTTGATGAATAAGATGCTCAAAAAATTTTATCAAAAAATTCCACCGGGAACCGCCCCAAATCGTGACGACCAGACAGAATCTCCTATAGAACGACTTAATTGACTTTTTTATGAAAGTTCGAGGACCTATTTGACAGTTTTCCCATAGTTTTTTCAATATTATGAGAATATAGAAAATGACAAGGATGTCTTTACTTGGACTGTTTTTTGTCCCAGACCATATCAGATGAGACCGGAACGGATCAGATTTGACCAGACTTAGATGATTATAAAATACACAGGAATTAGATATTTACCAACTAGATAACTTTAAACCAGACTAGACCAGAGCAAACAAGACCAGATCAGACCTAAAAATTTTAGTCCAACTAAAAACATCCTAAAAGCCCATAACTTAAAATTGTTGTCTTTGGAATTTTGTTTCAAATGCTCCAACGTGCTTTAGTGACCCTACCCCCTAACCCCTACCACTTGCCCCAACCCCAAACCTGATCCCGACCCTGACCCCGACCCCATCCCACCTCCTTACTCCTACCCTACCCCGACCATACCCCTTACCCCACTTCCCATCCGTACCCCTTACCCTACCCCGACCCTATCCCTTTACCCCTACCACCTGCCCCTACATCGACCCCACCCCGACCCCGAACCCCACCCCTACCCCCCATGTTTTAAGTACCCACACATGGACATCTAGGTGTGAGTGTGTGACACTTTCTCGATTGAAAATTTTAATATAAATGAATTGAGATTTTTTGTTTGGTCGATGGGAATTGTGCAATACAATAACTATTTTGCACAAGAAAGTGTATGTAATTTTCTTTTAAAACCTATAAATGACAAGCAGCACATTAATTTTCATTCTTCACTACACCTATTATTGTGTGTACTATGGACCCTTTTCAACTTGTGCATATGAACAGAAAATAATCTTTAAAAAAAACAGAAAATAAAAATAAAAAAATATAGCAAATCATATACACATCAATTCTTTTGAACCCTCCTCATTTTTCAATAAAGTATGAGCACACATAAATTTTTATCTTAGAAAATGATATTAACAGATTTTCTAAATAATTCACACTCTATTAATATTTATCATTTTATTAATTCATATCAAAGTGATGCTACCGGGGCATGCCCCGGGTGTTACACTAGTGAGTTGTAAAAGAGTGAACACAATGGTGAAAATGTATTTCACGGATAATAGAAGGGTAAAATAGGTCATTTTGATCACCAACAGTATAATAATAAGGGAGTGTTTGCAACTGCTTCTGCTTAAAAAAAGCACTATTTGGAAAAAGTGATTTTTTTAAGTTGGTAGTGTTTGAGAAAAAAATGATTTGAAAAGTAAAAGTTGGTAGTAGTTGGTAAAATTAGTGTTTTTTGTGTAATAAAAAAGTAAAAATACTTTTAATACGAAAACCGAAAAAAAATAAAAGCCGATAATATTTGGTAAAATAAGTGTTTTTTTAAACAAAAAGCGGAGAAATGTTTTTTAAAGCAATTACAAACAACCCTAATACTCATGATAAACAGCCGTAATGGAGCCGCGTAGGGCAGGGGAGCTCGCCTAATCCACATTGGTGGAGACTGCAGAGAGGGGCTATCATTAGGGATGGCAATGGGGCGGGTTTGGGGCGGGGGTACACTCCCCCATCCCCGCCCCATGTCTAAAAAGTTCCCCCCATCCCCGCCCCATCCCCGTTACTCCCATCCCCGCCCCATCCCCGCCCCACCCTGTTGTCCCCCCACGGGTGCCCACGGGTGTCCCCATATAGATTTAATTTATCGTATTTGCATATACTTTTAATCTCTTATTATAAATATGATACACAACAGAGCCATTCTAGTGCACATTTGGACTTGCTCAATACAAGCTAATATAAATAATCACAGTGCCACTTTTGAAAAAATCATGCTAGATACGAAAAAGTTCATTGTGCAAGCCCATTGTGTTTCACATTGGGTGTAAATGTGGTGTTCACACGTTCTCACGTTAAGCGTTGTTCTCATTTGATCCTAAACCTATATATACCTACGCGCACACAGTAATATATGATACACACGCACACACAACACTGCAGTATTGTGTTTGTTAAAAATTAATACCACCAATTTTAATAATTCTTCATTTTGAATAAGTTTTGTGAATTGAAGACAATTAAAGTAAAAATATAGGTAACATATTATCATCATGTACGTTGTTTCAAAATTCTCAACACTTATTATACAATTAATGACATATTATATTACATATAAATGTGTGTGTATTTATTTACTCACTTTTCACTCTTAAAACTCATATAACATTTATGACAAATATTTTTAATATTACTAGCTAGCTTATTATTATTCTAGTATAATATGTATTAATTCATTAATCATGATTAAACCGTATACAATTATGTATGTCTATATATATATATATATGCGTTTGTTATATACTACATATAATTTAATTTAATATGTGTGTACATTATTTTTATATGTGTGGATATATATGTTTAAGTGTATATTTATAACGGGGACGGGGCGGGGACGGGGCGGGTGTAGCAATACTCATCCCCGCCCCATATTTTAACGGCGTAAAAATATTTCACCCATTCCCGTCCCCACCCTGCCCAAGCCCCGCCCCAACCTTCCCCGCGGCGCGGTTTCCCACGGGTCCCAGCCCCATTGCCATCCTTAGCTATCATCCAAATGCGCGTGTGTGTGAGAGAGACATCTACCTCCCAACCTGAATTCACAGTGAAGAACAATGGCAGGCATTCCTCATTACTTGAATCCCCCGACAGATTGGTGGTATAAAGATTTCAGGTTTATCAGGGATTGGTTCTGGTCCGTGGAAAACTGTCTTCCAGACAGACCTCTTCCCGACAGTATTAACTTTGTCGAAGAAGACCTCTTCCCAAATAGGTTGAAGAATATATACGAGATAGTTCCGGATTCGCTCAGCAGTACGTTAATAAACTCATAAGTTTCTTCATTTTCCCCAACCCTAATAGACTGAATAAGTTGCTGCTGCTGCACTTGTTGTTTTGATCCCAGTTTACTTTCTGATGATTTAGTTATTGCTATCGGTTTGCAGCGGAATATGGGCCGGACCGTGAATATTTCATGTATTCTCTTTGGGGCAGGAAATACGACGACGAGGCAAGGATAGAAAGCGCGGATGGATCAGGGGTGTGGGAGCGAGTACAACAGCCGGAGGAAGGCATGGTCGAAGCAGAAGGCTGTATTATTGGAGTCAGTAAGACTTTCAAGTACTACAATAATGGCCGTGAAACTAGCTTCCTGATGGATGTACTCAGACCCTTTGATCCACGTCAAAGGGTGCTCTTTACTCTATCCCCTATTTCTCTGTTTTCATTATATATCTGTGTTCAGTTGTGTTTACTGCCATTGCCCTTTCCTTAATTGCCTTCATTCATTATCATGCAATTGCAGTTGGGCGATTGGGTTTTGTGCAAGGTATACCGCTCAGACTGCCCGCCCAACGACCAGTACACACAGGCCGAACAAAGTGCTCCTGAATTCGCTGCCAAAGAAGTAGCATCTCCTAGACCAGAACATGATGCTGGGAGGAAGAGGAAGAGGGAGGAAGAAGCAGAAGAATTGAATGGGCATGCACGTATGTACATCTGTCTTTTTGAGAGCATTCTACTAAACCATAGTATCTGTCCACAGCATGATAGTTAGCATTGTTGAAGTTTTTTAAATTTAATGCTTCTTTACAGTATTGTTTTCTTTCAAAGATCCACCATCTCAATCACCCTATGCTTAACGGTAGGATCATCTTAAATGGCCTTCCATTAAATGTTAAGAATTTGTTGAGTTCCCATTAATTGTCTTGTGGTTGTATAATAACAACCTCAAAATACATCTGCAAATGCTTTTGAAGCTTGGGGTTCCATGATTTCGACAAGCATTTTTTGCTTCATCTACCAATGCTTTTTTGACCTTTGTTTCTCCTTACTGGGGGCAAAACAACTTGATATTTTCTGTGTTTGCTGGGGTAGTTTCTTTCTACACTGTTATTTTTGTTTCCATTTGGAAAGATTATGTTGATTCAGTTCTGTAGAATGTATTTGTTGGACTCATCCTTTTTTTATTGCTTCTTGTTTTGTAAGGCATTCTATAATGGGAGTTCATCGAGCAGCGATCTGTGTGGTGTTACAGGATGCACAACATATTTTGGGAAGATCTTTTTGATCCACATGACCGTGTGTATGGCCTAAATTAACTGAAAATACTGTGCTAGTTTTGCCTATTTGACTTATAAATAAATGTTACAAATGAGGTAATGTTTTCTGATTTGACATAAGATCCTACATTCGGACGCCTGCATTCCTTGTTCTAATTGGTTATGCTATCTATGTTTACCATAAATAATCGTGTGGGTACTGGAATTGTGATGTTTATCATGTATGTTTCAAACGATGCTTTTATTCACAATTATAATTTGTGACTGGGATCATCTATGCAATGTGACAGTCATAATTTGTGGTAGTAAGTAACTCAGCGAGATTCTCGCTATTGGTGGCCGACTAAAAATGGGATTTTTACGGTAAAGACCGCCTACTGGTTAGGTGTTCTAGGACCTGTGGGAATGAAAAGAGAGCCAATAGAGTCGATCTGGAAGAATTTTTGGGACCTCAATATCCCCCCAAAGTTGAAACACTTCCTTTGGCGACTCGTTTCTGGATGCTTGGCAACGAAGGAGCACTTATGGAGGAGGAAAGCCACTGATGACCCAACATGCCCAGTGTGTGCAGGTATGACTGAGGATATTAGTCATATGTTATTTTTTTGTAAATTCTCTTCGCAGCTTTGGAAGAATGAAATCTGGGGAAATTTGGTCATGGTGGCACCGACTATGTCTGCAAAAGAACTATTGGGTTGGGCTATGAAGAATTTGAGTCAAGGGATCTATAGCTTCATAATTAATTGTTGGGCTGCGTGGCGCTGTCGAAACAAGGTGGTTTTTGAGCAAAAAGAACCACAAGTAGAGCTGATCCGGATGGGTTTCAATCAATATATCGAAGATTTTCAAACATATGCTTCAAAAGTTTACAAAGGGCCAGAATCATATTTGAATAATAGACCCGAGAAGTGGAATAAACCATCTTCTGGTTTCGTTAAAGCGAACTGTGATGCAGCTGTGTTCAAAGGAGGAGGTCTGGGTCTTGGAGCGATAATCCGAGATGAACATGATGCCCTAGTCATGGCAGGAGTCAAAAGAATGGACATGAACTGGGAGGCGGAGATGGCAGAACACGCAGCGGGAGTATATGCACTACAAGTTGCATACCAGGTGGGAGCGAGGAAAGTTATTCTTGATAGTGAGTTAGTGACGCATTAAACTTCATCTTGATAGGAGCATAGGCATATCCTTGCCTATGCTCCTTGCTGTGGAAGAAGAGTTGATGAAGGTTTCAATCATGAAGCTCAGGATTCAAAAATCAGGGAGGTATTGGGAAGGGAAAGGCGCAAGGATGAAGCTGTTGGTCATCCTTGTTGACTGTTTGATGGTACTTCATTAGGAATTTTTTTGGAAGATATTTATCATTTTTGTTCTAAGTTTGATGTTGAATTTTCACATGTAAAAAGAGGAGGCAATGTAGCTGCTCATCAAATGGCAAGAATGATGCCAGACAATGGTGTAGAACAAACATTTGTAAATGATCTACCAGAAAGTATTATTACGCTAATTGAAATGAATTAATATGAGTTTCCTTTCAAAAAAAAAAAGTAACTCAGCAAGAGCTCCATAAACAGACTATTACTTGGCATTGCTGGCAATGTTCACCCTTTCGTATATTCCAAGTAATAAAAAATTCCCTTATTTGCCCAATGAGAATAAGTTCGCTTTATGGGCAGCGGAATATTCGTAAGCAAGCTACAAATCATATCAAATTATCCAATTTTGTGTCTTTCTTTATACGAAGTATTTGTTTCTCCTGGTGCACCTGGATTCTCTTGCTTTTCTTTATGGGCTTTCTTTGTGCGGAAATCCTCTCCTTAATAGCACTACAACTCTGGAAAAGAAGTTCCCGCTCACTCAAATGACAAAATTGGGTGTTTTTGAATACTTGATGGGTTTGATTGGGTGTTTCCAAAGTATAAGGGTTTAATTGCTGTTTTGTATAAAGAGAGTGTATTTGATAGTTTTCCCATTTTACTTTTACTTCCTTTCTCCAGCCTGTCCATCTTCCGGTCTTCCACACTTATTTAGGCAATTCCCCCTTTTATTAGTTATTTACCCTTCTCGCCATTCCCCCTTTTATTAATTATTTACTCTTCTGGCCATTCCCCCTTTTATTAATTATATTTACCCTTCTGGCCATTCCCCCTTTTATTAATTATTTAACCTTCTCCCTCTGGAGTCTGGACCACCGGATGTAAACTCTAGAGAAATCTATATCGGGATTAATTTCTAAAGGACCCGCACTCTCATCATTACCCCGCCTTCTGACCAACAGCTTCATCCTTGCGCCTTTCCCTTCCCAATACCTCCCTGATTTTTGAATCCTGAGCTTCATGATTGAAACCTTCATCAACTCTTCTTCCACAGCAAGGAGCATAGGCAAGGATATTGTTGCATAATGCTTCACTATGAAGTATGACTTGGCTAGCCCCAAGCAGGGACGGAGCCAGAACTCAATCATAAGGGGGGCCAAGAACAAACCCAAACACTAAAGAAAAAAAATCTCTAAATAGGACAAAAAAAAAGTTTATAAACAGGATTATTATTGTTTTAATCTCAAAATAGGACTTATTGACTCCTATTTTGGCAAACTTTAATCAAATAATTTTTAATAGAACTAAATAAGATCTATTCAAGGAGTAAAACATATTTTTTCATATTTTTAATGAGGAATGATCCTTTCAGAATTACATGACGGGATCCACCATCCGGATGTCTGTGTTAGATGTGCTTCCGGATGGATTATTTTGGGTGAAATTTTATGACAATATTCTTCATGATGTGTAGATTATTTACACCTAATTTCAGTTTAAAGTTCAATCGACAAATCGGTTAAATAAATTATTGAAAAAACACTGCACCAAAAAATAAAATAAAAAAACGCAGTGTTTTTCCATAATTTATTTAATTGACTCTCCAATTGCATGTAAGCTGAAATACAATGGATATAATATACACTTTATGAAATACATGTTCACAAAAATTCATCAAAAAATTCTACTCGAAAACATCTCACATAAAAGCTTCTATCGAGTAGTTTTGACCCAATCTTTACTGATTATTTCATTTATAATAGTAGTATTACTAAAAAATAAAAAAGTTGGGAGGGGCCATGGCCCCCCTACCCATACACATACATCCGTCCCTGGCCCCAAGTGCAGCAACCCGTACAAAATCATTCTCATCGGCCAGTCCATCTATTATTGCAGGATAGTAACTTGCATAGTCCCATACTCCAGAACTTATTAGCATAATCTTGCAATTTGCTTTGAATGTACTTAGTAGTATCAAACCCCATCGTCACTCGTGTCCTATCCTTCGATTCATACTGTTTCATCCCGTTGAGATTTGCAGCTAGGCGTTTTGCACTTCTGAGCCAGTTTGGCAATAACAAACCATCATCCCCAGCATCATATAAGTCTGAGAGTAGGTCTGGACTCGGGCCGGACGGCCCGAACCGGAACCGGCCCGGCCCGGTCATTGTTTGAATCGGCCCGGCCCGGCGGCCCGGCCCATGGGCGGTTCGGGTCAAACCGGCCCGGTGGCTACCGGTTCTGGGCTAGGGCCCTCATTTTGGTGAACCGACGCGGCCGGTTCGGGCTGAATTTAAATTTTTTTTTTTTTGATTTTTTTTAAAGTTTTTGGGTTGGGCTGAGTATTTTGGGCCATTTGAGATGGTTTGGGGTGGTTGCGGGTTAAATAGGAGAAGCCAAAAAAGAAAAAAAAAAATAATAAAGACCGGGTGGCCCGGCCCGGAACCGGTGCCCACCGGTTCGGGCTCGGGCCTAGGATTTCTGAACCGAGGCCCGGCCGGGCCAAGCCCGAACCGGGCCCAAACCGGCCCGAGGCCACCCCTATCTGAGAGTGCAACCCCCATGCTCTACAGTATGGATATTGCTGCTTCACCCACCTGGGGTGGAGTGAGAATGTTAGAACTAAACACCAGAACAGAGAAATTCTCAGAGATATATCAAGAAACATCTGCAAGCTTTATTGAATAGAGAACAGTAACAATGGCTGAAGCCCCAAAATAGAGAGCTAGTAAATCTCTAACTTCCCAATCCGAAAGACAGAAGTCCAATTATAGCCTACTTGACCCCTCCCAACCTCTTCTATATAGACTAATCTAGTACACTTACGACCTGTTTGGATTGAGTGTTGGGGAGTGTTAGTAATGGAAGTGTTTAGAAGTGTTATCATTAACACTTGTTTGGGTGAGAAATTAAGAAGTGTTAGAGAGTGTTAGTAAGTGTTAATAATGACCTCTCCAACACCTCAATTGTCCACTTTTTCAACACTATAATTTGGAGTGTATTGAAGTGTTAGACAATTGATGCCCTTCTATTCTGCCGCAGGACCTCTCCTCTCTACTCTACCTTCGTCTCATCCAACCATCCAGGCTCTCTCATAAAACTCTTTCTTTGCCTTCGTTTCATCCATATGAGCTCTGTCATCATTAAAATACAGAGTAATCGTGGGTAAGAACGTAAGCCAAACTATTACTCTGCAATTTTAGTGTCGTAATTGTGGATCTGGATTTTGCAATTGATTATTACTCCCCGGAAAAAGTTTTCAAACGAGAAAAAGAATACATGTGTAGTAGCAGTATATATCATCATGATATCATCTCTACAGACTACAGGTGTTCCGTAGGAACTCTTGAAAAGTTGGGTATATTTAATAATTTTTAAAAGATAAGGTTACTTTTGTCAATTTAAGTTATAACACTTTCATTACTAGCACTTCATTTTTTTAACTCTTCCAAACAAGGTAAGATTATGTTTAACACTTACACTTACCTTCCCTTTCGGGCCTCTGCTAACACTTACTAACACTTCCTAACACTTCCATTACTAACACTTCCAAACACTCCATCCAAACAGGCCGTCATTATCATCATCATCATCATCATCATCACCACCACCACCACCACCACCACCACCATCACCATCATTATTATTATTACTAGTTTTCCGACGCGCGATCGAAAAATGCCCAATGCTATTTCAACAAAATCAACATAATGAAATGTTATTTATTGATTGTTTAATTTGAAATGACTCAAAAATTTATGCATAATAATTTTTCATGATTAGAATGGTTAAAAGTACGGGTCTCATGAATACCAGTAATGATTTATTTTAGGTACTCCCTCCGTCCCCGAAAGAAGTTTACCATTTGACTTTCACACACTTTTATATAAGTAAACGTACCGGGGGGTAAATTTTACTATTTTGACACTGTTTGTCACTGTTTGACACTGTTTTGCACTGTTTGGCATGTTTTGATGTAGATAACTTTCCATTTAAGGAAACAAGAACTTAAATTAGTGACATCCAAATAAGGAAAGTGAGAACTTCTTTCGGAGACGGAGAGAGTATATGTTTTATAGCAGCAATATGAATAGCCTCTTAACAAAACATGTTAGAATATTAGGATGTTTTTACTTAAAATATTGGAACATGAATAATCTCTTGTGGTTTCAGTCTCCAATAAGATCAAACTTTGACATTTATAAAATATACATACACCAGACATCTACGGTCTGCACGGACGACGCCACATATGTAGCCATGGTGTCAATTGACACCACTCAAATATTTTTTGTAATTATATATGTAAGGATATATTTTCTAAAAATTAACTTGACACCACATTTATGAACGAAATGGAGGTCAAAGTATAAATTTATATGATATAATTACATATTTATAAAAATGTCATCTTGTGTTAAAAAAAGCCACATTTATTTGAAAATGTCATAAAGATGATATTTTACGCTTTGAAAATATCCAGTTTTCTTTTCAAAATTGACATCACGATGACATTTTTTCTCAACTTAATTGGCAATTTTTTCTGGCGACTGGGGTGGTAGTGCCAGAAGGTGGTTGAGGTGGTGATTGAGGTCTGTATATTTTTAATTTTTTTACAATTCTTTTATTTAAATTTTTTCTTTATGCTTTGTAATGATTATTTAAAAAATCCTATTAGAAAGGACATGGGAAAGGGTAGAATAGGAAGCGTTAGTCTTATTTTGGGAATTTAAATATTAAACTCCTATTGTTGTAATTATCCTTTTTATTTAGTTGATTTAGGGAACACATGATCTGTGTCCTCAATCTCATCGCCACACACTTTACACCCTCCAAGAACCTGCACTCCTCTTTGCCTCAGATTATCCACGGTAGGGAGAGAGCCGTCAATAAACCTGCCAAGCAAAATATTTAAGCTTCGGTGAGATATGCATATCCCATAATCGAGCCCAGTTAGTTCTGTCCGCTGTCTTCAATTCCCCTATAAGCAAGCGGTAACAAACTCTTAACAGAAAACCTCCCATTAATCTCCCCATTCCACCAGTACTCATCCTTCCACCAGTACACAAATGTTCCTGTCAGGTATATCTGAACGGAGCCGCCGTCCGAACACCACGTTTGGAGGGTCTTTCCGGTGGAATTTTTTAATGAATATTTTTTAGCATGTTTTTCATCAAGTCTAGTATATCCATACCAAATTTCAAAAAAAATTCAATTGGAAAGACAGTCAAATGAGTTTTGGAAGATAACTACATTTTATACGTATATATATAAAGGGTGCAATAATCTTCCAAAAATCACTTGAATGTCTTCCCGATTGAAGTTTTTGTTTGAAATTTGGTATGGATTTACTACACTTGATGAATAACATGCTCAAAAAATTTCATTGAAAATTTTCACCGGAAAAGCCCTCAAAACGTGGTGGCCGGACAACGGCTCCGGTCATGTATACTTGACCGGAAGATCACTCAGTATAGTAATTATATATCTTGTCGTAGTTCTATAAATATGTTTAATTTCAATAATATTTTGTACCCCTAAATTTATTTATTCAACTATATTAATCTTAGATGGAGAAATTTGTTGATTTAGTCCCGTAACTTATAGCTATACCCGATATTGGTCCTGTAACTTTATTAACTTGCAGATTACATCCCGTAACTAATAAGTTGGTGCAATTTTGGTCCTTCTCTGCCGGAACTTACCAATTTCGCCGGAAAAAGACACATCACCTGCCACATGGTACATTATTTGGAATTCATTTGCTGACTCAATGTTGGCCCTTAGCTAGAGTTAAAAAATTATTTCTTCTTGGTGGCAGCAGGAGCATTTTGAATGAAGTTTAAAGCTTTCTGGATTCATGTTTTAAGAATAAAGCATTTCAAATGTTACATCATCTTCACTTCTCACATCTTTAACATGAGAAAGACTAGGAGCAAAAACACTAGCCCCACAACAACTATGAGGAGCCTTTTATTTTTAGTCTTCAACTTTACAACCTCTTCCTCTTTTGAATTGAGTCTTCTAACCAATCCTGGAATTATCATCATTCAACGATGGCACATAGGTGGGTCCGCCCATTCAAAAAATCTGCAACCTTCTGTTTGTATCATAACAAGATGAAGCTTAACTTACTTTTTACTGCTTTGAACACAAAAATACATTATCAAATGCCCCCAACAAATAGAAGATGGTAATTTTATTAGTAGAACCTAGCTTAAAATATAAAATCATTTTAATTTTCAAACAAATTTATTATTCAAATGCTATTCTTAAATTTCTAGTTTATTTAGTAAAAAAAGAAGCAAACAATGTAAATTTAAAAACTGAACTTCTTACTCTGCTTCTAGCGCACACACGAAACCTCCTTCCAGGATCGTTATCAGTCCAAGAAGATAGAAGAGAAACCTTTTTACCACAATCACACTCCATAAACTTTTGTCTGATCGAGAGCCGTTACTAGCAAATTTGAAGAATAACTCACTCTCTCGACTTAGTTCAGGAGAAATCTTCAGGTAGAGTTATATGTTCTTCCCCCCTTTTGCTGATCCGATAATAGGCTTGGTATGGTTGTGCACGCACTCAGCGAAGAGCTTTCGTACTCTGGTTTTTTACTCCAGCTAAGGGCCAATATTGAGTCAGCAAATGAGTTCCAAATAATATACCATGTGGCAGGTGATGTGTCTTTTTCCGGCGAAATTGATAAGTTCCGGCAGAAAAGGACCAAAATTGCACCAACTTATTAGTTACGGGATGTAAATTGCAAGCTTATAAAGTTACAGGACCAATATCGGATATAGCTATAAGTTATGGGACTGAATGAACAAATTTCCCATCTTAGATGTAATAAAATCCGATCATGGTCCTAACTCTTCAAGCATCAAATTAGACATTTGAAGACCTAGCAATGACATATAGTGCTCGCCCATCATCCTTTACATCTCTGCCTTCTGTGATGTCAATTGAAGTAAGAGAGAAAGGCCGCCTCACATACAAACCGCAACACTGTCTGAAACTTGATCCAAAATGATGAGATCTCCAAACGGAACTTGCATATTAGGCAGGGGCGGCCTTAGGATATTAGAGGCCCTAGGCAAAAAACGCATAAAATTATATTAATGTGATTTATTTAAGAAAATATCCTAAAATGACAATAAATGCTCCATGTGAGAAACAAAGCTTCAAATGGTTTCTCAACTTATTTTTTCTTTGTAAAAAATAAGTTGAAGTCGGGTTACGGTGCCCAACTGTGCGCTAACCTAGATCCCACAAAGAGTGTTGGTCGATTAAGACAGCAGGACGGTGGTCATGGAAGTCGAAATCCGCTAAGGAGTGTGTAACAACTCACCTTTAAACATATTAAACATATTTCTAAATAATACGTAGTAATTAATAAAAAAAACCATCAACAAAACCTAAAATCAACAACTACTTAATTAAAATCTACAGTTGTAATATCAATTACAATTATAAGTTATTAATGTAAAAACTAATAATAATAATAATAATAATATCTCCATTTGAAATTCAATCAATTATGGCTTAGTTATTTTTAAAAAAAGTGCATATAATGATTAATGAGTCGACTCTTGAATCTAAACTCCGAAATCCCAAGTTCCCCGGGTAATTGCTAATTGCAGAAGGAAGTGAAAAGTTGGTCAAAATCTGAAGTTAATATGCAAAACCTAAAACGAATTAAGTAAGTAATACTTATGCGTGGGGCTAGAAGAGTAGAAGGCTACGATGGAACTTTGGATTTTGGAAGAACCACAGAGCTAGGAAGCAATAAAAGGGAGAAAAAGATTCAATAAATAGGAGTAAATGAAGTATGAAATTCCAAAATAGGACTACTATGTTTTTCTTCCCGATATAGAAGTTATTACTGTTATGTATAAACAATATTGTCATGATTGAAAAATACTGTCATTAATTATAATAAATACTGTCATATAAAATGCACTGTACTGTAACTATTTGACAGTTACGTTTACAAGATGACAGTAAATACTGACATATTAGTCTTATTTCGAGAATAAAAACATAGTAGTCCTATTTTGGAATTTCAAACTTCATTTACTCCCATTTTGGGAAATCTCCCATAAAAATTGGAATGGCAAAGATTCACAAATTAGAATATTGGCAGCATAATTGGGAGTTTGCGGGCCTTCCATCCTTGGGGCTTTGGGCGAAGCCTGGCTGACTGGCTCTATACTGACTACTAAGAAGATCAAATTAATTTTAATACTACTAATATACAAATAAATTGAGGCCCCTCTTGATTGAGAGGCCCTAGGCACATGCCTAGCCAAACTCCCCTCATGGCCGCCTCTGATATTAGGATATCATATGCGTGGAATGATGTTAAGGTGGGGCTGGACGCCTGGAAGGGTGACGGAGGTACGGAAAATTTTAACGGGTACGGCAAATTTTAACGGAAATATAGGGGAAAATGCGGTAATACGAAGAGAGTACAACGTGTAAAAAATAGTGTACCACTAATTATTGCTGCAAGATACCACCAACACTTTTTTGTACCCAAAAAGCCCCTAACCTTCATTGGGCTTTATAAGATTTTAGATTATTATTATTATTATTATTATTATTATTATTATTATTATTATTATTATTATTATTATTATTATTATTATTATTATTAGGCCCGTTTCTTATCAATACTCCCCCCTAAACATCCACCTTGCCCTCAAGCCTCAAGTTGGGTGATAGGAAACAGCCAAAATCTTCACCCTCCCTTCATCCTAGCACCCCTCCCTTTCCAATACTTGATTGATTGCTGGACCTTTAGCTTTGCTACTTCTATCTTCTTCCATATGTATTTCGCAGCAGAATTACACAGACGCCAGAGCATTTTATCCAAAAATTTGATTCCTTCAGATTCTGTGGAGGCTAAGGCACAGCCTGCGGCAACATAGAGGACAACAACTTCTGGATTTTGAACACCTTCTTCTTCAATATACGTAGATAACGCATGATAGTTCAGTACCTTTCCTTCTCCATTCTTATTTACCAGGCTCTTCATCTCCTTATACGTTCCCTGTTGATTTAATGAAGGATCTCCTTGTATAATTACTTTCTGCCCATGTACCTCCCATTTATTTGATGGTCTGATTTTGGAAGTTAGTCTCCGTATCTCCAAGCTTGTCAGCCATTCCATGCCCAACACCATATGTGTTCCCTTCATATCTGCCATTGTTAGTAATTTGATTTCCATTACTTATCTGTAAAGAATATCCTTCTATCATATGGTATGGTAACTCCCATTTTCTCACTAAATCTTGAGAGATGAAGTTATGGGTTGCACCATTGTCAATAAGGACTTCAACCCTCAGTTCTCCAGATTCCCACTTCAACACTCCTTTCATCTCAAAGGTTTTCATGCTTTAAATCCCTTCCTTATTTCTTGAGTACAATTGCATAGTTTTGAATTCCATTTCCGTTCCTTCTTCCACCTTTGTATCCTTCCTGCCATATTCAGACTCTTCTTCTCCTTCAGAATCCTGCATAAGAACAAATTTGTAGTCCTTCATTTTGCAAATATGACCTCGGTTCCAATTTTCCCCACATTTGAAACATAACCCCTTCCTACTCATCTCCTGCAGTTCGTTTTGTGTTAATCTGAGACTTATCTTCTTTTGAACAGAATTGGTTGATTCCTCCACCTTCTTGTCATTTGGCTTACTTTCATTGATGATCTTGCCAGAACTTGTAGTAGTATTAGGACTACTCCTCCATCTACTGCTATCTCCCCAATTTTGATGATGATCTTTATTCTTCTCTTGATCATGGCTTCATTGTTCTTATTTTCAATTAGCTGTTCTTTATCCATCACCTTAGCCAGAGTTATGGTAGTGTGTAGCTTCAATTCAGCCTTTATGATCGTGACGTATTGATCAATTCGGTCGACGAAAGGTTTCTGTCTTTCTTTAGAATAACCTTCGATCGAATCCGTCTCCTTAACTAAAACAACGAAAATTGAAAGCTGACATGTTATCTCCTCCCCTCCAAAATTGCCTTGACGACTAGGTGACCGAAATTTGCAACATCTTTCATATTGATGTCGACACTTCAGCTAGCAAAGGGAACATCATCCGTCGTTGAAGATGACAAGATGAGTTGTGTGAACTTGGTCCATATCCTGCAAAAATGTTAAATAGCATTATGTTTGTCGTTTGTACTATCTCCTTATGTTGGAGCATGTGCTTCAGTTGTGTAGTTTTGTATTTTTTGTTGTACGTGTGTTGTCATATATGGTTTGGTTGCACGTGCGTTGTCATATATGTGTTAGTTGCACGTGCGTTGTCATATACGTGTGTAGGTTTTGGCCAAAACGTATTGTATGGGCTCTGTTAGGACTGTGATCCATGATATTCTTATGGGCAGCCTAACCCTTCCCATTAAATTTTGTAAGCCCCCCCCCCCCCCCCCCCCCCCCCGTCAATTGTGTTTTGACGTGTTGTAAGGCTTCGGTTTGATGTAAGTCCCCCGTCAATTGTGTTTTGACATGTTGTAAGGCTTTGTTTGATGTATATTGGGACATCATCTCGTCAATTATCAACGGTTCCTGGGCAAAAAAGAAATCATTAACGTAGGTTGAAGCCAACGGCTCTCCGACGCTCAAGTTAGTGATCGTTCATATGTGAATGAAAGTAATAAATTAAAAATACATATATGAAACATAATAGAAATCTCATGTCTATCTTGTCATGAGAGTGACTCATCACGACAGTGATTCGTGACAGAAGTGACTCGTCACGGAAGTGATGACATTATGACAATATGTAAAAGAAAGTAATAAACTAAAAATGAAACAATTTTAAGGGTACCGTATTGCAGGTCTTTTAGAACCTGTCTCTCATCGAACGACATGCCCCCCGTCCAACGATTTCATTCATCTTTTCTTGTCCATCTTTTCATGACGTGATGACTTGTTCATTTGATCTTGAATAGGATTTCCCGTGCCTCCCGTCATCAAAACTTTGAAGAAATCTGTGTGCTTCGTCAAATGAAGGTGATTGTGACATGATCCTGCCTTTGATGTTTTGAGCCTGTAAATAATTTGACACTATTTCCTCTATCAACCCCGTCAACCGTCAATTTTGTCAAATGCACCAATGTGATGTCTCCATTGACTTCAAGACCCAACACGTCCCTAAAAGCCGTCAGATCGTCGGCCTACGTGTTCTCTTTCCTTGAGACTCATTGGATGGTACATCCGTCGACCGTCAAATCAATCAAACCGTCATGATTTTGAGTCTTTGACAATGTCAAGGTTGACATCATTTTTGGACTCTTTGCTCCATATACACGATTAATGTGATTCATAATAAAAAAAAAGAGATGTTACTAACCTGAAATAATTTCACCCTTAACTCTTTGACCATGGTGAGACTCGTAATGAGCTCTTCACATTCGACTTTGGTACTTGCGGTTTTGGAATCACAATGAGTTGTTCGTGAAATATTGTCCCCTTGCGGAGATTTTTGAAGGATTTTTTATTTGAGTAGAACTTACAAAGAAATTGCGTGACTAGGATCGGGAAGACAACACTTGAGGAATTGCATTTAATAATAATTACTGTTTATTTAATAAATTAATATAATGTAACGATGTTTCATTCAATTTTTACATGCATCTAGTTTCTTCACAATTTTACGTTAATTTGTTTAATTCAATTGATTCCAAATTAAAAAAAACAACACATATTGTAACTACTATATAATATATATTTTAACTAATATTAGTTAAATTGTAACTACTAAATAATATATTGTGTAATGTGTATAGTATACAATATATAATTAAGTATACTACTATAATATGAGGAAAAAATTCCACTTTTGGTCCCATGACTATTATACCATTTTCACATTTCGTCCCTGACTATCAATTTGTCTACATTCAGTCCGCGACCATCTTCCCCTCACCACCCGTGGTCCTTCCGGTCAAAACTCCGGCTGAATTTAATTAAGCCACTTAAGGGGGGTAGTTGAGTCATTTAATATCATTTAAACTCATGGTACCTAACTCCCTCCCTCCCTCTTCGTCGCCCATAACATAAGAACTAACCAGGTCCAAAAAATTGGAAGTTCATTGAACCCTAATCCCTAATTCTTTGAAGAATGTCTACTGCTAAATTTGCAAGTTCGAATTACGGAGGTCAATATGAATATGGCGAGTGGATTCCAATCACCTATTACGAATGTGACCAACAATTAAAGCTTTTGATAACATGGAAAGCAGAGAACAGTGGGAGAAGATTTTGGAAATGCATTGGAAGTCAGGTTAGGGTTGTTCGAGTTCAATTGTGGAATTTGTAAATGTTATTCCCCTTTAATTTTGAATACATGGTTGATAACGGGATGCTTACATTGTGTTGGTGCAGCCCTGTAAAGGGTGTGGTATGATGGAGTGGTTTGACCCTCCAATGTGCAAGAGATCTCAAAAAATAATTCTGGGGCTGTTAAAAAAGATGAATGGGTATGAGGAAAAAATTCGTACATTGGAGATGAAGCTTGAAACATTAGAGGTTGAAGGGTTCAAACCAGAGAAGAAGAGGCAGGAATGTAGTGAATGTAGTAGGGCATTGGTTTGCATTGTTGCAGTTCTTGTTGTATTTGTATCCATGTATATCAAAGCCACATAATGTGGTTGTAGTGTTTAGGTTATGTAATGCTGGCTTTGTTTTATATTCACCCATGAGGTGTGATGGTGTTGTACTACCTGAATATTATGAGTATGATATTAATTTATTTAATTAATGTTTGGATTTCATAAATGTATTTCATTTTGGTGTTAAGTATGCGCAAAATACATGACAGCTTTGTGTTTGGATTCAGAATGATGACATCTTTATGAGAGTATTCTGTATACACACACTAATATGACTATAAGACACTGTATATATACAACAGTATGAGAAAAAAGACATGATATATTTATGAGATTATTTAGTAGTCATATATACACAACCATAGTCTTCTTAATGTATATGACCTCAAGATATATACCATCTAACTAAAAAGACATATACACCACACCATACACAACCATTTAAACAACACATATACCATTTTAAAAGCTTGATACAAAAACATGTGTTCATTAATATGTCAATATCAATCTGACAATACCATTACAATACCATGTGCAGTAATAGGACCATTACACTACCATGTGCATTACTAGCACCATTTTCATAGGTTGTCCATTACAAAGAGCAAAAGATACTATCAAATACATACGTGAATTACATTAAGCACTAGTCTAAGTCAATTGGGGCATCATCATTCCCAAAGAAAACAGATTTGAATGTTGATTTTGATCGGGTGCCATAACATGGTCCTTTTTTAACTTGCAGCTTCTTTGGTTTGGGTTTAGCAGAACAGGGTGGTCCATAGCTTATCCTTATCCCATGCCTAGTTCTGTATTCAACCTCAGATTGCACCTCTTCAGTCTTTTCTTTACTTTCATCTACATTATGTTCTTCAATTACTTCTTCACTTGCTTCTGCACTTGGTTCTTCAATTACATCTTCACTTTCTTTTTCAGTTGCTTCTTCACATCCTAGCTCAGCTTCTTGCCTATCTTCTATGACATCAGTGGTCACTTGGGTGGCTTGGGTGTGTTGTGTGAACACACCATCATCCTGTACACAAACTACAATTGGGACCTCACTTCCAAATGAGGACTCCTCTGCACATTGCATGTTTACTTCTATGAGATTGGCCTCATCAAATGGTTGCACACCACTGACATTGCCATTCCCAGCACCATCATCAATATCATCAGTACCAGTCTCCCTTTTCTTGTTTTTTGAAGTTCTTTTTCTAGGCTGCATCTGTGTAAAAAATAGATGAATCAAATAATGAACTCTGAAGCAACATAATAAAAAAGACCACCTTAATGACTATAATCAACACTACTTACAAACTATAACTCTGAGAAATGAAAGAAAAAACAACACTAAGCCAGAAGAACAAGCAATATATAGTAGGAGTATACCGATTTGTCCTTGTTGTTTGGATCATTTGGGCATCTCCTAGCATTATGGTCTTGCTTCTTGCATTTAGAACAGTGCAACTTGATATGTGTCCTTGCCACTTTGACCCCATCAGTGCTTAGATCCACTGCAGATTTCCTCCTCAACTTGGTAGGTCTTCCAGGTCTAGCAGTATACAAAGGTGGTAGAGGAGGCACTTTGTCAGTAAGTGGCCACTCTTCTGGCCCAGCCATTGGCCTAATGGATCCCCCATATATTTTCAAATAAGTGTCCTTTGTATAACAAGGGTGCACATATGCATCTACTGGACCCCTTCCAAATTTAAGCCAAATTGCACAAACTGCATGCTTACAAGGGATCCCTGTTAAGTCCCAAATCCTACATGTGCACTGTCTTTTCTCCAAATTAACCCCATGTTGAGTACCAGACATACCTGTGATCTCAAATTCATTATCACCGCATTGAATTCCAATCAAACCTGCTGCCAATTTCTCAATACCTTCTAATTTTTTTAACAATCCTAGGGAAAATGTTTGTAATCCACTTCTTGGATTTTTCCCTACTAGTGAAAAGCTTTGTTAGAAGCAGCTTCCTAATGGTTTCTAGGCACACCAAAATAGCTTGTTGTCTAGCCTCTAAAATAACACTATTAAAGCACTCACATATGTTGTTAGTCAACGTATCAGTTTTAGAGTGACATGAGAAGTATGACTTGGACCATTCAGTTGGTTGCTTGTCTGCCAGCCATTCAAAACATTCAGCATCTATTTCTTTCATCTTTGTTAAACCAGCTTTGAATGCATTTACAGTGCATGCCCTTGCACAGTCCCACAAACAATCCTTGATTGCCTTCCCATTAAATCCAGTGGCCTTCATGTTGCCATGGAGATGTCTGACACAGAATCTGTGTTCAACTGTTGAGACCTTTCTGTTTGTCTGACATTATGGTGAAGAGGTGGTCATTGGATTGATTGATATCAGCACCTGTCTTAACTTGCTTTAAGAACCAATACCAAGACTCTGTAGTTTCCCCCTCCACAATGGCATATGCAAGAGGAAAGATGCTTTTTTTTGCATCTATGCCTATTGCAACCAGTAGCTGGCCTCCACTATTGGTTTTCAAATGAGTTCCATCCACCCCCAATACAGGCCTGCAGTGTTTAAAACCTTCCCTGCATGCCTCCCATCACATATACATCCTGAGAAATCTCCATTGCCCATCACCTTCCAAATATTAACTTAACTTGACTGTACAAGAGCTCAGATGATTGGTCCTTCTTATTTCTGCCACATAGGACCATATTTTCTTGAAGTTATCTTCCTCTCCACCTCTCAGTTTTCTTTTGGCCTTGCTCATAGCTCTGTAAGCTTGCCTTGTAGTAAAATGAAACCGTTCATCAGTACAAACTTTCTGTCTAAACTCCTTAGTTTTCCAGTTTGAATGACTTTTAATCTCTTGCAACCACTTTTTGGTAACTGATGTGAGTTTTCTCGCACTTAAAAAGATTGTAATATAGTGGTGTAAGTACGAGTATCGTCTCCACAGGGACGGACAAAAGGGAATCAAGAATTAATTAAATTCAGCGATAAAAAAGAAATAAAATAAATGCATCGTGCGAGATTGAATGGTATGAAAACTAAACTAATGCGAATGAACAATTAAATAAATGGGTTCTCTCTAATTAATGACGAAGGGAACAAGGATTGATTCCGGGGTAATCAGATTTCTGGCAGATCAGGCTTAATTACATGAAATTAATTTAATTGGGCCTAGCTAATCATTACTAAGTTCTTACCGCTCGCGGCGTAGAGTACAATAATTTAGGGGACCAGGCTGATCTCTCATGCGACAAGATCCTAAATTATTGCCAAGACGAGCGAGCTTATGGCTCCTTAATCGCTACTAATATCTTAGCGAACGATTAAGTGTGTGTGAAAGTGTCCTAGAATAAATTAGATCTCTCTTAACTTATTCTACAAGCAATTGTAATTCTAGCGGCCGTCTAGGTTACAAGAGATATCGGTTAAATTCTTCAAACACAAATTAAACGTCATTCATCAACCCCAAATCCATTCATCAACCCCAAATCCCTAATTAAAAATACTCGCAATTCATAATTGAAGAATCAATAGAATTGGAAGAAAAAGAATTAATTGTCATTAATTAAAAAGATGGAACTAACAAAGAATACCAAGAGATTGATGAACAAAGCTGAAAAGCTCTCTAAATTTCGTGCTAGGCACTCTCTCTAAGCCCCCCCTCGAAAACGGGGTTTACAGACTGTTTAAAGAGGAAAAACGGAGCAATTCGGGCGAAATTAGGATTCCAGGGGCAACGCATGGGGACAACGCACGGCGTGAGTTCCCCAGTGCGTCTGGAGCATCTCCGCATAAAAAAAATGGCACGCACGGCGTGCGTCCCCCTACGCACGGCCGTGTGTTGCTGGCAGTATCTTCCTTGCTTTCTCGCCTCAGACGCACGGCCGTGCGTTCCCCTACGCACGGCGTGCGTAAAAATTCCGAATTTGACAAAACTTTCTTCATGAAAGTTGTATATAATGAAGTCTTCTATCCACAACAACTTGCATAATTGGATTTTGATCATCCAATCAAGAGATATGAACAAAACGATGGAAGGTCGCATTCTGAAATCGCAACAGGGATTATCTGACTTCATCGTCTTTTTTCACCTTTGTCCTCTCAGATTCTCGGATTGATGTATTCATATGATTTGTAGCCCTTGAAGTTGGATTTCATATGAAACTTGAATCGTGTTCATTGGACATTTCTACAAAGAGATATGCTTGAACGATTGACAGAAGGTCATCCTGATCGTCGTTTTCAAGCTTCATTCACCTTCCTTTGATCTCATAGCCAATCCTAGAGCTCTTTTGCCTTCAAATCTTCATCGTGAACCCTTCGGTGACCTCCAAAACTATCAATCCACTCTCGAATGCATCTCGAATCATCTTGGTTGTTCCTCAAGCACCGGTGTCGAACTCTAATTTCCCGATTTTGACTCCAAATGACACAAAACTCGAACCAACGCCTGGTAAACACAACTTGAGCTAAAATTGAGATTTGTAACACCTTAAAGCTAGGAAAACCATCAAAATCCGACCCTAACACACATCAAATGCATGTCTAAATACAGACTTATCAGCAACCTTGGTTGAGTTGACCATCTTGTTGTGATACACCCAAGAACAACCATCATGTGTGGAATGGTACTGTAGTATCCACCAAGAATGAGAATTGGGTACTTTTCTTAAGTTCATCTTCCAAGGACAACCCAAATGCTTTCACTCCACAACCACTCTTTCCTTATCATTCTTAACAAACTTCAGATCTTTACCCATCTTGAAAGCATGATTTTGCATAGCTTCCTTGAATTTTTCTTTGGTAGAAAAGGTCATACCCAGCTTAAAGGTAGGATTTTTCATATCAGTCTTAGCACAAAATCTTGTGCATTTCTCACCATCAGAATCTGAGTTATGTATGGAACCATCATCAGACAAATTGGGGTCAGGGTCTACCTTTGGTGCTTCCCTTTCAGTCTCCTCTCCTTCACTATTGTTGTGTACTCCTCCATATTCAACTGTGGGATCTTGACCAGGCTGAACTTGCAAGTGTACAAGTGCCGATATAGTAATAAATTCCGGTAAAATACCGGGTCGAATCCACAGGGAAACGTTGTTTAATTCAAGTCCGAGAGTAGATAACTTTAAATATTGAAATGAGTAAAGTGCAGGGATTTTGATTTGTGTTTTGTATTTTTGGCTTTTCACTTTTAATTCAAGGAAACAACTTTAATGAATTTGGGTTTAAAATGAATGATAACAATGGCTAAGGCTTCGGGAATCACTTAAATGCTTTAATAGAGTTGAATATTAGTTCTTTACCAATAATTGTGAATACGATGTCGCTAATATATTCTCAACTCCGGTTAAGGCAGCGAGAGCGTGGTTTTCGTTACGTGTAAGTCCCGTTACGGCTTACATTCATCTACCGAAAACCCCGTTGAATATCAAGACATCACACCCGTATCATATAATACCGGATATATTTCTATTCTCGGTAATATATATGTTTATCCTTTAATGTTCATAGTTTAGACCTCAACGTTAATTGCAAGCATAAACTAAGTTTAACATACTTCTATGTTGTACACCATAGTCATAAACAATCAAAGTGTAAAGGATAAATCACAATTTATTGGTTTAGAACTTTTATCAAACACCTAGTGGCATAGAAGTTCATCCCTAGCCTTAGCTAAGAACTTAGCCTCTAACGCTCATATTAATTACAAAAGTGTGACTAAGAACAATGAAGTACAATAACATACAAGAAATAATACCTAGAACCAATTGTAGAGGAGAGAAATGGCTTCTTCTCCAACACTTCAAGAAAATGCAAAAAGGAAATATAAAAACTGAAATTTAATCTTCAAGAATGGAATGATGATCTTGTTTGATGAATTGGGGGCTTTATATAGGCTAAAGATTGACATCTATTAGTCTATTCGAGCCCAACAATCAAGCATGGAAGATATATTTGATTAGCTCATGAGGAAGGTGAGTTTTTTCCATCAAAATATTTCAGCACGTTCTTTTGTATTTGCAGGATCAGACCTACCTGGCGCCGGGTAAGCTACTGGTTTGTGTACAAGTGAAAATCAACAAACGGGCGCCGGTTTGGTGCAAATTCCGGTGCCGGTTTTGTCCTGGGATTTTGGGGATGTTCCGCTACGAATTTGGACATGATTCCTTCACCAAAGTTGTAGATAATGAAGTCTTCTATCCAACAAAACTTGAATGACATGATTTTATTCAGCCAATCAAGAGATATGGATAAAACACTGAGAGGTATGCATCCTGAAATCCCACCAGCAACATCTGACTTTGTTGGTTGATTGAGTCTTGTTCCTTTCATATTTTGGTCATGACGTCTTCATAACATTTGTACCTTATTGAGTTAGAATTCACATGAAACTCGAATCGAGTGATTTCGAGTTCTATAGAATACGTTATACTCAAATTATGGGCAGAACGTCATTCTCTTGGTCCAAAAAGTCGTTCATCGCAATGTTTTATGATCAAGCTCTCATTCTGGAGGTATTTGCCCGATTTCTCTTCTTTTCTTCAACAAATACTTATAAATACTTACGTTAAACACAAGTAAATATAACGGCTATCAGATCTGTGTTGTTAGCAAAATCAACATCATCCTTAGTGATGAAGTCCTCCAAATCAGAGTCATTATCATCCCCAGAAAATTGTTTCAGCTCTTTGTCACTACACACAAAGTCACTATCATCAGAGTCATCAACATCTTCATCTGCATCCTCACCCATTTCTTCAAATTCAACCCATAACTCCACATCCTTACCCCCATTTCCATCATCGACAAAACCCCAAACCTCTGCCTGTCACGCCCCGGACCGCATCCGAGCGCGTGTACAACCGCCGTATGACTAAATGACGTCACTCGCAAGTCAACGTGACTTAATCATACAAGGCGTCCATGAACATTGTTCATACCATACTCAGTAAGTAAACATACATAACAACATCACATATTTGGATTGAACGAATCGCGGAAATATTCAATATTCAATCATGGGCCACATATGGCCAAAACGTGGACTCGCAGGCCCAAAACAAATGTACTTATTTCAAAATATCCATGAGCATAGTTTATAGTTTAAAATAGTAAAGGAAGCACGAACCACGTCTCCCTTTAGATTACTTCACCGAGCAAGGTGAGAATGCAAGCTTGAGCTTCAACCTGAAATGGTGGGGCCCCCCGAAGGGGTCAGTACAAGTACCGAGCGAGTAGCAGGCTAAATGTAGAATAACTAACGTTTCAAGTATAAGACCCAAACATAGGATGGTACATATACATATAGTTCTTTCCCCCAAGTTATGAGATATATATCATTATATATACACTTGGAAATACCCGACCCTTAGGTCATTGTTTATTTGGGAAATAATATAGCCGTTAACCTTGGCTTAAACCCCAACCCACCCATATACCTATGAGTGTATAGAACTCCTCCTGGTTCAAATCATCTTAACATGAGGACACCGCCCGGTCCCAAATTACAAAATAATAATCTATGAGTTTTGAGGATACACGCCCGATCCTTGGGTACTCCACCCTATAACCGAGTTTTGAGGATAACCGCCCGATCCTTGGGTACTCCACCCTATAACCGAGTTTTGAGGATACCGCCCGATCCTTGGGTACTCCACCCTATAACCGAGTTTTGAGGATACACGCCCGATCCTTGGGTACTCCACCCTATAACCGAGTTTTGAGGATACCGCCCGATCCTTGGGTACTCCACCCGACTTATGATCTACCACATATCATCCTAGATAAGGTCTATATCATAATCAATAATCAAGACTAAACCAAGTCTTAAGGCCTAAGCATAATCATCCATGCAATTCATGCATTAAAAATCAACATATAGGCAAAACAGTGCCAAACCGGCGCCGGTTTTGACATAACCGGCGCCGGTTATTAATTAATTTAATAAAACCGGCCATGCCGATCCATAACCGGCGCCGGTTTTGCCTATAACCGGCGCCGGTTACCCCCTGGGTAACCAAGTCAACATTTTCGTTGACTCGCCATTTCAACCCGATTTGTGTCAAACTTAATCCTAACGTGTATTAAGTTATAACCAAGCATTTTATGCCTCTTTTATCCCTTAAAACATTATATATGTTTTTATAAACATTTTCATATCATGCTTCATTTATGATATCAATGGGTCATACATATAAGTCTAAACACTTTGGATAATCACATGTTTAAGCATCTTTTAAACATCGTTACGAACACATATAACATTTACTTAGGTAATCTCATAATTAACCCAAGAGTTATAAGACATTAAGCCGTCCACTCACCTCGAATGAGCGTGATGAAGTTCTACCCTTCTCGGTTGAACTCCGGCCAAACTCCGGTGAACTTTGACGAACTCCGGCGATAACTCCGGCGACCATTTAAACTTCGTGAAAGCTTATAAATCACCTTTGACAAGTTCCTAACAAGGTTTTATCATCACAAAACCCATATTAATACAAATAACCTCTAAAAGGTCATTTTCCGGCTAACCGGTCGTTTTGGCTCCTAAGTCCGTTCTTGGACATAGGACCGCCTTTCAACCCTCCTTTTCTACATTATAACATGTAGAACAATACTAGGGGTACTTCATATGCTATGTAAGTCATATGAAGTTCAAAGAGAGGAGAAAAAGTTATCATGGAGTCATTACCTTAATTATCCAAGTTTTTCCTCACTTTTTCCCTCCTTAAACTTCCTTTGTGGACTTCTCCTTGTTTGAGCTCAAGGTGTAGCTATGGAAGATGGTGTGAAAGGTTCCTCCCTCCTTCCTTGAGGTGTGCAGGTCGAGAATGATGGGTGAGAGAGAGTGGAGAGGTTGTTTTGTCTCACTTAGCCAATGAGTGAATGGGAAGGGCCCTTTGGCTTTTCAACCATGTTCCTCACATCTATTCATGCTCCATCATGTGTCCTTCCAGCTCTCAATAGTCCTCTCTTGCACACAAAAACGTGGGATGGCCCCCACTCATGTGGGAGGTCATCCAAACTTGTCCCGGAATGTACAATCGGTCCCAAAAGTTGTATTTCTCGGACTGTTTTAAATTATATTTTATTTTATTGGGTCAAATAAAATATAACACTTACTTCCCATCATAATGGGCCTTTAGGATGATTATACATTCTCCAACTTTAATTTGGAAGTCCCCGAAATTCATTTCAGACTGTTATCCGATAAATTACCCCAAACCGGTAATTGGGCCTCGTTTGACCAACCGATCAACCCAATGCCCTTCCTATGGCCCAAGGTGGATGTCCACCACCCTATAACTATTATCTATACCAAGATGAATAAAATATGCGGTTTCGGGAATATCGGGTGGTCCCCGCTCCCGTGTGGGCCCCACGTGCAATTTACTATTCACGCAAAAGAATTAACAAAAATTTACAACCTCGTAAATTCATTAACCATTTCATAAGGTTCAATACATAATTTACATAAAGGTAAATATACTTGGGGACGGTGTTACAAGTTCACCCCCCCTTAATTGGGATTTCGTCCCCGAAATCAACGTGTCTAATCGAAAAGAAACGGGTATTGCTCCCTCATTGAGACCTCGGTCTCCCAGGTTTCTTCTTCGACTCGATCACTCCTCCACAGAACCTTCACCATAGGAATCTCCTTGTTCCTAAGTTTCTTCACCTGTTGGCCCACTATCTTCACTGGTTCTACAGCATATTGCAGGTCCTCCCGGATCTCCACCGGTGGTTTCTCAAGAATATGTGACGGATCCCGTACATACTTCTTGAGCATCGATACATGAAATACATCATGAATCTTCTCAAGTTCAGGGGTCAACTTGAGGCGATAAGCTACGGCCCCAATCCTCTCAAGGATTTCAAATGGACCAATGTATTGGGGGTTAAGCTTGCCCTTTGATATGAATCGGATGATGCCTTTCCAAGGAGAGATCCTTAGAAAGACTTCATCCCCGACCTCAAACTCCAACGGCCTCCGCCGTTTGTCTGCATAGCTCTTCTGCCGATCTTGGGCAGCCATAAGTCTGTCACGGATGATCTTCACCTTAGCCTTGGTGATCTCAACGAGTTCTATCCCTTCGAGTTTGGCCTTGCCAACCTCATCCCAACACAAAGGTGTCCTGCACTTCCTCCCATATAATGCCTCGTAGGGAGGCATGCCAATACTCGCCTGATAACTGTTGTTATAGGCAAACTCTACCAGAGCCAAATGTTTGTCCCAACTCCCTTGGAACTCCAAAGCACACGCTCTAAGCATGTCCTCCAAAATCTGTATCACCCGTTCGGACTGTCCATCCGTCTGTGGGTGAAAAGCTGTACTAAACTTCAGTTTAGTACCCAAAGATGCCTGAAACTTTGGCCAAAATCTGGATGTGAATCGTGGATCCCTATCTGAGACAATGGATATCGGGACTCCATGCAATCTCACAATTTCTTCCGTATATAACTTGGCTAACCTTGCAAGAGGGTAAGTAATGTTGATAGGCAAGAAATGTGCGCTCTTGGTGAGCCTATCGACCACTACCCAAACTGCATCATAGTTGTTCACCGTCCGTGGTAGCCCTACCACGAAGTCCATAGTCACATGTTCCCACTTCCATTCTGGAATGGTAAGCGGCTGCAATAGCCCTGCCGGGTGTTGGTGCTCTGCCTTAACCTGCTGGCAAGTAAGGCATCGACTCACATACTCTGCGATGTCTCTCTTCATACCTGACCACCAGTAACTCTCCTTCAAGTCTCGGTACATCTTAGTACCCCCTGGATGCATGGCATAGGCCGAAGAATGAGCCTCCTCTAGTATAGACTTCTGGAGCTCCTCATTCTTTGGTACGCACACACGGCCTTTAAACATCAAAAGGCCATCCTCACGTACCCGAAAGTTCTCAACGGGCCCCTCAAGGATCCGTTCACGGATCTTCTGACATTCCTCGTCAATGGCCTGACATCTACTGATCTCACCCAGTAATGTGGGCCTAACCTCAAAGCTAGCAATGAGGGTCCCGCATGTGGACACCCCCACGCGCGCTCTCAATGCCCGTAGACATGTGAGTAACGTCCCCGACGTACTCTTCCTGCTTAGCGCATCCGCCACCACGTTAGCCTTTCCGGGATGGTAGTCAATGATCAAGTCATAGTCCTTGATCAACTCCATCCATCTCCGTTGTCTCATATTCAACTCTTTCTGAGTGAATACATACTTTAAACTCTTATGATCAGTATAAATGTGGCATGTCTCCCCGTAGAGATAATGCCTCCAAATCTTCAGTGCAAATACTACCGCCCCCAACTCCAGGTCGTGGGTAGGGTAGTTCACCTCGTGTTTCCTCAATTGCCTAGAGGCGTAGGCTATCACCTTACCGTTTTGCATCAACACACATCCTAGCCCCTGGATGCTAGCATC
Organism: Cuscuta epithymum; assembly: GCA_945859915.1. Lineage (NCBI taxonomy): Eukaryota > Viridiplantae > Streptophyta > Magnoliopsida > Solanales > Convolvulaceae > Cuscuta > Cuscuta epithymum. The sequence goes on from CAMAPF010000001.1 coordinate 1,065,258, forward strand.
GCTATAGATATCGTACCCTATCCCCTGCTTGGGTAGGGCAAGAACTGGTGCCTCGGTAAGCCGCTTCTTCAATTCAAGAAACCCTTCCTCACATTTGTCATCCCATATGAACTTGGCCCCCTTCTTTGTGAGCTTCGTCAATGGAGATGCCAACACGGAGAATTTCTCGACGAACTTACGATAGTATCCCGCTAGGCCAAGGAAACTACGTATTTCTTTCACATTTTTGGGTCTCTCCCAGTCGATGATGGCTCTTATCTTGGCGTTGTCCACAGCAACGCCCGAACCGGATATGACATGCCCGAGAAAGCCAATCTCTTTGAGCCAAAATTCACATTTGGAGAACTTGGCAAAGAGTTGTTTTTCTCTAAGTCGTTCAAGTACAAGCCCCAAGTGATGTTCATGCTCCTCCTCGCTCTTGGAGTATATCAAGATGTCATCAATGAATACTATCACGAATTGATCCAAGTATTCACTAAACACTCGGTTCATCAAGTCCATGAATGCCGCCGGTGCGTTGGTTAACCCGAATGACATCACAAGAAACTCATAGTGACCATATCTAATGCGGAATGCACTCTTAGGTATGTCACTTTCCTTGATCTTCAACTGATGATAGCCCGATCTCAAATCAATCTTGGAGAACACTATCGCCCCCCGAAGTTGATCAAACAAGTCATCAATCCTCGGTAAAGGATACCTATTCTTGATCGTGACCTTGTTCAACTGTCGGTAATCTATGCACATTCTCAATGTACCATCTTTCTTCTTCACGAAGAGTACGGGTGCTCCCCACGGTGAGTGACTGGGCCTAATGAATCCGTTGTCCAAAAGTTCTTGTAGTTGGACCTTTAACTCTTGAAGTTCCGCCGATGCCATTCGATAAGGAGGTATCGAAATGGGCTTGGTTCCCGGTTCAACTTCAATTACGAACTCAATCTCCCGGTCGGGTGGAAGTCCCGGCAAGTCTTTGGGAAAGACGTCCGGATACTTGCACACGACACGTACATCGTTGATGTCTATCTCTTTCTTTGTCTCATCAACTACGTAAGCAAGGTACGCGTGGCATCCTTTTCTCATCATCTTCCGTGCTCTCATCACGGATATGATACAACCATGAGATCCTCCCCGATCTCCCTCGAAACGAAAGGTGTTCCCCTTATCATCCTCGAGTTCCAACACTTTGGTGTAGCAATCAACTCGAGCATGGTGCTTTTCAAGCCAATCCATTCCTAGGATAGCATCGAACTCCATCATACTTAGAGGTACGAAGTCACAAGTCAAAGGTTGACCCGTCACTTCTACCTCACATGATGGATAGTAATGGTTCCTCTCCACGTCATCTCCCAATGGTGTGGAGACTACCAAGGTTTGCGTCATTGGCGTCAATGGCACGTCAAGACCTTCGGCAAACGCTTCGCTCACAAATGAACGTTGAGCCCCGGTATCAATGAGAATTCTTGCATTTCTTCCATTGATCAATAGTGTCCCTACATTTATAAATGATGTAAGACACACTACTCGATGTACCGGATCGAAAATGGGCTAAACGAACATTTTCTGGCCGAAAATGTACTGGACCGGCGCCGGTTCTAGGCCAGACCGGCGCCGGTTTTCCCCTGGGATGGCCGAATGCTCAACAAATACACTGGACCGGCGCCGGTTATGGCCAAAACCGGCGCCGGTTTACCGTCGGCAACCTCGGAAAATAATTTTTTCTAAAAAAACGGCCCCGGTTACGAGCACGGTGATTTGCCCCGGCCAATTTTCCATTAGACCGGCGCCGGTTATGGGCAAAACCGGCGCCGGTTTTCCTTCGGCACCCCTCGGAAAATCCCATTTTTTATTACCTCAGCCCCTCCGAAACCGGACCGGCGCCGGTTATGGGTAAAACCGGCGCCGGTTTACCTGCGGCAGCCCCAAACCCTTAGTTTTTAAATAGAACCGGCACCGGTTTAAGCCCCGACCGGCGCCGGTTTACCCCTGGGCAGCTGTATTCCTATAACTTTTTGCTAAAAACACACTGGCATCGACCCCGGCGAGCCCGTACAAGCCCGTTATCATTTTTAACACTTAACAACATATAATTTATCAAACATTACAAGGGATTACCTGCAACGGAGTCGGGGTTAGCCCGAGCATCGGCCTCGGTCATAGCATAGACCCGTGCTTGGGCCCCGCCTTGGTTGACGGACGCGGCATGGCTCGTTGATGCGCCGCCTCTCCCCGTGCCACCATGTGACGGTCCCGCACGGTTCCTCCCCGTCATGGACCCCCCTCCGACTCCCGGTGTGTTCTCCTGCGTCGCTTGAGGACAATTGGCCTTCATATGGCCCGCATTCCCACACTTGAAACACCTTGGCGGTTCGTTACACTTCCCAAAGTGCTGTTTTGAGCAATTGGGACATCTAGGTGCTCCCGAGTTCTGTGGCCTAGGTCCGTGCCACCTCCCGTCCCTGTTCTTTTTCGCCGGTGGGGCCGGCGCCTTGAATGAGCCCCCACCACCACCATGGTTGTTCTTTCGGGAATGGTCGGGCGGCCCCGAACTGTTCCACTTCCTCTTCTTCGCCTCCTCGGCGTCCCTTGCTTTCCTCTCATTCCACTGGGCCTCCCCAAGCATGCCCTGCTCTACCACCTCACTGAAAGTCATGAGGCGGGAGTATGTAGCACGATCTCGGATGTCTAAGAGTAAGGCATCCCAGAAGTGCTCAGTCATGCGGTCCTCATCGATTGCATACTCCGGTAAGAACCTAGCCAAGGTTCTAAACTCTTGCTCCAACTGCTTAACGGTGCCACCTTCTTTCTGCTTGAGGTTGGTATACTCCCTCCTTTTTACATTAACCTCAAAATCGGAGTAGTATTGGGCATAAAACTCTCGCTCAAAACTTTCCCATGAGATATTCCCACGGTATTTCCCTTCTACACCTTCCCACCATGTAGAAGCCATCCCCTCAAGCAACCGTGAAGCAACGGTTAGCTTCACGTCCGGAGTAATTTGCATGTCCCTTGATGCATCCTTCACTTTCTTGATCCAATCGGCGGCAACGGTAATGTCACCGGTGCCATCGAAGGACCTACACCCCAAGGCCCTAGCCTCCTTGAGGTACTTGGAGATTCTCACTATGAAACCTCCCTCGAGCCCACCTTGTGGGGCCTCAGGTGCGGCCCTTGGAGCTCCCCGGCTTCCTTGAGCCGACACACCTTGAGAGCCACGCCTTGCTTGGCGCCTAAGGTCTCTCCTCAGTTTCTCCTTTTGATACCACTCAAGTAATTCGCCCATTTGGGCGAATCGGGCATCACTCTCATCATCATTTTCATCATCAGTGTGGAAATCACCCCCATCGTATGGGGTCTCTTCATGCTCCGTTTCAGGAACATAAGTAGAGTCGTAGTTCTCGGTGCTAGTCTCGTACACCGAACTTACGTGGCCATCACTCACTGTTTGGGCTCGGTGGCCCCCACGTCCTCCACGGCCTCCACGGCCTCCTCTTCCACCCCTGGAGCTTCGAGATGAAGCCCGACTAGCTCCAACAGAAGCTATCGGTGCTTGCCCTCTCGGATTGTTCCTGGTCCGCATGCGTCTACCCTCCATTTCTGAAAAGGAATTTGGACGAGTCGTTAGACTCCAATCAATGTCAATTGACGGAAAACGTTATAGACACGTATTGGCCTAAGTCGCCGCCATACCAACTGTTAAGGGTACCATCTTAACAACTAGAGACCTTGCAACCTCGGTGACAATAGTTCTATAAGCGTCAAAATACAATGCTCATGGTTTTCGATAAAACTCTTTTGTAAAGTCTCATGTGAGAGGTTGATTATATAGTTTAGAAACTGAGATGGCTCTGATACCACTTAATTGTCACGCCCCGGACCGCATCCGAGCGCGTGTACAACCGCCGTATGACTAAATGACGTCACTCGCAAGTCAACGTGACTTAATCATACAAGGCGTCCATGAACATTGTTCATACCATACTCAGTAAGTAAACATACATAACAACATCACATATTTGGATTGAACGAATCGCGGAAATATTCAATATTCAATCATGGGCCACATATGGCCAAAACGTGGACTCGCAGGCCCAAAACAAATGTACTTATTTCAAAATATCCATGAGCATAGTTTATAGTTTAAAATAGTAAAGGAAGCACGAACCACGTCTCCCTTTAGATTACTTCACCGAGCAAGGTGAGAATGCAAGCTTGAGCTTCAACCTGAAATGGTGGGGCCCCCCGAAGGGGTCAGTACAAGTACCGAGCGAGTAGCAGGCTAAATGTAGAATAACTAACGTTTCAAGTATAAGACCCAAACATAGGGTGGTACATATACATATAGTTCTTTCCCCCAAGTTATGAGATATATATCATTATATATACACTTGGAAATACCCGACCCTTAGGTCATTGTTTATTTGGGAAATAATATAGCCGTTAACCTTGGCTTAAACCCCAACCCACCCATATACCTATGAGTGTATAGAACTCCTCCTGGTTCAAATCATCTTAACATGAGGACACCGCCCGGTCCCAAATTACAAAATAATAATCTATGAGTTTTGAGGATACACGCCCGATCCTTGGGTACTCCACCCTATAACCGAGTTTTGAGGATAACCGCCCGATCCTTGGGTACTCCACCCTATAACCGAGTTTTGAGGATACCGCCCGATCCTTGGGTACTCCACCCTATAACCGAGTTTTGAGGATACACGCCCGATCCTTGGGTACTCCACCCTATAACCGAGTTTTGAGGATACCGCCCGATCCTTGGGTACTCCACCCGACTTATGATCTACCACATATCATCCTAGATAAGGTCTATATCATAATCAATAATCAAGACTAAACCAAGTCTTAAGGCCTAAGCATAATCATCCATGCAATTCATGCATTAAAAATCAACATATAGGCAAAACAGTGCCAAACCGGCGCCGGTTTTGACATAACCGGCGCCGGTTATTAATTAATTTAATAAAACCGGCCATGCCGATCCATAACCGGCGCCGGTTTTGCCTATAACCGGCGCCGGTTACCCCCTGGGTAACCAAGTCAACATTTTCGTTGACTCGCCATTTCAACCCGATTTGTGTCAAACTTAATCCTAACGTGTATTAAGTTATAACCAAGCATTTTATGCCTCTTTTATCCCTTAAAACATTATATATGTTTTTATAAACATTTTCATATCATGCTTCATTTATGATATCAATGGGTCATACATATAAGTCTAAACACTTTGGATAATCACATGTTTAAGCATCTTTTAAACATCGTTACGAACACATATAACATTTACTTAGGTAATCTCATAATTAACCCAAGAGTTATAAGACATTAAGCCGTCCACTCACCTCGAATGAGCGTGATGAAGTTCTACCCTTCTCGGTTGAACTCCGGCCAAACTCCGGTGAACTTTGACGAACTCCGGCGATAACTCCGGCGACCCTTTAAACTTTGTGAAAGCTTATAAATCACCTTTGACAAGTTCCTAACAAGGTTTTATCATCACAAAACCCATATTAATACAAATAACCTCTAAAAGGTCATTTTCCGGCTAACCGGTCGTTTTGGCTCCTAAGTCCGTTCTTGGACATAGGACCGCCTTTCAACCCTCCTTTTCTACATTATAACATGTAGAACAATACTAGGGGTACTTCATATGCTATGTAAGTCATATGAAGTTCAAAGAGAGGAGAAAAAGTTATCATGGAGTCATTACCTTAATTATCCAAGTTTTTCCTCACTTTTTCCCTCCTTAAACTTCCTTTGTGGACTTCTCCTTGTTTGAGCTCAAGGTGTAGCTATGGAAGATGGTGTGAAAGGTTCCTCCCTCCTTCCTTGAGGTGTGCAGGTCGAGAATGATGGGTGAGAGAGAGTGGAGAGGTTGTTTTGTCTCACTTAGCCAATGAGTGAATGGGAAGGGCCCTTTGGCTTTTCAACCATGTTCCTCACATCTATTCATGCTCCATCATGTGTCCTTCCAGCTCTCAATAGTCCTCTCTTGCACACAAAAACGTGGGATGGCCCCCACTCATGTGGGAGGTCATCCAAACTTGTCCCGGAATGTACAATCGGTCCCAAAAGTTGTATTTCTCGGACTGTTTTAAATTATATTTTATTTTATTGGGTCAAATAAAATATAACACTTACTTCCCATCATAATGGGCCTTTAGGATGATTATACATTCTCCAACTTTAATTTGGAAGTCCCCGAAATTCATTTCAGACTGTTATCCGATAAATTACCCCAAACCGGTAATTGGGCCTCGTTTGACCAACCGATCAACCCAATGCCCTTCCTATGGCCCAAGGTGGATGTCCACCACCCTATAACTATTATCTATACCAAGATGAATAAAATATGCGGTTTCGGGAATATCGGGTGGTCCCCGCTCCCGTGTGGGCCCCACGTGCAATTTACTATTCACGCAAAAGAATTAACAAAAATTTACAACCTCGTAAATTCATTAACCATTTCATAAGGTTCAATACATAATTTACATAAAGGTAAATATACTTGGGGACGGTGTTACACTGCCTCATCTTTTAGTTCAGTAAAGCTTTCATTTGAATAAGAAAACACTTTTCTTATCTTCTGGGTGCAACCAAGCTCTTCAAGCTTCTCTTTCAATGCAATCAACCCAAATTCATCTACATCTAAATCATGGAATAATTGAACTGTACCTCCCAGGTATGAAGGTCTTTCCATAGCATTCACTCTTCCCCCATAATATAATATAACTTCAGAGTAAATGTTCTTTCAGAGGTGGTTGGATCTATTTAAAATAAATTAATATGCTAGGGCAATCATCTTATGTGGATCCCACAAGCACAATTAACATATTCATATTTACATTTAAAAAAAACATTAAAGCATAGAAGCCCAAGCACACATGAACACATCCCCTTGCGTAAAGAGTAATCAATATGGTCCCATTTCTGAAATGTAAAAACCATAAAGGGGCAAGGACAAGGGAATCTCAGTCAAATAAAGTGAATGCCTACCCTACCATGTGAATGTGAAGACATAAAGGGAAAAGGCAGCCTTAGCAATACAAGTGTGACATGTGAACACAAATGAGATGTAAAGACCGGTTCAACCATTTCACACCTAAATTTATTTTATAAAGTACACACAATTAACTTCATCCTCTTACCTTTACCAGAAACATTTGAGGCAGAATGGTGTTCGCTGCTTGTTCCTTCTCCACCGTCCCTACGACGATGCATTCCAATTGTAAACAATCTCGGAGGTCGTGTCCTCATTTCGTAAGTCTCTAGGGCTAAGCTTCTTCAGATTGGAGGGAGAAAGATTCGGATGGCTTCTTCAACGCATCTATTCAGAGGAGAAATGACAATTAGGTTAGTTTGGAGTCAGATTGAAAATTAGTTTAGCAATTAGCCGTTTTAAGGACCTAAAGTTACTAAAATACCCTTCACACGTGTCATTTATATTCTGGCCGGTTAAATTCAGCCGGAGTTTTGACCGGAAGGACCACGGGTGGTGAGGGGAAGATGGTTGCGGACTGAACGTGGACAAATTGATAGTCAGGGACGAAATGTGGAAATGGTATAATAGTCATGGGACCAAAAGTGGAATTTTTTCATAATATGAGTAGTACACTTATATTTAATACTTATATATATATATATATATATATATATATATATATATATATATATATAATATAGGGAAGAGTTCAAATAAAAAGTAGTCTTCCTGTGCAAAGTACGAAAATTGCACTTTTACATGTTTCGCTTGCACTTTTGCTTATTGTCGTTACACTTTTTCGCGATAACGAAAAAAGGTGGGTTATTTGCAAAACTGCCACCGTGGTTTTGGCTGAATTTGTCCAAAATCGCAAAGTCAAAAAAGTGCTATAGAAACAGTTCCATGAGGCTCACCTATATATATAGGGAGCAGTTCCAATGAGAACCATGCTTAACGTGAGAACGTGAGAACCATGCACTTTTAACACATCTCGGTGCACTATGAGGCTCACCTATTGCACTTTTTAAACTTGGGTCAAAACGTGCCAACTTTATATAAGTGTGGAGACAAATTTGTGATTATTTCGTTAACACGAAAATGTGCAAGAAATAATCGATATAGTGCATCACAATTGCTTAAAAGTGGAGTTCTCACGTTCTCACGTTAAGCAAGGTTCTCATTTGATCCAAAATATATATATATATTTTGATAATAATTTTCAATCTGACTCCAAACTAACCTAATTGCCATTTCTCCTCAGCAATTTTTGTTTTCTTCCCGAAACGTATAATTTTTCCCAAGTTGACAGAATTGTTCCGGGCAGAAGGCCACGACCAGAGGTGCTCCAGTTCTAATGACCTTCGGGCAGAGTTGCTCCGGTTCTGATGACCGCGCATCAGAACTGCTCCAGTTCTGATGGCCTTCGGGCAGAGATGCTCTGGTTCTGATGACCGCGCATCAGAACTGCTCCAGTTCTGATGGCCTTCGGGCAGAACTACGTAGGGGTCTTCTGATGGCTTCTGAACCGTTACAGCAATAAATGCCCAACGTTTATATATGACTACTCATATATATATATATATGAGTAGAGGATTATTCCTGTCCGGAAATTCCGGACAGGAGCCCCGTTCGGCCTCCTCCATTTGGGGGCCTTCCCGATGGTATTTTTTGCTCAAATATTTTGTGTATGTTCCTCATCAAGTCTAGTTTATACATAACAAATTTCAGCCAAAAATTCAACCGGGAAAGTTGTCACATGATTTTTGCAAGTTAACTGGTCCGGAATATGTATTTTCCGGACCAGTTAACTTGCAAAAATTATTTTACGACCTTCCCGGTTGAATATTTTGCTGAAATTTGGTATGGATGAACTAGATTTGATGAGGAACATTCACAAAACATTTGGGTAAAAAATACCACCGGGAACCACCTCTAATTGAGGTGGCCGGACGGGGCTCCTGTCCGGAAATTCCGGACAAGAAAAGGACTCTATGTGATGTTAAGACTCGGGGTTCCATCCTAAAAGGTCAACCTGATAGGAGGAGTAGCCCATGTCTTAATATAGCACTTCGTTGATTCAAATATTTCCGGTGTGGGACTCTAACACCCCTCCTCACGACCAGACACTTCGTCTGGATCGTGCCGTCTTTCATTTTTTTTCGTCGGTTCGTCGTTGTCATTTTTTTTATAATCGTGTAATCATTTTTCATAAGGGGGTCCCACACCATGGATCTATTTGGCTCTGATACCATGTTAAGACTCGGGGTTCCATCCTAAAAGGTCAACCTGATAGGAGGAGTAGCCCATGTCTTAATATAGCACTTCGTTGATTCAAATATTTCCGGTGTGGGACTCTAACATATGAGTATACCTCTGGATCTTTTCATACTTTGGGCCGGGTATGTTGGGCCTGGACCCAATATCCCAACATATACTATATAATATATAATAATATAAGTATACTATAATATATATAAGTATATATTAAGTAAATGTAACTATGTAAGTAGATAATAAGTATACATTAAGTAGATGTAAGTAGATATAAGTGTAGGAATGCTCAGGTCCATCCGGAGGGACGGGAGGCTCTGTCCGAACTTTACTGTTTGGGGCTCTTCCCGATGGAATTTTTTGATGAACTTTTTTGAGAATGTTTTTCATGAAGTCTAGTTTATCAATACCAAATTCAATTGGGAAGGCAGTCAAATGATTTTTGGAAGTTAACTGCGCACTTCATATACATATAAAACGCAGTCATCTTCCAAAAATCATTTGAGTCTCTTCCCGGTTGAATTTTTAGCTGAAATTTGGTATTAGGATAAACTAGATTTCATGAAGAACATGCTCAGAAAAGTTGATCGAAAAATTCCACCGGGAAGGGCCTCAAACAGTAAAGTTCGGACAAAGCCTCTCGTCCCTCCGGATGGACCTGAGCATTCCTCGATATAAGTATATATTAAGTAGATAATAAATATAAATAATATGATATACGTAGTATCTATTTATATGTAGATAATTAATATATAAGTAGATAAAATAATTATATAAATAGTAAAATAGATGTATAGAGAATAAGGATGTTTTTACTTGGACTGTAATTTGTTGGTCTGGTCTGGTCTGGTCGGGTTTCTTTGTATTTTTATAACTATCCAAGTCTGGTCTGGTCTGAACTGTTATGATCTGGTCTGGGACAAATTACAGTTCAAGTAAAAACATCCTAAGAGAATTTGAGAAGATGAAGATGATTAAGATTTAAGAGTATTAGAGAGTAGAGAGTGAAGATTGGAGAAGGGGTGTAGGAAAATGTGAGAGAAATTGTGTATTTATAGATTTTTTTGTACCCCCACCTCCAAACCCCCGGGACCCCCTGCAGCACCCAACGGCTATATAGCTGTTTGGGGCTATTTCCAACGGCTAGGGGAGCCTTTTTGGTTAAAAAAAATCTAGCCGATAGGCCCAAATCGGGCCCAGCTTATCATTTGGGCATCCCGGAACCGCCCCCCGTGTTTCCCGACCAATGCCCGGTACCGAGACCGGTCAACCAGGCTGGTCTAGGCCCGCACAGTAACGGGCCGGGCCGGTCAGACCGGACCGGTCCACCACCAGTCAAAATTGGGTTAAATGGGTTTACCGTCAAAAGTAAGAGGGTGTTCCCGACCGTTTAGGAATTTTAAAGTTGTTTGCCCAAAAAAACTTTAAGGGCTTATGTGTCCTTCGATCACAACTTTAAGGGGTGTTTTTGCCCTTTCTCCTCCGTACTAATACTCCGTATATATATGACATAAATGTCAAGCGAAAATAGAAAGAAGGAAAGACGGAATTTGCCGGTGGCTTCAATCTAAACTCCGATTCCCACTTGGTTGGTTGGCTTTTGAGAGCAAAAGTGGAGAGATTTGGGCTTCCACATCAAGTTTATGAGCTGGATATCTATGAGACATCGCCTCATATCATATTCGGTATTAGTTTATTTCACTTAATTTGAGTACCTACTATATTTCATTTGGCAATACTTCATTTTCATGTGCCTCTAGAATTGAATTGTCCAATCTACAATCTAAAGCTAGTCTAAAAAATGGACCGGAAGTGCCTGGCCAAATGACCAGTCACGGGTCAACTCAAACTTTGCAAGCCAATCCGGTCAATGTCGAGAAAACCAACCAACATTTACAAAAATTTATCAAAATAAACAAATAATTACATATGTAATTAAAATTAATAAAATCTTTATAGTAATCAAATAATTGCAATACTTAGTAAGCATTTAAAATTTTAAATTAATCTCTCAACATTCCAAAATATAATTTTAATCCTATTAAAATCAATAATGTTATTTGTTTTGTAAATTTACAATATATTTTTATATGATTTCATTACTAAAAGTTATGGAGTATACACATGCATCACATTTTTTTTCTTTTTATGATATTGGATTGCAAATTTTGCAATTTATTAGATTTTTAAACATGAAATCTATTATAATCTAAAGGGAAAATGTTTTGGGGCCTGGATTTCCCGCTCAGAAACATCACTTTCAGTACTTTGGGGTTTATTGCTCCGTGAACAAGATTTGGTGAACGTCTGATGAGTAAAAAAATCTAAGTGGGCCCACGTTAGATTTATTTGGGTAGATTGATTGGATGCAGCAACTTTGGGTACTGTTTAGGATCTCATTTACATTTTCGGATCTTCTAAACTTTTTTTTATTGGCCGGTTTCTAGGTCCACAGTAAGTTTAATACGGAGTGTAGTTTTAATGGGCGAGAATTTGGCCTGAATTTTTTATCACTGTTCAGAATTCAGAATTTGAATAAAGTTTCCCTCCAAACACTGTTTTAGTGAACAGTTTCCCCCCCAAACACTGTTTTGGTTTGATTGCCTCAGCTTAGTTTAGCCTTTATAAATAGAGCAACACAAATGCTCCAATCACCACAGCTCATAGCCAGGAAAACGAAAATAAACAGGAGCAGAATTTCTTAAACACGGTTAAAGCAAAACCCGAACAAAACCACATGGGCAATCAAGGTTGGAGCAATCTCGGGTATCCAGGGGCATCTTATGGCTGATTTCCGGAGTCAATCAGGATTGTTTTTTTTGACCAGGAGGTTAGGGTGTTTATGATTCTTTCTCATCATCTCTTACGCATGTTTTTTCAAAAACAACAATTTTTGTTTTAAGTGTTTTTAATTTCTGGGCTCCAAAATGCATGAACACATTCCAGACCCATACTCAAGGATGGGCAATAAGAGCATTGTGTTTCCTTTAATAAGAGCATATTAAGAAACATAGTACGAAATATAACTTGAATTCGATCAAAAGTTAAGCATATTCCTTTGATGACAAATATGGATATGGTAATCTTGCAACTTTTTTTTCAAAATGTAGTAGGAAATATAACTTGAATTGTACTGATAACATCCATCTATAGATACTATACGCCGTAGGCAATTAATTAAGTGGGGGTATTTGAGAATAGGAAACCTTATAAGATTGGTAAAATACGGGTAGTTCGCCATTTAAAAATATGACATTCAGTGGACATTGAATATCCCTGTATGAATATTCGGCATTTGTAAGTCCATACCTGTGTTGAAAATAACTGCGATGTAGTTACCTAAGTTAAAATTCATGTTATGTGCTGAATGGTGATGTTATGATAAACGAATATCATGGACTTTTTAAATTTGAAAAATCTGCATGGATTTGTTATTGGTTGTAAAAATATCAAGGATTTGTGCACTCTGTGAGTGAGCAAAAATCTAGATAATTGTTTGTTTGGAAAACAGTTTTTGCATCAGACATAAATTGATTCACAATTTCAGGTAAAGGTATAGAGTGAATTTGAAGGCAAAGATGTGCGTAGAGAAGCGTACCTGCAGACCGTCCGGAGGAAGCTTGTGGTGCCCTAAAACTACCCTATATCTAATTAGTACAACATTTACCGACTGAAATTTAAAATCAAAAAGGGGGTGGGGGTGCATTAAATGATCATCCTTCAAATCTGAGTTTTTATATGCATCGAACAGATCTCTGCAAGTTTAACGCGTAAATCTGGGTTAGAAATAAATACCAGTGCGAATCTTTGTATGCTGCAAATTAACGAGTAATGAGGAATTCATGTGAATCGTTAATCTCTAATATGGAAAAATATGTTTAAGATATTACGGAGTATAATTGTGCAAAAACAACAATTTTTAATTAGACAATATTCCATATATCACCCCCCCTGATTGGCTGGCATATCAAGGGCAGTTAGTTTAACACGGGCAGTTCTTATAATGGTTTTTATTTCATAATACAAACAATTGCTGCATGTCTAGGCCAATTATATTCACAAGATATTCAATATTAACATGTGAATATATTATCATACCTTATAAGCAGAAACTAGGGTATGGTGATCCATTCTCCTAAGTAGAAACAGGGGACAATTGTATAGTTGTTAGTTTATTTATGTACTAATGCAAAACATAATACATAATAATGAATAATCACAAATGAGTTATCGAAATACAATATTACCTTTTCTTTTCAATTTCTATGCATAATGTTTTATGCTTCCATCTTGACTTCAGTAATGGTGCAGTCACAAACATATAGTGTGCACCTTTATTACTTTAAGTGTACTGGAAGAAGGAATAACAAATAATATTTAGAAGAAAGTAGGTGTTACCTGTGGTTTGTATGTCCACCTTTTTTGCTCCGACACATGGGAGCTGTGTTGTTGATGGTTTTACCGATTGCCTCACATGCAGTTTTAGATATAAAATTGGAGGTTAGGATATAATATAGAGTTCGGATATCAAATATAAACATAGGATTTTTGTATACCGTAAAGAGTTGGGATCTTGATTGGTTCTATACAATGAAGGTATTGTTGAATGTGGGGTGGGGTTTGTTTTCATTGTCAGGTTCAACTCCAGGTCAGCTTTAGTTTGTGATTATTTGACTTTGACCTTATCACTATCCATCTACTACCGTACATGTAGTTATATATGTATCAGTACAATTGTTATTGAAAAAAATTACATAATAGGACTCAAAGTTTTTAAAAATCAATGTGTGAATACAAAAATCTTAACAATGGGTAATACACTTTTGAAGTTAAATCTTAAAATGCTCTCTGTTTAAAAATTGGGTATATAGTTTATTTACTACGTATAACATTATACTGCAATGCACAATATACTTTAATTAGTATACTTTACTAATTAAAGTGTATTACTAAGTATTGTGTACTTAGCAGCTTTGAGCATGTATAATGCATATTACGTACAGAGTAAAAATCCAGAGATGAAAACACATTAAATAAACATATCATCCAGTTTTCTTTCTATGGTAAAATAAAATTAATGATATCGACAAAGAGACAAGCTAATTACCATAGATTGAAATAATGATAGTAGGAAGGAGGAATGCAATCACAATAAGGACGCCCATCATGAACATCTTTGGAATCCTCCACCCGGGATGACACTTTTCTCTGCGGTCATTCAACAATAGAACGTATAGGTAGTATTTTCATGAAAACAATATCCCCATGAAAATCTGCATTTTATCCGGATAGGTATAGCCGTATAGGTATAGTCTATCCAGATTCAAAATAACTGTTAAACTATTCGTTCTATAGGTTTTTTTAACAACAGAAAATAGTATAGAACGTAAAATACCTATATCTATCCGGATTCGAGTTTATTGTTATAATTATAATAGTTTATCAAAGACAATTAAGAAATTTATAGACGCATGAATGAATAAAATAATCTGGAAAGATCGGTATAAAGAGATAAATCACTTTTGGGGTAAAAAATACAGGGTTACTCTTTGTTAAAAATATTGGGTTAATGTTTCAACAATGGAGAAATAATTGATAGACATTCGGATCTTGCAGATCTGTGTGTTTAATTGTTGATATGTTTTGGACTATATATTATACGTTTATATTCTTACCAAATACAATTTACTCCAGTGAAAACGTTTGAAATTGGAGGTTTGTTCGTCACAACCGAGTAAAAAAATAAAATTGAACGGAGCTGAAGGTTATTTGACTTTTTCGGTAAAAAAAAAGGTGGTCGTGCATGTAAAGGATCGGTGGTAGGGTTACCTGTGAAGCCTGGCGTTGAACGTCGAAGATCTGTTGCCCTTGGTTGTGGCTGGTGGCGGATGGGGTCTTCACTGTAGTGCCTTTGACGTCTCCTAAGCATCGTCATCAGTGATGGAGGGTTGAGTGCCGTGTGTCCGTCGTTCCATCTCTGTGTGTGGAGAGGCGGTTTATGGTGTAGAGTCAGGTTTAACGCTTGAGGATCCGACGTTTTTCGTTCACTCCGGAGTTTCATTTCTGAGTTCTGACGGAGTGACGGTCGCTGCCATGGCCGGTGGGTATCTTTTCCGCTCTGCTTGGTTCCTTTGAGAGAGAAGGAGGGTTTTGTGATTGGGGTTGGGGTGTTGTCACGAATATGAGGCTTGGGTTGTATGGGCTGGGATGATCTGATTCTAATTTTGGGGCCGCCAATGTAAATGGGTTGGGGTGTGCTGAATTTAATTGGGCTCCATTCTTTATGGTTTTAACCGATATGATTGTTTGTTTATTTTTTAAAAAAATTAATTTCATATATATTACTAACTCTGTCCCTTTTATATTGGGACGGAAGAGGGTGGCACGAGTTTTAAGAAAAGTAAATTTGTGTGGTTGATATTAATTGATAAAGTAAGAATGATTTCGAGTCACACAAACTTTACCAAATAAAGTGTGAGACAATTAAAAAGGGACATCCCAATATGGTAAAACGGGACATTTAAAAGGAGACGGAGGAAGTAACTCATACTACGTATCTATTAACTTTTTAAGTGTTTGGAATATTTATTTATTTATTTATTTATTTATTTTAGTCGTTATCATTTACTTCGGTTTAGGTTATATGTTTTTAAATATGTGAGATCTATCGGTTGTGAATCGTGTGACGAATACATAATCCCGATTACTCCCCCCCCCCCCCCCCCCCATAAAAAACTTCTACAATACCACAATGCCCCCGTGATTTGCAAGTTTACAAAGGCAATTATTTTTTAAAATGCAATTCGTATAAATAATAGTCATCGTATTAGTTCAATGTTGTTGTCTATAAAGAAATTTAACAACAAGTCTAATGTGTTTTCAGATTATATTTATACTAAAAAATTATTAAACATGTGAAAAATTCACCAACCGTGCATCGCACGGGTGTTCTATGGATAAGACTAAAATTACTATGGATATAATGTCATTGTCATTTGATGTGACAATTAAACATAAGCTATATGACTAAAGTTACTACTGTAGTCAATATACTTCAGAGATCACATTTTTATATACAAATTTTATTTTGGTCATGATCATGTAATTATTTCAAAAAGATTAAATGCAAAAAAAAGAATACCTAAATTTGTCCTCTACAATAGTAGATGACTTATTTGAACATGTTCACATAAATTTATATTTACGCATAGTTTAAGAATGACATAACAAATTTTCACATATTTGCACTCTCCCTGATTTGCCAGTTTACAAAAGCAATTCGTTTAACTAATGCAATTCGTCTAACCAATGCAATTCGTATAGATATAAAGCCGCCCTATTACTTAATCATTATAAATAATTTTCCTTCATCCTAACTAAAATTTATAAACCTTTTAATATGGAAAAATTCTTTGCTAAAATTCTACTGGAAGAAAGGATTTTATCAAGGGTTAGTGCGAGACAAAATGTGGTAATTTCTCAATCATTCATTAACAGCTCCACATATTAGCTTGCCATTCGAATGTGCTATGTATTTTGGATGTAATAATACTTAAACATGACTTATCTTGGTTCTGACAACGTGTCAAAGGTAGATTCTACGACTGATCTAATGGCAGAACTGCACACTAATGAATTCCTAAATAGCATTAAATTGTCTGGTGTACCGAATCACAAGTTGACATTAAAGGTTGGGACCCCAGCCATGCTTCTCAGAAATATTGATCATTCCATGGGGTTGTGTAACGGTACTCGGCTCATTCTCACCAAGCTAAGCGATCACGTTTTGGAGGGGAAAATTTTGACTGGTGTTAGTGCCGGACAGAAAGTGTTGATTCCTCGATTGTCCTTGACTCCCTCTGATGGCAACTTGCCTTTCCGATTTCAGAGGCAACAGTACCCCAGTACCCCATTATGATTTCATATACTATGACTATAAATAAAAGTCAGGGTCAATCGTTGTCCCGTGTGAGTTTGTTGTTGAGGAAACATGTGTTCACGCATTGACAACTCTATGTTGCGGTTTCAAGAGTAACCAACAGGCGTGATTTGAAAATTCTTATATGCAATGATAGCGGCAAGACGTCGAATTCCAGTCAAAATGTGATTTATAAGGAAGTTTTCAATAACGTGTAGCGTTGCATTCCGTTCCGTTTTTAACAAATGCCTATAGTTCATTGCAGAATTATTTCGGTGTACTTTAATATTATATTTCTATGTTTATTATTTGCTGATCTTGAATTGTGTACTCTGTAACTTATCACCAACGCTTTTGTACTGTTGTGAATAAATCTTTTGTGTCGATTGTTTTGAAAACATTATGAAAGAAAAAAAATGGGATAAAAATTCTCCGACCGTGCATCGCACGGGTGATTTACTAGTGTCATAAAACATAATAATATGTTTGGAAAACACCCAAAACTGGATTTTCCAGTCCGGGTCCGGACCAATTTTTCCCATGTTGACTGGGGTTTTCCTTTTTACCCATTTCTGATTTTTTACTAACAGGACAACTTTTTGGTCTGGGTCTACCCGGCCGATTCGGGTCAGTTTTTTAAAGGGTAATTTGAGTTTGCATCCCATTTTATTGTCCAAATTGGACTGCACCCCATTTTTTAAAAATTTTTGCTTTTGCACCTCAACCCCATATGAAAAGACAAAAATGAGGTGCAAATTCGTATTAGTGTATGTATTAGTAAGATTAATTGATCGAGATAGGACTAAAAGTTAAATATTCTTGAAAGTATAAAAATAAGGCCATGATGTTTTCGCTTCATCTAATACGAATAAAATGAGGCTGAATGCCAAAACTGCACATTTTTATTGTTTAAAAAATCCCTCATTTCAATTTTATGGAGCAGCTGGACTCGTTGGCATGCTAATTTTCTTGAACAGATGAATTGAAATAATGTAATCTTGACTAGTTATAAAAATTTCAACTTCATTGCATATGTACAAAAAAAGACATCTCGATTGTAGCACAGGAATAAATTTAAACAGGGGTATGTTAGCTTTTGCACAACTGTGGCAAAAACATTGAATAGAAGCATATTAGTCCCAAAATGAGAATAAAATACAGACACTCCTATTGTAGCATTATGAGTATGATGATGATTCGGTCTTATATGGGGCCATTTTTTCGTTAGGTTGTGTAGTGGTTTCTTTGTTGCGCTTTGATATGCTACTGTACACATGTATATTTTTTCAGTGATATGCATATGTGATGGGTGAAAAAGTATAAAAAATAACATAGAGAAAAACCAGAGACATTCATATGATTCAAGATTTACAAATTCATTTCTGTCAAATTTTTGTGAATAGGACGTCTCAACCTTGACAAGTTCTATGCATTCACGCCGATATACAAACGCAATCGGAAAGTGGCAGATAGAGGAGGAAGCTGGATTCACCAAGATGGGATTGGATGTCTTATCCGAGGTTGGAGAGCGCGTCCAATCGGAAGAAAGAGTCGCTACGCCTTTTGGACACACGATAGGAAGCGCACAGAGTTTCGCATGGAGGCATGGAGCAATACATCTACTCTCGTGCACCGTTGCCGCCATCGCATAGTCTACGGGTGTGTAATTTTGATTTCATTACATATAGTTGAATTTTGTAATATTAATGCATTAATCAAATCCAACTGTCTTAATGTTTCAGAGCCATGATGTTGCATTGGTGGTAATAACCCGACAACAACAATGACAAAGTGTGTATCTTAGCCTCTATTTTTTTATGTCATTTAATATAATATATTTATATTATTTATAATTGTAATAGATATCTTGCGGACTGACAAAAAAAGGTATCTTGTGGAAAAAGTAAAAGCCAAAAAAATACCCTAAAACTGTGCAATGCAGAATATGAGCAAATCTATCATAGTATGCCTTGATTTTGCATTAAAAGCCCCGAGCCCCCGACTCCGTTGATCTCTCTTGGAATGTTTTAAAGTATTCATAAATGGTTTTGAATTGTTGTCCCCTCACATACAGTCGAGAATTCGTTTAGTTTCTGTTAATTGTTTAGTGGTTGTTTAGTAACAACCTCAAAATACATCTACATTTGGTTTTGAAGCTTGGGGTTCCATGAGGTTGACTAGATATCAAACCATTTTTTGCTTCAGCTGTATTGGGTACATAGAGTTCAAACTGATGCTTTTTTTTGACATTTTTGTTCTACTTCCTGGGGTCTAAACAAGTTGTTATTTCCTGTGTTTTCCGGGTAATTCCATCTTTCATTGTTATTCTTGTTTCCATTTGGAAAGGTTGTGATTGATGACCAATTGAACATCCATTTGAAACAAATTTGGAAGGATTATTGTTAGGGACCTACTTAGAAATAATAATAAATAGAATAGTTGGTTAATAGCGTTTCTGTTATTAGCTATTAACTATAGTTGGGTGAGCTGTAGGTCTATAAATAGAAGAAAGATGATCAGAAGAGTAGACTGATATTGAATTGTAAACTGTACGCTAGTGGTTGCCTAAGGCCAATCGGCCATTGTTGCCTATTGTTGAATAAGAGTTGCCTTTGAGTTCTAGAACTCTTTTCTGTATATCGGTTAGATATTCTACAGGAATCTAACATATATTCTCTGATACCAATGATACCAGTCAGGTTATCTGATACCAAAATTTTCTTTTATTATTTGGTTGGGACTTGGAAACAGACTAGCTACATCTGATAACCTTTTGTATATTGACATGGATAGAACATGTTGCTTTTCTAAAGAATCACATGGAGTCTGTTAATCATTTGTTCTTTAACTGGAGCAGCATGGTTGGAGATACAAAAGTGGCTGAAATTCAAGAGAGATGTGCATCAAATACTATAGAGGTACAAGGATGAGAAGTAAGGTGATCCGGCTATTTCTTTGTTGTGCTGTTTACTCTATTTGGAAAGCTAGGAATGATCATATTTTTGCTCAAAAAACAGTTACTATTGAAGGCCTTTTGGTTCAGATTAGACTACTTATATATCGGGTTTTGTTTAGACTACTTATACAAGGGACATACCCCTATTTTTGTTTAACAACTGCCTAAGCCACTAATATGGATAAAAATGATATCCCTATTTGCCGGCTCTTCAAGAAATGCGGACCACTCATTTTCAGTTTTAACGAAAAATGCTGACTCATCTTTGTAAATAGCTTTTGAAAACCAGAAAGTGGACTCGACACTTTCACTAACACGTACACACAACAGCACCTCATAAAGACAACATTGGAGGAGGTTTTTTAATACGGCTTTAGTGTGGCAACTGGCATTATGTGGCGTTCATTTTTTAATGTGGAAAGTGAAGCATTGGAGATGCTCTAAGGTATAGGCCATAGGGTGATCAAATTACCGAATAAATCGACATAACCGAATTAAATCAAAACATTGGTTTTGGTTATCGATTGTCACATTTATTAATCCATTGATTGTTCGATTATTACTTGATTAGTTGATTTGTAAACTTCTGTTTCAGTTGGTTACCAATAACAGATCAACAAAACAACTGTTTGTAATATATATATAAAAAAATACAACTCTTTGTACTTCAAAATTAGCCCAAAATAGTTATGGCCTAGCACACCTGCTCTTAATAATTAATATCCAAATCGAAATTTAATTAAATGAACTAAGTATTATCCTACCTGAACTTTGGGGACATTTTCGTAACTCTATTTCCGTGTTTCTGTAGAATTCCAGCTCCCAGCAAGCCCATTACATCCTCCATACCATGGGATGGTCTTCCATCTCCTGCCCACTGAAGAGAAGCATGGAGAGGCATGGAGAGGAGGCATGGGTTGTAGCATGGGTTGTAGCATGGGCATCAATGAATATGTCTCCAGCCTTGCCTATAAATAGAATGCTCTTCCCTTGTTCAAAGACATAAAAAATTCGGAGTGAAAGAGTGAGAGCAATATTCATAGAGTGTGAGTGTATAAGAGGGTTGGTTTTTTTTGTAATAGTTGAGTGAGAGAGTTGCTCCTCCTATTGTAATTCTGTTCTGGTTATGAATAGAAGAATTTTCCAATCCTAACAAGTGGTATCAGAGCCAGTTTAATCCAGAAACCCAGATTTCTTCATTCTGCCCGAATTTTTGGTCAAAATTTTTTTGTTCCAGAATCTTGTTTTGAGGCCACCATTAGAAAGCTCTCGTTCTGAGGATTCCAAAAATATATTTTTCGGAATTTTTTGACCACCGGAAGGCCTCCAAACGTCCGGTCAAAGTTTCTCTCTCCTGCTAGTCATAGCCGCTGCAGTACTCCAGCCCGGCAGCAACCTCGCCGGAGAAGAAGACCAGTCAGCACGCCACGTCATCGCCACATCATCGCCCAGTCATCGCCACGTCACCGACAGCCGACCCGTTGGACCACCTGCTGTGCCACGTCATCTGCCACGTCATCACACATCACTGTCCAGGTGGTGCCACGTCATCACCCTGGTTGGCTGCCCACTGGTTTGGGCCAGAACCGGTCCGGTTCGGCTTGTGGTTCAATACTCCGGTTCACGCTCTTCCCGGCCGGTTCTTGAAGAGGTGAGACCGGTTCCCACCATTTTCGGCCATTCCGGATTCAACGGTGTGCTCCGTTTGGCCTAATTCAGCTTCCAAATTGAGGTACGGGAATAAGTGTACATTTTTATCATGGAAAAGTCATCTTCGGATACAATGATTGCGCTCACTTCCACAAATTACAACATGTGGAAACCACGGATGGAGGATTTGTTAAATTTGAAAGATTTAGCAGATCCTCTTGATAATAATGGCGTCAAACCAGATAAAAAGACGGATGAAGAATGGGCTAAGATGAACAGAAAAACTGTCGCACAAATCCGACAGTGGATTGATCATAGCGTGTTCCATCATGTTTCTCAAGAGCAAAGTGCTCACACACTATGGGAAAAACTTAGTAGCATGTACCAAGCAAAAACTGCTCGGAATAAAACGCCGCCGATGAGACGATTAGTGAACCACAAGTTACGTGGTGGCATTTCTGTGTCGGAACACACGAGCCAGTTCCAGGATCTTGTGAACCAATTGAGCACCACCGGATGGGTCCTCAAAGATGAAGAACAAGCAATACTTTTGCTTAGCTCTCTACCTGATAATTGGGAGACTCTTGTTGTTACTCTCAGTAATTCTGCCCCAAATGGTACCGTGACTATGCAGATGGTCACGGACGCCTTGATGAATGAGGAAGCACGAAGGAAGGAAGCTGGGACTGATCAGTCTTATGCTCTCGTCTCAGAAACCAGCAGGCGAGGGGGAGGCAGAAATGGAGGTAGAGGACGAGGTCGAGGCAGAGGCAGAGCTCGAGGTCAAAGTAGAGGGAGATCTCAAGCTCGAGGTCAAAGTAGAGGGAGATCTCAAGCTCGAGGAAGATCACAAGAGCGGGGAAAGTCCGTCGATACCAATACTTGGTTCGAGGGCTATTGCAACCATTGTGGTCATTACGGGCACAGAAAGAGGGAATGCCGAAAGTTTCTACGGGAGCAGCCTCAGACGAGTCAAAGTTCAAGCAAGGAAGATGGTGAGACCATGGTCACCATGGCACCGGACATTGCACTTGTTACTTGCGGAGAAGAAGCATGCCTACACGTAGGTACGCATGATATTGAGTGGGTGATTGATACCGCTGCATCATTTCACGCCACTCCGCACCAAAGTCTATTTGCAACTTATAATTCCGGAGACCATGGTGCTGTGAAGATGGGAAATACAAGTTTCTCAAACATTGTTGGCATTGGAGATGTGCACATTCAAACAAGTGTTGGTTGCACACTTGTGTTGAAAGATGTTCGACATGTTCCAGATCTGAGATTGAATCTTATCTCAGGACTTGCTCTGGATCGGCAGGGGTATGAAAGCCAGCTCAAAGAAGGTACGTGGAAATTATCTAAAGGCTCTATGATTATTGCAAGAGGTCATATTTGTGGTACTCTTTATAAAACCCATGTAAAGTTGTGTCCTCCAAGTCTCAATGATGTTCAAGCAGAGACATCACCAAATCTGTGGCACCGGAGGTTAGGTCACATGAGCGTGAAAGGACTGACAACTCTTGCAAAGAAGGAAGCAATCTTTATTGATAAAGATGTCGCTCTGGATCCCTGCGAGCACTGTCTATTTGGGAAACAACATCGAGTTTCTTTCAGTTCCACTAGAAAGAATCATTCTGAAATACTCGATCTTATCCACACTGATGTATGTGGACCCATTGAAGAGGAGTCACTTGGAGGCAACAGATATTTTGTGACATTCATTGATGATGCATCACGAAAAGTATGGGCTTATTGTCTCAAATCTAAGGATCAAGTATTTGATCGCTTTAAAATATTTCATACTATGGTAGAAAGAGAGACAGGAAAGAAGCTAAAGTGCCTTCGTTCTGACAACGGAGGCGAGTACACTTCCCGGGAGTTCTCAACATATTGTGCTGAACATGGAATCAGGCATGAGAAGTCGGTGCCACGGACCCCACAACATAACGGTGTAGCCGAAAGAATGAATCGAACTATTGTGGAGAAAGTTCGGTGCATGCTCAGTATGGCTAAACTACCAAAGCCATTCTGGGGTGAAGCTGTGTTGACAGCTTGCTATCTTATAAACAGGTCACCCTCAGTTCCCTTAAACTTTGAAGTTCCTGAGAAGAAATGGTCAGGAAAAGACATTTCTTACTCTCACTTGAAAGTGTTCGGGTGCAAGGCATTTGCACATGTTTCCAAGGAGTTGAGGCAAAAACTTGATCTTAAGTCAAACCCATGCATCTTCATTGGCTATGGAGATCAAGAATTTGGATACCGGTTGTGGGATCCCGAAATGAAGAAAGTTATTCGAAGTAGAGATGTGGTGTTTCATGAATCCCAATTTCATGATCTTACTCCAACAAACAAAAAACAACATATCTCTCATGCTCCTGAAGACGTTCCTGTAGTATCACACGTTCCTATCAACAACGAGGAAGTGAGTGATAATACTGAACCAGTGAATGATGGCCCAATAGTTGTTGATGATGTTCAAGATGGAGGAATTCCTGAGCAGGGGGAGCATTCATCTGAAGGCCACACTGACAACACACAACTTCGACGTTCTACGCGAGGTACTGTTCCACAAAGAAGGTACCCGACATCTGAATGGATCCTTCTTACCAGCGAGGGGGAGCCAGAGAGCTTTCGAGAAGCTCAATCTCATCAAGACAAGTCCAATTGGTGGGAAGCCATGAGAGATGAGATGAAATCCTTGCAGAAGAACCAAACTTATGACTTGGTTCCACTTCCCAAAGGAAAGAAAGCCTTGAAAAACAAATGGGTTTTTAAGGTGAAGAAAGATGTCAAGGGAAATATTGTGAAGCACAAGGCAAGACTCGTGGTCAAAGGATTCCAACAAAAACAGGGAATTGATTTTGATGAGATCTTTTCGCCGGTTGTGAAGATGATGTCGATCCGAGTGGTACTCGGGTTGGTTGCCAGTCTAAATCTTGAACTTGAACAGATGGATGTGAAAACAGCATTTCTCCATGGTGATCTAAAAGAGGAAATATACATGGAGCAACCCGAAGGTTTCCAAGTTCCAAAGGAAGAACATCTTGTTTGCAGGTTAAAGAAGAGCCTGTACGGCCTCAAGCAAGCCCCGAGGCAATGGTACAAGAAGTTCGATTCATTCATGGTGAAGCACCAATACAGGAGAACAGTGGCAGACCATTGCGTGTACTTGAAGAAGTTCCCAGATGGAAAATTTATCATCCTTCTGCTCTATGTGGATGATATGCTGATAGTAGGCCAAGATGTGTCCCTCATCAACAACTTGAAGCAAGATTTGTCTAAGTTTTTCGATATGAAAGACTTGGGCCCGGCGCAACAAATTTTGGGCATGAAAATTGTTCGTGATCGGAAGGCAAGGAAGTTGTTCTTATCACAAGAAGAGTATGTTGAACGCGTGATCAAAAGGTTCAACATGGATAATGCCAAGCCTGTAGGCACTCCGCTGGCCAATCACTTCAAGTTGAGTAAGGAAAGTTGTCCTTCTTCTGAGAAAGAAAAGGAGATGATGAAAGCAGTACCCTACTCTTCAGCAGTAGGAAGTTTGATGTATGCAATGGTGTGTACAAGACCTGATATTGCTCACGCGGTTGGTGTTGTAAGTAGGTACTTGTCAAATCCAGGAAGAGAACATTGGGAAGCTGTCAAATGGATACTTAGGTATCTGAAGGGTACATCAAAGCTATGTTTGTGCTACGGGGGAGCGAAACCAATCTTGGAAGGTTATACAGATGCTGATATGGCTGGAGATCTTGATAGTAGAAAATCTACTTCAAGTTACATATTCACACTAGTAGGGGGGCCCGTCTCATGGCAGTCCAAGTTGCAGAGGTGTGTAGCATTGTCTACGACAGAAGCTGAATACATTGCCGCTGTTGAAGCCGGGAAGGAGCTCAAGTGGCTGAAACGTTTTCTCCAAGAGTTGGGCTTTCCTCAAGAGGAGTACATCATTCATTGTGATAGTCAGAGTGCTATGGATCTTAGCAAGAACTCGATGTATCATTCACGCACAAAACATATCGATGTTCGATATCACTGGCTTAGAGAAGCAATTGAGGAAGATGAACTAAAGCTCTCCAAGATACACACAAACAAAAATGCGGCAGACATGCTAACTAAAGTGGTACCACACGAGAAGCACAAGCTATGTACAAGCATCATTGGAATGAGAGAATTACAGAAGAAGCTGGAGGGGGAGATTTGTAGAATTCCAGCTCCCAGCAAGCCCATTACATCCTCCATACCATGGGATGGTCTTCCATCTCCTGCCCACTGAAGAGAAGCATGGAGAGGCATGGAGAGGAGGCATGGGTTGTAGCATGGGCATCAATGAATATGTCTCCAGCCTTGCCTATAAATAGAATGCTCTTCCCTTGTTCAAAGACATAAAAAATTCGGAGTGAAAGAGTGAGAGCAATATACATAGAGTGTGAGTGTATAAGAGGGTTGGTTTTTTTTGTAATAGTTGAGTGAGAGAGTTGCTCCTCCTATTGTAATTCTGTTCTGGTTATGAATAGAAGAATTTTCCAATCCTAACAGTTTCGCCTTATCTTCTAAAGTTCTTTCTCCATCGGCAGTTAGGCCCATCACTCTGGAAATATCCGACCACTTCTTGACCTTCTGCCTAACTGCTTTCATCATTTTACTTCTCCACGGGAAGAAGTAATTTTGATATCGTTTCTCAAGTTATGTCATTTTAAAATGTCATGTCAATGCATATTCCAAAAGCACTATATTACATTAAGTACATAGAAGTTGATTATAGTTGCGGGAGCACTACATTGAGCATTTTTATAATACTCAATAGAGGATGTTTGAGTTCAATAAAAATGTCTCAATGCTCAACTAAAAAACTTATAACTTTCATATTAATGCTCATTTTGTAAATTACGTGTGCTCAATTGGTACTTCTATTATGCTCATTTTAAAAATGGCATAATAATACATATTCCAAAAGTACCATATTACATTATATACGTATATTAAAATTCATAGGAATTGGTTATAGATACTACCTCCGTCCCAAAATGATTTGCAAATTTGACTTTTCTTGGTCAAACATTTTCATTTTGTTCGCTTTATTAAGATGTCAATTTTTAATTATATTTTAATTTGGAGTTTACAACTTTGAAGAGATTTGAATTTAGTTTATGAATATGTAAATTTTAATTATTAAAAATTGAATTAATTATCAATAGAAAAGATTGACTTTTATTATTGGTTGACCGAAAAATGTTGACTTTGCAAAACAAATTGGGACGGAGGGAGTATAATATAATGAGTTTTTATAAAAGAAAAAATAAGAAAAAGAAAGTGAATTACGATATATGAAGTTGATTCACAATACTCATTATTCGACTCTTAATGCTCAGTAGAATACGTCTGATGCTCATTAGTTGTGTGCTAATTCTCATCTAACAAAAACCGAGATTTTCACTGAAATTACGAAAATGCCACCGTTTTTTTTGTTGTGATATCAACTTTCTTGTAATAACATGGTACTCATTATTAGACACTTAATACTCATTAAAATTGTACTATTGCTCATTATTAGTACACTAATGCTCATTTAACAGAAATCGCATTTTCACATTAGTTGCAAAAATTCCACCAAATTATTTTGCTATTTTTCCCTTGGGCCTGTTACTGGGCCGGCTGTACGGTGCTCACCGTACAGCTGGATGTACCATATACTTACTCGATTTGGGTGGTAATTTCAATCGCTTCATATCGAAGAGGCTAACACTAAGGACATGTTTACTTCACCGGTTATTAAACGGTGCTTATTAAGACCCGTGTTAATAAGCGGCGCATAAAATAAACAATGTTGTAAGACCGTGTTTACTTCAAACGGTTTAAAACACCGCTTAACATTAAAATGTCCAAAATAACCCTATATATATATATATATATATGCACACAAACATTCATGAACACAAGTATATAATATAATATGTGTACCCATACCCCTAACCCCTTACCCACCCTACCTTACCCCGACCCCACCCCACCGCCTACCCCTACCCCCTACCCTACCTACCTGACCCCACCCTACCTACCCGACCCCACCCTAACCTGTCCCCACCCTACCCTACCCCCGACCCCATAGGCCCCTACCCCCATAGGCCCGTTAGGGGTAGGGGTAAGGTGGGGTCGAGTAGGGGTAGGGTAGGTGGGGTAAGGGTAGGGGGTGGGGTGGGGTAAGGTAGGGGTGGGGTCGGGGTATTGTGTGGGTCGATTAGGTAGGGTAGGGGTGGGGTGGGGTCGGGGTAGGTGGGGTAAGGGTGGGGTAGGGTGGGGTCAGGGTAGGTGGGGTAAGGGTAGGGTGGGGTCGGGGTGGGGTAGGGTAGGTGGGGTAAGGGTAGGGGTGGGGTGGGGTCGGGGTAGGTGGGGTAAGGGTAGGGTGGGGGTCGGTTAGGTAGGGTAGGGGTGGGGTCGAGGTAGGGTGGGGTCAGGGTAGGTGGGGTAAGGGTAGGGTGGGGTCGGGGTAGGTGGGGTTGGGGTCGAGGTGGGGCAGGGATAACAATAGGTTACGGGCAAGGGGTAAATTCGGAAACTGAAAAAGCTTAAAGTGCCGCTTAATTAATACATGGGGGTAGGGGTGTGCACCGGTCCAAAACCGGACCGGACCGGACCGGAACCGGTTAGGACCGGAACCGGAATCATCATTTTCTGTGGACCGAAGACCGGACCTGAATCTAACCGGTCCGGACCGGTCCGGACCTGAATTTTCCGGTCCGGTCCGGGTTTGACCCTAATTGACCCGGTTTTAAAAAAAGACATACGAAGTTTTATCTTATAGTGTTCTTAGTCGATCGAATTTTTTTATAGGAATAAAGCTTGGATGTTGTTGTTTCAAATTATAATTTTATGTGTGAATATGCTAAATAG
This sequence comes from Cuscuta epithymum, assembly GCA_945859915.1. Taxonomy (NCBI): domain Eukaryota; kingdom Viridiplantae; phylum Streptophyta; class Magnoliopsida; order Solanales; family Convolvulaceae; genus Cuscuta; species Cuscuta epithymum. The sequence continues at coordinate 1,093,941 of CAMAPF010000001.1, forward strand.
ACTAAATAATTGTTTAGCTCATTTATTAATTTTGGAATATAATCATCAAAACTATTCAATTGTAACAATTAGTTTCGCACAATAATTAAAACTATAATCTTTTGTGTATATTAAAATGGCAAAATCTATTGTAGAGTAATAAAAACAAAATTATGTCCAAAAATATACTCGTATACACTACATACACACCTACAAATAAAGAAACAAATAAAAAGCGATTTGGAAAAATCAAACAAATATAAACTACGATCATAGTAGTGCACACCCGAACAAAAAAAATCATAAACAACTTAGGAAATAATTAGACAACAAATACACACTTCGTATATATTCGTTTATATAATAAAAGACAAAAGTAAGCCATAAACATACTAGTAAGCCAAATATAAATGGACTAATGATATAGAACGAAGTATATATTTTATAGAACAATATGTTACCGGTCCATTCCGGTCCGGACCTGTTTTTTCCGGGTTTGACCCGGACCGGACCGGAAACCCGGAATCTTGAAAAACTAAGGACCGAAACCCGGACCGGTTAATACCGGTCCGGTCCGGACCGGTTCATTCCGGTCCGGTTCAGGTCTAAAATACGGTCCGACCCGGTTAATGCACAGCCCTACATGGGGGTGGTATGCTTAATAAGCGGCACTTTAAGCACCTCTTTCGGTTAGTAAGCGGCTTTTTAAGCAGTGTGCGTGTTTACTTCACCTGTCTTACTAACCTAACTGTGACTTTAGCAGCGAAGTAAACACCTCCTAAATTTATACGAAGCACATGGTGTATGTCGGTATGATATTTATGATGTTGGTTCCTCTATTACCCCATTTTTGTGAATGGTGAGTTGCACGTACAGTTCATCTTGAGAAAGTTTGTGATGCATGATGAACATGGACAATCAATCAAAGGGGTGTTTGGAACTAATTATGTTTTATGCTTCTTTTTTAAAGCAGAAGCAGAATCAGAATCAGTTTTCAGAAGCTGGTATCTCATACTTTCTAAAAAAAACTGATTCTGGAAGTAAATTAGAGCATCGGAAGTGCTTCTGAAATTTCACCCAAACACTCCAGCTTCAGATTCTGCTATCTGGGATTAAAACTTATTTTTATTTTAAAGAAGCAATAAAGCCTAGCAATCTAATTACGTATGCTTCAGAGCTTAACGGAGGTGCTTTAGAATTCAAATAATTACATATTTTAAATAAGCAATAAAAAACAATAAGGGAGTTGTTTCCTAATTACATACTACGGAATATAGGGTACCAGACTCGGACCCGCTAAGTGAACAAGAGACGCAGACCCGGACTTGTTTACCCGTCGGGTCTGAAATTTTGGACCCGGACCCGGACCCAACGAGTCTCGGATCTGGGTCGGGTAGATCCGCTAAAAATGAAACATAGGGCAATTGCACAAACTAGCAAAGCTTAATCAACAATATCCTAAGCTTTAAGCTTGCATCTTTCTGGAGGACCATCTCAAAATCAGCCATGGATATGTTAGATATTAGGATTTATGTCACTGGCTTTGCCTACCGACTTACCGAGCCCGTCCATAAGGGTTAGTTTGAGTATGATATTGATTATTGAGCACTAGTTTTAAAAAGTTTTTGTAAATACTAAGCCCACTACCGTAAGGGTAATACTGAATTAGTTTGAGTCACAAAATTATAACTAAATGTAAATATTTATATGGTATTACGGTATTTCGGTATACCGAAAATTTATACGGTATATACCGATACCGTACCGAAATAGTTCGGTACGGTAACATACCTTACCAAAATTTTCGGTAAGGAAAAATTTCGGTAAATTCGGTATTTAACGGTACGGTAAGACCGGTATTTCGGCCGTTTCGGTATTTTTCCCCAGCCCTAAGTTTGACTATAGATACTGGTTACTTTATTTTAGGCTTTTAGCTACGCATGTATTATAGAAATACAAAGTCCTATATTACTATATTAGGAGTAGGCATTATATATTGTACGAAGTATATATTAATAAGTCTAAACGGGTACGAGTCCTTAACGGTTCAGAATCATGTGTACCATATCCGACCCCGTTTATATAAAATACTAACGGGTCCGGGTTTGGGTAAACGAAATAAAATATAGACCCATACTCGTTAAAAAACCCGGGTACGGGTCCCGTCCGGGTCTAGACCCGGCCCATTGACATATCTTATTGATACCACCGGTCCACCGCTGGGAAAACTTGGTGGGTGCGCCTAGCAATTTTGGTGGCACGTCGAGGAGGCCCTGTAGGAAATGAGACAATAAAAGTGGAGCGCGACGTAGGATAGCAATGGCTGAGGCGGAGGCAAGGAGAGCGACGGCTGAGGCAGGAATAGTGAAGGCTGATGCGGAGGCAAGGATTTCCACGGCTGAGGCACAGGCTAAAATTCCTGCTTGGGAGGACGGCGTTGACGAGATAACGGTGTTGTATAGAATTTCCAAGGATGATGTACTCTTGAAGACAGACGAGTGCTGGCCTGCATTTGATAGGTCTTTCCCAAAAAGAATAGCTAAAGTTTATAACAACCCTCATCCGAGATTTTTTTCGCCCCAATTTCCCCGACTCAAGAACATTTACGAGATCGACCCCGAGAAGCTTTCTGGTTATCTTTTTGCAGTATCCACTGTTTTTTTTCCTAATCAATCAAATAAGCTAAGTGGCATCCTTTTTTGCAGATGAATTTGGTGAGCCTACGGAGAAGACATGGCACTTTATCACTTTACACTCAAATGGTTTCTTCAAGTTACCAACTTTGGAAGTTGTTGGAGGCATTGGATACTGGAAGGTCCTAAGAGAAACTGATGGGATGAAGTATTTCCAGTACTACCGGGGGAAATATCCGGACGGCCTACAGACTGATTGGTTGATGGATATGGAAAAACTTCCTGCACCCCCGGTAAGCCCCCCAACTACTGTTTATAGCATTATGCATTTCAAATTGAATAAATTGACAAAAAACTTATTACTTTACCCACTTTTCGCCTTTGCATGTGCTCTTGAGAAAGTGATTTAATCGATCGAAATAGTTGGTGGTTCCGGTAAAGAGAAGTGCCTTTTAAAAAAAGTTTTATTCAACTACGTATTAGTAGTATTTAGTGAAGAAAACAATATTTTCATTTCCTTAAAGCAGGGTAGTCGATGGCGCAATTGGCGATTGCCATTTGTCGCCAATGGCGTTTTAGGGGCTCCTCACTACAAAACATCGCTATGGTGTCAACAATACCTGGGATTACCTGAGTTATTGCCAGAACCTTGCCTTCTCCCATCACCATAGCCTGTGCCATAAGTGCCATTTCAGAAGTGCCACTGTTTGACGATTGTTTATAATGTTTTTTAAGAGGCCCAACTTAATTAGAGCCTTAGGTGTACGTGTGTTAACTCATCAGTCCAGGGAAAACTACTTTTTTAAACCCAGATGACTAAGGATGTTCTAACTTGGACTTAGTTCAGTTTCAGACCAGTTCAAACTAGACCAAATTTCGATAGTTATAAAATAAACAAAGATCAAACATTTACGAGACCATTTAAGGGACCAACTCAGACCATACCTAAATTTTTTAGTTCAAGTAAAAACGTTCTAAGATCGTCTCACGTGTGCGTGAGTCTTATCGGCAACAAGAATTGCGGGCTAACGGCTAATAATATCAAAGAATAATAACGGGGGCTGTAACTCTGTAAGAGATCTGAATGGCCAGTTACCACCCAATGCCCACTCGACGACCGTCCAGAGCTCTCTTGACTACCGCCCAGCGACCAGCGACCAGCAACCACCTGCGCGGAAACCACGACCACCCAACAATCTCTAACATTACAACTCGGGGCTGTGCTTCCACAAAGAAAAGACACCGTCACACAGGTAACTATTACTTTTTTCCAGCTATTTTGTGTGTAAGTCTATAACTGAATACACACACATGCTTCTAATCCTTATATAAAATTGTGTATTATGTATATGTTCTACACACATATATGATGTACTTTATGTCTTATGTACTCTGTATGTCGTTATACTTAAAATGTATGTTGTACTATTGTGCATGTAAGTATGCTATGAATATATATGCTTTATATTACATACTTACGGAGTATTTTATAATGTATGTTAGGTGCATGTATACTGTATCTTAGAGGAATGATCATGTACATATGGATGTACGGGGGGCTCCGTACGGACAAAGCCATTAGAGGCCCTTCCGGGTGGAATTTTTTTATGAAATTTTTTGAGCATGTTCTTCATCAAGTCTAGTTTATCCATACCAAATTTCAGCTCAAAATTCGATCGGGAAGGCAGTCAAATAAATTCTTGAAATATATGGCGCATTCTGCGCACATATAATGTGCAGTATATTTCAAGAATTTATTTGACTGCCTTCCCGATCGAATTTTGAGATGAAATTTAGTATGAATAAACTAGATTTGATGAAGAACATGCTCAAAAAATTTCATCAAAAAATTCCACCCGGAAGGGCCTCTAATGGCTTTGTCCGTACGGAGCCCCCCGTACATCCATATGTACAGGAACAGCCCTCCTGTATCTTATATTGCTATTTATATTATGTATATTATCACCATCTAGATTGGAGCCAAAGATTGACAATTTTTTGGCTTAGGAATATGATGAAGTGAAGCACGATGACTCACTAAACTGTCTGCGCTTCTTTGTTATTAAGCCGTAGTCACATTCATGCAATTTTTGACGTGATTTTCACAATGGATCATCCAGAAACAGTGTCTCTGTCTCTGTACTTTTAGTACAGGGGTATGGCTGTGTACATCCTACCTCCCCTTTCCACACTGTAGGTGGGAGCCTTTGTGGCACTGGGGTAATGATGATGGTGATTATTGTATTGTGTATAAGTGACTAATTGTATAAGAATACAGTATATTTTGTTTATTGAAATATTGTTTTATAGATTTATAGTATTAATTTGATGTCAGTTTTATCACTTCATTTTTCTGTACTTTTGTGTTAGTTTTAAACTTTTATGCGTAGTATCATTTAGGCTTATGACAGTGTTTTAGAGTTTTAGTGTTATGTCTGTTTTATGTTTGGTTAATGTTTTTTTGTTTAGTTTGACAATATATTTAGTTAGGTACAGTGTGTCGAGTACTCCAGTTTTATTTTTAAGGTTTTATGTTGAATAATGCTTTGTGTTTGATTAATGTGATTTGTTTAGTTTTACAGTATATTTGTTATTCAGTTACTGTGTTGACAATTTGATGTTTTCATTTCTCAGAATGTCAAGTGTGTATGCATGGGAGCATTGTCAAAGGCTGAAGCACAAGGGTTTTTGGTGCTTTGGAATGCAACTTCTATTGACATGCAACTTGTAGAAGCGAGTCACTGCAACACTAGGTTAATTTGACTTGGTCCTTGCAGATAAGAAAACAGCCCTCCAAGCTTTAAATTCACTTTCTGCAAGACATGAATTTGTTATGGTTATTAAATTGGTTTGATTTCAATATCTTTTAGTACTATTATGGTTGCTCGACTCTTTAATCTGTGGTTAAGTCATACAACTGTCTTGTCTATAGGTCATATCTATACTTGTTAGTTTTAGTGTATCATGGCATCCCCATCCTCATCCGCATCCCCATTGCCATTGCCACGGCAAATTGCCCCTGCGCCATAACTGTCACCTTGTGACATGACAACTTTGCCTTAAATGTCTTCTATTGGCCGCCAACAGTCCAACAAACTGCAATGAAACTTTGAAACCACTCACTGGAATGGATCTTTGAAACTTTCTGAATTCTGATTTCATCATTTAATTGGCTTAACTTACAAGGTGTCTTTATCTTTCTCCTTTTTTCTCACAGCGGATTGATACGTACGTCAAATGTAAGATATACCTGCAACCCGAGGAAGCTGCTGTGGCTGTAACTGTAAATTATGTCCTTCCTCCAAACAGAGTTCTTGAAGGAGGAATTCCTAAAAGCTCTTGATCTCTTGAAGCAGTGCCTGTGAGCTTTTGGTTTTCTAAATATGTAGACTTTGAGGATCCATTGCTGAAAACATGATCTTTTTATGTGTATCTAATGTCTAACTTTGATAATTATCTCTTTCTATTTCTTTGATAATGTCTAAATACTGATGGCATGAGATTTAGCGCTGGTGTTCTTTTTTATTTGCTTCTTTTATTACCAATTGCATCCTTAGCTTGTCCCACTGTGTATTTGGGTTGATCGACTAAATTTATTTTGTCCCAATGTCCCATTACTGATTATTCTGTCTAATGCATGCTCTGGCTTACGTGTGATCAGCTTACTGCATTTCATGATAGTAAGGAAGATATTCCATCGATCATGCATTCATCATTGTTCCTTCAGTTCCTTGCCTAAGCTAGATAAAATACCGAGAAGCTCAACAAAGTAGAGCTTGAGCTTGAAAACATTGGCTTTGCATGTTTTTGAATAGCATACGAGGAAATTTGTACCAAGTACATACGTGGATAGCACTGAATTTCAAAATAGGAATTTGTGCTTTATGTTTTGTTTTTGTGTTGTCCTATGTTTTATGGTATTCGTTTCTTCTTTATTTCTCTTCATCTTCATGAAAACTAGTACTTCCTATAAGAAAATTTTGTCCTAAAATGTTTTTTTATTGGAAACTTGCATATTATATTAAATCAAAACTCGCAATACATTCAGGAGAATTGCAAACAATAAACTAATCATTTGGCACTAGCCTCCCTCTAAACAAACATAACCATAAGCCCATTGCCTCCCTAACTTCTTTATCAGACTTAGAGTAGCCCACTCCAAAAAGAGCGACACTACTCGCTGAAAATGTGAAAGATTTGAGTCTTTGAGGCTATTAGGGGCTAAGTCAATTTGATTGTATCTCAACAGAAATCTAGCAACTAAGGTAAATCAATCTAAAAATCTACCACCCTTGTTAATTGACCTAATAAAAACAAAATATAGATTAGCAAACAAAACATAGCAAAAATAAGTAAAGTTTAGCATGTGGAACTGCGAAATCCATTCCTCAAGTGTTGTTTTCGAGACCCTAGTCAATCTTAATATAATAGTAAAAGAAATCTTACCGTCAAAACTGAAGTAGTTGTCCGTACAAAGAGGAGTCCTGACAATAATTTTAGGATGAGGAATAATAATACTTGATTTTCGTCATCAAATGTGTCCGCGTATAGCTGATAGAGTTAAGCTTCACAATGTTCAGCAAATCCCTTATGTTAAGTTATTTAAAGCTAAATAAATAGAAAGTGAAAACTGAAAAGTTAATTGCTTCAATATCCGACGTTGACCAGCAAAATCTTTTTCATCGCTAGACAGTGACGGACCGTAGTACAGACCCAGGGGGCTACCGCACCTCCAACAAAATTTATTTTTAGTGTATATACATAAGAAAAATAATTTTCTCTCCTCAAAAAATAATTTCGGCCCCCAAAAATTATTTAGAACCCCCAACATGAATTTCCTAAGTCTGCCCCTGTCACTAGAGATTGCAGAAAAGAGCGTCATTGCTCTCTGAAGCGGCGTGCCTTTTATGCGTGAGGATGAAGATGTATTATTTATTGTACTCGTATTAAGCAAGCGTAAGTGAAGATGTATTGCCCTTACATGTGACGTTGACTAGGCATTCCTTTGTTTAGTCTTCCATAGTTCCATATACTGCAAGAAATCAGAGACACAGAGTTCTTAATTTCTACTCCGTATTTATGTAAAAAAAAAAACTACCCCACATTAAAGAGAGAAATGGTGGGTAAGAAAAATGTGAGACCGAGGTTGGAAATTTAAAGGGAAAACTATCAAATAAGCCCCCGTACTATGCCGAAAAAGTCGACTAGGCCCTCGTACTCTACAAACACTCAATTAAGTCCTCGAACTATTAAAAAATGTTCAATTAAGACCTTTTGGTCGGTAAGTAACCGTTTTCCCGGTTAAACGGCGACGATGGCGACGATGTGCTCGAACCCCAGCAATGGCGGCTGCCGGGAAACGGGTTAGATTTAACCGGGAAACCGGTTACTTACCGATCGAAAGGGCTTAATTGAACGTTTTTTATTAGTTCGAGGACTTAATTGAATGTTTGTAAAGTACGGGGTCTAATTGACTTTTTCGGTATAGTGGTATTAACTTTTAATACGGGTACTAAATACATACTGTATTAAAAGTGGTATTAACTCTAATTTGTGATACATTACCCAAAGCGAAGAAGTTTTTTGACCAAGTCTAATTCTCAAATTAGTAAAAGAGGGAATTACACATTTTAATTTGAATGTCATGAAGATGTTTTTTTTCTTACGAAGAATGTCATGAAAATGTTGAAAAACGTATTAAAATCATTTGGTTTTTTATAATAAAATATACCGAGTAAATTTGTGTACATTATGTAAATAAATTTCTATGGTGTATGTACAAAAAATCATGTAAAACGAGTTCGTATATGGTACCACCGGCTGTACGGTGAACACCGTACAGCCGGCCCAGTTACAGGCCCAATGGAAAAATAGAAAAATAATCTGGTGGCAATTTTGTAATTAATGTAAAAATCGCGGTTTCAGTTAAATGAGCATTTGTGTATTATTAATGAGCAATAGTCCAATTTTGATGAGTATTAAGCGTCTAATAATGAGTACCGTGTTATTACAAGAAAACTTATATCACAACAAAAAACGGTGGCATTTTCGTAATTATGTTATTATTATTTTCATTATATCTCATAGAATACCTATTTATCATAAAGCATCATCATTAATCCATAGACAATATGGTGGTTTGTTACTTGGTATTTAATTATTTATCAATAGTTATTTTTCAAAAGATGCCTTACCCATAGTTATGTTTTATATATTCAGAACTCCAAAATGTTTTCAGGTGTCAATGGGTAATAAATAATAATGCCATTTGGAGGAGGACGTATACATGTGTAAATAGACAAACTTAGAAGGTATGAGTAGTAGTAAACCACATTTGATGAGAGTTTGAGTTTATCTTTCTACAAACAAAATTTTACAGGGCAGGCTTTAGTAAAATGTTTGATAGTATGCAGCTAGATTTATATTCCAATCATTCTTTCCTACACAATATGCTTTTTCAAATAAAGAGTGTACACTGTAACAAAAAAAAAACATTGTAATAAAAAAAAATAAAGAGTGTACACATAACGTTTCCTTTTTTCAAATTTACTGCACTCCTTACGGTTTTCAGTTACCTTAGCTTTCTAGTTTTCGAAGTACAGAGGAACGTATAATTTGGTTTTGTTATGAAATGCAAATATATATGTAAAATGCAAATGATTTTTGGTTATCTTTTGAAACTCAACCGTTGATTAATGTTAAAACGGAATAATCAAACATGTTAAGTCTTTTAACTCTAAGATGCATGGTTTCAAATATTTAGTTTGGTTTTATATTTTCAAACTTGCCAAATAGGTAGAAACCTCATTCCCATCTATCCTCTCCGCGATCTTCTCCTCTTCTTGCATCCTCTTCCCTGACTTTCAATTTTCCCTCTTACATGGAAAATTTAATAGTTTTTTCTATCATTTCCTTTATCATAAATTATAGAGAAAATGGTCAAATAAGGCCTTCTACTTTTCTCAAATCGTCATATAAGGCCATCTACTCTTAAAAGTGTCACCAATGCATTCACTTTTAAAAAACGACCATATCAGGCATTATGACCGGTTAAGAACCATCTATTTCCGGTTTCCGCTTACCTGACACTTATTTAGCAAATGTGGCTTTTTCACATGTCAGACGCCTAGTCAGCCTAACTTAGACATACATGGTATAGAAAATAAGAGGATCGATATCCAATCTAGTGCCGGACTCGGGCCGGGCGGCCCGACCCGGTCACTGTTTGAACCGGCCCGACCCAGTGGCCCGGCCCACCGGCGGTTCGGGTCGACCCGGCCCGGTGGCTACCGGTTCTGGGCTCGAGCCCTCCTTTTGGTGAACATGCCCGGGCGGTTCGGGCCCGGTCCGGGCCGGATTTAATTTTTTTTTTGAATTTTTTTTAAGTTTTTGGGTTGGATTGGGTATTTTTGGGCCATTTGAGGTGGTTTGGGGGTGAGGGGGGAGGGTTGGGGGTTAAATAGGAGAAGCCAATATATATATATATATATATATATATATATATATATATATATATATATATATATATATATATATATATATATATATATATATAGGGTGCGGTTCCAATGAGAACGGTGCTTAACGTGAGAACGTGAGAACACTCACATTTAAGCCAATGTGATGCACAATAAAGCTCGTCCGGTGCACATTTTGACTTTTCTGGAATCGAGCTTATATAAATAATAACGGTGGCATTTTGGTAAATATTATGCTTAACATGAAATAGTGCATTGGGCGAGTCTTATTGTGCATCACGTTAAGGTAAATGTGGTGTTCTCACGTTCTCACGTTAAGCATTGTTCTCATTTGATCTTTATTCTATATATATATATATATATATATATATATATAGATTTAGGTTTATGTGAGAAAATGATCTTAGGAGAGTAAAAAAGAACAAATCACAACCATTAGATTAACAAATTTTTTCGAACTACCGTATACATATGTAAATGGCCTTTTTGTCATTTTATCAATGCATTAATTAGCTTAAAACTTAGCTCCGGAATTGGTGGCACTACTTTGACGAGTTGGTATTACGGGGGTATATATATTAACTACTGCCTTTTCAATTGTTTTATTTTATAAAATCATTTCTTTATCTTATTTTTTCTCTTATTATGTGTTCCATGTCCTTTATTCTCTTAAATGCTACTTAGTATGATGTTACTACTCCGTATTAGATTATATTTTTTTATTTTTTTTCAACACTATAAAATTACGTTTCTCTCTTTTTGCCTATCGGTATGCTCTTTAGTAAGTATGTAGTACTTTTTAATAAATATATTGTTTTACTTTGTCACAATATATTTTTTAAAATATTTATTTTCTTCAACTCTCTAATTATAGTTAAAAGTGCATTGAACTAAGCATTCAAAGTGCATGGTATCCAGATTTTTTTATGATGCACCTTTAAAGTGTACAATGTGTATAGAGTATTATTTTTATTAAATTGTGTATAAAGCTTAATTATGCAACTTAAAGTTAAAAAATGTAAGATTCAAAATAAATTGCATATGATTTAAATAAAAGTCTGTCCACTTCATAAATAAAATATTATATTGACTATAAAGTTCATTTTTAAATACTTCACCCGTAAGTGCATAACAAATTAACAAAAAGTGCAACTACTTAATAAATAATTACATGTTCATCTACATTGCACATTTATGCACACTTATGCACACATGACACATCCACTTAATAAATAAAATATTATAGGGACTATAAAGTTCATTTTACTTATAATTTACTTGTAAGTGCATAACAAATTAACTAAAAATGCAACTACTTAATAAATAATTACATGTTCATCTAAAGTGCATTTGTATGTACCCATATTGCACTAAAAGTGAACATAATTGCACTAAAAGTGAACATAATTGCACTTAAAAACATTATTAGGTGTGCATAACTACATGGGTAGAGTGTAGGTCAATGTTATAAAAAGTACAAACTAAGGATGTTTTCTTTTGGACTGAAATTTGCTGGTCTGATGATCTGGTTTTTTTTTTTTTTTTTTTTTTTTTTTTTTTTTTTTTTTTTTTTTTGGTCTGATGATCTGGTTTGGAGTATATTCTTATAAATAAAGTGCATAACTATTTAGAAGATTTTGCATCAAATAAATAACTAAAGTGCATTTCCGAAATCTCATTTTAAGCTTTCTTTTTTTGGATTAATCTCATTTTAATCTATTTAAGTTTTTTTTGAACGAATTTTAAACTAATTAAATTAACTTTTAAATTGGCAATGATCGGTTAAAAAATGGGTATGATAAATATGATAAATAAATCGTAGCACTATTTAAATTTGATACTCCATATTAAGAACCACTTTTCATGGAAAGTAAGTTAATAATGCCCATTTTAAAGGATATTGTTCCAATATTTATGGAAACAATATGGACCGTGCATGTGATAAATTAAATAAAAGCATTAAAGATAAGTTTTTAGGAGGTACGGTTCATTTGCATGAGTAAGTATTTTACTATACTAACCTCAGCATTAATTCGCTTACCAACATGTTTAATATATCCCATACGAGTACCACTTAATTGCAAGAGTGCCATCAGTCATTTAAAGTTGATCTTAACCATTCAATGTATACAATTGATGGTTGGATCTCATTCTTTTTCCCTCTCCTGGAACATGGTTCTCACATGAACCCTCCCCTATATATATATATATATATATATATATATATATATATATATATATATATATATATATATATATATATATATATATATATATATATATATATATATATATATATATATATATATATATATATATATATATATACCGGGTGGCCCGGCCCGGTCTGGCCCGGAACCGGTAGCCACCGGTTCGGGCTTGGGCCTCATTTTCCTGAACCGGGGCTCGGCCGGGCCCGAACTGGCCTGAGGCCACCCCTAATCCAATCTAACTGCAAAGTCTGCGACCAGGGTTTTGGAGAAAGACGGAATCCGCTATTGGGGACGATGATTGAGAGTGAGTTCTTCGTTTTGCCGCTTGGGATGTGACTGGGTGCGTTCGTTTGCATTTAAATCTTGCCTTGGGAAGCCGGCAGCAAGAATGGTGACAACAAACGAAAGAATAAGGTTTGATGTTAGATTAGTTGCCAATCATATCCTAAACTGTATATTCCATTTCTTTATCTAGCTTATAGTAATATAATACCACACGCCTATTTGTAATTGTATAATCGTTTTTGCTATTGACCTGCTAAATTAAAACGCAACAGTAACATTGAGAATGATCGTCATAAAACTTTATGTATTTGTGGTACACGTTCTGAATTTAAATTACTATGTTCAATATTACTGATTTGTTTGGGTGAAATACAGTTTAGTATCTAAAGAATTTGCATCTGAACTCTTAAATTTCATTGCTCTATTTTTTCCTCTAACGTATATAGTTTAGTAAATTTCATTACTAACGACGTAAATTTCATTACACTGCAATATGAAATGGTTTACTTTTTATAAAATTATGGATTATGCTCTTTTGAATAGTGGGTTGTCAAACCTTTCAATAAAAAATATCTACAGAATTTACAAGCCTGATATGTTTGAGTAGGTTCAATAAATTGCAAGTATGGAATTTCTTACAAATTTGATTAGTTATCTATTTCAGTACTCAATCTATCAATGTTTTCATTTTCAGAATGTTTTTAGAAGTTGAGTTGAAAATCCACCATAAAGGGAATTTCAAGAAAATGCCAAATCTTGCATATGTAAACGGTGTTGTTGAGAGTATTGTTCTAGATCCAGATAGGATTTCATACCCTCACTTGATGAAGTACATCACAAAGGATATGTATAAAAAAGTGGATTCACTGACATTTAAATTGCCTGACGAGAGTCTAAACAGGTTAAGACCCTTATGTGATGATGTCAGTACTCTACAACTAATTGAGATGGCATTTACTTATGGAGTAGTAGAAGTGTGTGGAGCACGGAATTGATGAACCTGAACTTTTTGGCCACTCACGGTTGCCTGCAACATTAACTGTGGGGGGAAATGATACTTCATCAAGGGTTCTGGCAGACCATCACAGTGAGTGTAAAGACACGAATGAAGAAGAAAAAGACAGTGAAGTAGTACCAAATGGAGAAGGTGAAGATCATGAAGAAGACATGTCATCCGGTGATGATCAAGCTTCCTTAGAGGGTGAAGAAGATTTAAACGATGACAACGATGATCAATTAAAAAAGGCACAAAACGATTGGGTAAACAGTAAGGGTACAGGCACAAGTTCAGAGTCCGAATTTGACGGTAAGGAAGAATGTAGTGAGTATTATGACTCTGAAGACCCCCTAGTTTGCACTCAGATTCTTAAAATGACAAGGGCAATCCGGTGGATTCAAAAGTGAAGAAGAATTTGAAATGTCCATCATACAATCGAAATTCAGATTCCAAAGACCTTGAGTTGTATATGTTGTTTGAAGATGCAAGGGAGTTCAAAACTGCTATAATAAACTATGCAATTCAGTTTAAGCGGGATCTTAGATGGGTTAGGAATGGGCCCATGAGAGTTCAAGTGGCATGTTCTGTTAATTGTCCTTTCAGATGCACGGCTTCATGGGCAAAGCAGTATCATTGCTTTCAGATTAAGACATGGGTGGGTACACACAGATGCAATGACAAATTCAAATTGAAGATAGTAAGTCAAGCCTGGCTTGAAGAAAAGTACGAGAACAAAATCAGAGAAAACCCGTGCATACGCCAAGTTGAATTACAAAAGGAAATACAGAATGACTTGAAAATAAGTGTTAATATCACAAAGGTAAAAAGAGTCATTGTCAGAGTATTAAAAAAAATCAATGCATCATTTGTGGATCAGTTTAGAAGACTTGGAGACTATGGAGCTGAGTGTTTAAGGTCTAATCCAGACAGCACCATCATTGTAAGAACACAGAGGGTGACAGAAGATGGTCCTGAGGTATTTCAACGAATGTATGTTTGTTTTGGAGCTTTAAAAAAGGGCTTTTTATCTGGTTTTCGCCAAATCATTGGCTTAGATGGAAGTTTTCTTAAAGGGATGCTCAAAGGTGAAATATTAAGTGCTGTGGGTAGGGATGCTAATAATGAAATGTATCCAATAGCATGGGCTGTTGTGGAGATTGAAAATACCGATTCGTGGAGGTGGTTTCTAGAGTTGCTGAAAGAGGATCTTGACATTAACAATACATTTTATTGGAGTTTGATGAGTGATCAGGAGAAGGTATGGACTAACTTTATAATTTTGTAAATTTTAAAGTGCCAATTTACTAAACTAACTTTAAAAGTGAGTTACTGTTTTAAGTTTTGAAACGTAAAATTAGTAAATCTAAACTAAAGTGCCAATTTAAAGTTTTTCTTAAATTACTTTATTACTTTAAGTTTTTACATGCTTTAAGTTTACTAAATCTATGAATTTACTGATTACTGAACTTGTCAATTAAGCCATGATAGTATGTGCATCTTAGTACATCTGAAAATTAACATTATGGATCTGCATTTATATATTGTGTGGAAAGCACTATTAAGTGATTACTATGTCTGAATTTTGAAGTTCTAAATAACCCATCTTTACAAATTGTTTGCAGGGCTTAACGAAGGTCATAAAGGAAGTTTTTCCGAATTCAGAGCACAGAAATTGTTGTAGACATATATATGCTAATTGGAGTAAGAAGCACAAGGGAAAATTGCTTAAAAAACATTTTTGGATGTGTGCCAGAAGCACAACTGAAGCTCATTTCGAAGAACAAATGAAAGCGTTGATGAAAGCTGATGCTACAGCAAAGGGAGATTTGGAACTCTATGACCCTCATCACTGGTGCAAAGCGTATTTCAGAACTGTAGTGAAATGTGATATCCTGGACAACAACCTGTCGGAAGCTTTTAATAACACAATCTGAAAAGCTAGGTGCAAGCCAATAATTCCCATGTTAGAAGACATTCGAACTGCCACAATGAAGCGGATTGCTAAAAAGGTGAAGTTTGTGAATGGATGGACTTCCAAGCATGTACCTAGAATATTGAACAAGTTAAATGCCAACACATATCAAAGCATGGGATGGAAGGTTAGTGTGTGAACTCTGTTGGTCTACCATATATATATATATATATATATATATATATATATATATATATATATATATATATTTTATCATATAAATTAATAAAAAACTAGATCATACTGGAGACATTTTATTTATACCCCCTGGACTGTTATAAATGCATACACACGCATTGCCTTCCTGAATTTTGTGTTTTATATTTGAAGACAAATATTTTTTGAATAACCCTTTTGGATTTATGATCCTACTTCCTACCAGTACACTATGCTATCATGTTAAGTATTACTTTAAATATGAACCTGAATATCAACCTGAAGTTTCTAAGCATTTTATAACAGGTCATTTTTAATGGTGATAATGGCTATGAGGTTAAACGCGGGAGCCATCAGTATCAAGTCAGGCTGGAAGCAAGAAGCTGTTCTTGTAGAGCTTGGGAACTGAGTGGAATTCCTTGCCCACACGCTATCTGTGCAATTTTTGACAAAGGTGGGGATCCTGAGGATTATATAGATCCTTGCTATTCAAAAGAGGTGTACCAAAGAATATATTCTTATCACCTTCAACCAATGAATGGAGAGTTGAGGTGGACTAGGACACAAAATAATGATATCGCACCTCCAATTCCCAAAAAGATGTCTGGAAGACCCAAGAGAAAGAGAAAAAGGGAAACCAACGAAGGATTAGGGTCTCAAAAAGGAAGGACAACGATCTCAAGAAAGGGTAGAGTTATGACTTGTTCGACATGTAAGCAGGCAGGACACAATAAAGCAAAGTGCCCGAGCAAGACCTCACATACACAGACAACATCCACAGCACCTACAAAGACAACAACGACCGTCAAACAAGCATCTGCCAGACTAAAAAGAAAAAAACTTAAACTGAAGCACCAAACATTGCACTTGATGCGGGGCCAAAGACTCTACCTGATGCAGGACCCTCTAGTGAAGCCATTTAGTTGTGTTCAGTAGTAATGTCATTGGACATTGATTTAGTTTTTTTGTCAGGCAACGGCATGTATTTTCTGATTTTAGTTATGTTTGTGATGTACTTGTCTTAGTTATTTTATGTCTAAGAATTTGTAGCCTGCACAATGCCTGGAGGCCACTGATTTCAGTCCATGAAATACTGGGATTTTTTTATGTGTGACTGGGGAAGCTTGATGGATTATAACTTTGTTTTGATTAATGAATTGAAAATTAAGTCTAGTTGATGAATATGATTTTCACATGTGCATGTTATAGAGGGAAATTTCCCGCTTTTTATCTCTTTATTAAGATTTGGTTGTCATTGTTGAAGGGGTCAAGTCTGACTTTGAGTTCTTGTAATGGTGATGTTGTTGTTTCATTTGGTTGATACAAAGGCCGGTATAGTGATGAGATCTGAGGTTGAAAATGTTTGACCATTTTCCTGAATTTCATTATATGATTAGTAACTACTACAGACCATATATAGAGTTTAAATTTGTAACCAGCCAAGAAGGAAAAATCAGGGAGTTTGTGATAGATAACATCGACTCCAGTCAATGGTATATTTTTTTAATGCTCATCAAACACTTGATGGCATGTCCTTTCTGCCAATTAAAATGAGCTTTATTCAAATCAATAAATGAATACATAAATAATAGTTTTGCTTTGATAATTCCTGCTATCACCTTTGCTCATGGCTGTCATGGGATATTCTCTGTATTACCCCAATTAGACTTGTTTTCAATGCTATATAAAGTTTCAACTTACCCCTAGTCATTCTTTTACTTCCTATTATCCCCTTTTCTATCTTACACCCTCTTTTGGATATGAGATAACTGTATCATGAACATGTTTACACCAAGAAAGTGTAAACATGTTTTATCAGCCCTCAAGCTACAGAAGGAAGAATTGGAGTTCTCTCAACCAAGAAAAACTGCACTCTTCAGTTCAACCAGGAGTTGGCACATGCAAATGGATTGGCAATATCATCATAGATCAAATATGTTCATTTGAAATGGATTATTTACACCAACTCTTTCTTTGAGACTCAAAATACAGGAATATATGACATTTCCATGCACATCTAATTTACATGTATGTAAAGAAATCAACACACAACAAATAAATATAAAACTAATAAAAGCCTTAATTTTATAAACTGAAATTGCAGATTATATAGTTATGCAACATTACTTCATAGCCATTTCAAGAACTACATAGAAATTCGTTACAAATTCTACTTTAGTACACAAATCATCATAGCCATTGCTACCACAACAAATACAATTACACTTGTAATCAACATTATACAATTTCTCCTTTCTTGAATTTCATATTGCAGTGCAGCTCGTAACTCACTCACTTCATGGAGGGCACTCATATTTTCATCTCTTAACTGAAAAAGTAACTTTCTGCCCTCCTCCCAGCTCAAATCTAAACTTTCCCATTTAGCATCACCCTCTTCTTTCCAAGCAGAGAACTTGCATCATCCTCCCTGCACCTATGTATAAAAAAAATCATAAAATAGCATATTTTCATAAAAACAAGCAATTCCCAGAAAAATCTCCCCAAATGAACCCCCCATAAAACGAAAAAAACCAGAAAAATCGAGAAAGAAATTATCCAAATATTTAAAAAATCCAGAAAAATCCCCTAGAACGAAAAAAATTGCATACAACTGGTTGGAACCAATACTTAGCACTCATAGAACTTATTTTCCATCGTTGGCACCTATAGAACTTCCTACCACTTTCCCTTCCCACACACAATGGTTCTTTTAATCCACAATTACAATACACAGCAGGTTCATAGTAGAGGTTTGAACCATCCTCAAATTTGAAGTGAACGAACTTGAAGACATGCTGATTCTGGAGAATTTGGCCTGGCCTTAGATATGAACCCTAGCTTCTGCTTGGGAGATCGACTTTTGTTGAGGGCATAAACGATTAGGGATGACGTGGACCAAAAATTTACTAAAATCAGGGCCAGATAAGCGGCAACCGGGATTAGGCAGTTCTTAACCGGTCGTATGCCTCATATGGTCGTTTTGTAAAAATAGATGCATGTTGGTGACACTTTTATGAGTAGATGGTCTTATGTGACGGTTTGAGAAAAGTAGAAGACCTTATCTGACCATTTTCTCTAAATTATTTGCTAACCCTTCTTCAAATTATCAGATTCTAGAGATCCAGACAATTTGACGATTAAAAAAAAAGAGAACCAGACAATTTGCGAGGTGGCTAGAAAT
The DNA here is from genome assembly GCA_945859915.1 of Cuscuta epithymum. Taxonomy (NCBI): domain Eukaryota; kingdom Viridiplantae; phylum Streptophyta; class Magnoliopsida; order Solanales; family Convolvulaceae; genus Cuscuta; species Cuscuta epithymum. The sequence continues at coordinate 1,112,835 of CAMAPF010000001.1, forward strand.
TGAAGAAACATACTTGCATATAATTGGTACTGATTTCATTGAATTTGTCTCAGTTTTTATTTCCATTGTCGTTTGGTTTATTAGAGATTTGATGGAAAATTCTAGGATTCCTTATTTTATAAAACATTTGTATGTAGGATATAATAAACTAAATTGAGTTCAGTTGTGCTGATTTTGTTCAGTTTTGTCCCAGATTGTATTTTAATTTTCGTGTGCATTACTATAAATATGATGTCTCTTCTTTGAATATTGTTAACTTCACATTTGTATTGGTTTTTTGTTCATTGTACATGTTATATATGTTCCTACGGAATATATATTCCAATTCTATGTAGAAAAATCTTTTACAACATAAAAACTCCAATATCAAACAGATCTTTCTACATCATAGCAGTTACATGTGCCAAAACATAGTTTAAGTACTCTCATTCCATTTGGGCAATTTTATTCAGGGCATCTATCTATATCTATCTATACTTAATTAATCCACTTAAGTATCCCGCCTAAAAGTGAAAGACATTTGCGTAACTTTAGATATTCTTTTTTCGTTTTATTTTATAACACAAAAGTTTTATAAAGTGATCTTTTGTGTGTCACTTTAGTTATAAAACATTTTCCCCTCCACTCAACGAAATGTTTGAATTGATCAAGATGAGTCTTTATTATTTATATATATATATATATATATATATATATATATATATATATATAGGGATGAGATCACATACAAACAAGGCTTCCCGTACAAAATGCAAATGCATCATGTACGTCCAAATTGGCCAAATCAAAGGCTGTCCGTATAAAGCCCACCGTATCATTCCTTCTGGTGCATTGCAGGGGATTAAAAATGACCGGTCAACTACTATGCACATTTACTAAGTAAGGATAGGGAGGTAAATTAACATTTTTTAAAGATACGAGTCGGTGGAATACATAAGGAAATCCCCAAAGTTCTGCAAATCAAAAAAAGGAAAGATCCAAAGTTTCTTCTAATGCACCTGAGTTGCTTGTTCGAACCCCTGTGCACGGAAATATCAGTGGCGTTGAAGAAGGTTGACGTTTTTAGACATCCATGAACCCTACCAGCCATAATAGGTTGGAACACACCATTTTGATTAAATTTTGGATGAGAAGAAGCATTGATCCGCGTTTTTTGTTGTCTAAAATTAGCAAATGATGACATATTTCAAAGTGGTGTTAACTGATATGCAGTATTAGAATAGTTCGATCAGTGCAATAGTTTGTAATAAAGAATTTAATTGTCTATGTAATTTTGAATGGATTTTCTTTAGCTTGATAAATGAAATGGACACATCTTTGTAATGTAGATTAATATGCAGAGTAGGTACTTATATGGTGCATTAGTTGGTGAAAAGAGATTCAATTAGATTTGGTTTTCTTAAAGGTTAATGAGTCGTGTAATATCAATTAGAATTTGATTAAGGAATTTGTTAATTATTATGTTCTTTACCAGGTTAATAATGTATGGATATTGGAGTGAATATGTGTGGTGGTATGATATTGTGAAGATTGATGCTATGCACACTAATGAGGCCGGAGTGCAAATTGTTTGAACTATGTTGCATAAAAGATAGTGAATTGAGGTGCATGAGATTGAAGTAGTGTAGCAACTAATATGTGCTAAATTATTAAGATATAGTGCAATAGAGAGTGATATTGAGATTTTTGAAAGGATTTATATCAAAGTATATAATACTAAAGGCCAATGATTGTGTGTTCTGGAGATTTGTTTATGTAAGTTCAATATTTGGATGATGTTGTATTTGAAGATGCACTTACAATGTAACTCAAATGCATCTTTACAATGAATATAATGCATGAGGATCGCCGGATATATGCACATACATTCGTTAGTTCAGCAACTTTAACATTTTGAGAAGGGATAATGAACTATGCATCCCATAGCATATGACGATGCACAATAATGATATGTAAGGTGCATATTGTACTAAAAAGTGTTGAGCGCATTAGTTAGATTGATGAACATATGGAAATATTATGCATATAAATATATTGAAAAAAATGCATTTGAACGTGTTATAAAGTGCAAATTGAATGAAAAATGGCGACAATAGAATGTCTTACAATGAATCAGACCGTATACAGTACAAAGCGCTAAAATACAATGAACAAAAGGTAAAATTCAACTCATTTCCCAAATTTAAGAGTTAAATGAGTTCACATATATAAGTTAGTTCAACAACTTTAACATTTTGAGACGGGATACTGAACTATGCATCACATAGCATATGCCGATGCACTGTTATGATATGTAAATATCATAACATAGCATATGCCGATGCACTGTTATGATATGTAAATATCATAACATAGCATATGTACTAAAAAATGTTGAGCACATTAGTTAGATTAATGAACGTATGAAAATATTATGCATATAAATATATGGTTTTTTACAAAAATATTACTAAAATAAAACCTATTTACAAAAATATGATCACTATTAGTTACTACAATGTCATAGTAACTAAAGTATAAAATTGAACATGTGTAACTATGATTTCATTACTACTTTAGTCACTAGTCACTTATTTTTTAAAAATCAAATAACCATTTTATTGATAATCAGATCTTAACTAGAAACATAACAACTAAAAACGCCATATAAAAGTCACTAGTCACTTTTTTTTAAAATAGTCTTCATTTTAATCATAAATATGTAATTATTTCTAAATATATTGAAAAATTCATTTGAGTTTGTTATAAAGTGCAGATTGAATGAGAAATGGTGACAATAGAATGTCTTACAATGAATCAGACCGTATACAGTACAAAAAGCTAAAATACAATGAACAAAAGGTAAAATTTGTCTCACTTCCCAAATTTAAGAGTTAAATGAGTTCACATATATACGTTAGTTCAGCAACTTTAACATTTTGAGAAGGTATACTGAACTATGCATTACATACCATATAACGATGCACCATTCTGATATGTAAGGTGCATATTATACTACAAAGTGTTTAACACATTAGTTAGATTGATGAACGTATGAAAATATTATGCATATAAATATATTGAAATATGCATTTGAGTGTGATGTAAAGTGCATATTGAATGAAAAATGAGTGATTGTAGATTGTCAATGAATCAGACATGTACCCAGTACAAAAGCTAAATACAATGAACAAAAGGTAAAATTCGACTCCTTTCCCAAATTTATTTACAATATACTGCATACCAATACATAGAAGAAGGTAACAAAACAACATAACTAAAGAACTAAATTGATCTTATGAAAACATGTTTGTTCAAGGGACAATTCTTGCTATCATGATGGACATTGCACGATCTATAGAGCTTTTTGGGATGTTTTGATTCTTCAATATACACCTTCTTCAAACAGTTGATCCTCATACCATAATCTTTATATCTGGAAAATGAATAACCACCTACATATATAGCAAAAAACGTGAGAGGATGATTCAAGAAAAACATCATTCTTTTCTTGTGACAATTGCACTATAACACAATTCCGATGACAATTGTGCTACTAAACAAATGCAACCTACATCGGGCATAAATGCATTACATCTTTAGAGTATTCAAAAAATGAAAAAAAACACCTACATAAATATAGACATATTAAAATTATTTTGATATAGTAACAAAATAGCAGTTTGAACAAATTCATGATATACACTACGTGTATTAAAAAATTACTTAAATGATGGAGTCAAATCAAAATAAAGCTATTGTATATTACTAGACATACATGTTGGAATTCCAAAAAAAAATTACGGTGAAAAGAGACACAAGATCATAACCATTTTAAGCTTCTGAATCAAATTCAAATAAGAAGTTCTTACATTGAGACATATGAATGAATTAGTTTTATTATCACATAAACTAATCTGGTCATTAAAGAACACTACAGAGCACTGTAATTATGCAGAAAAGGAAGTCATAGTAGCATGGTTAATTATAGACTTCAATCGAATTTTAAGTAAATAACGCCCAAAAATCTGCATCTCTTAGGCGTTTCACAATTTAGCGAGTTGTTTTGGAATTAAAACAGAACTCAGACGCAGTTTTTTTTTGTATTCAATATCAATTTTAAGAAGATTATTTGTATTCAAAGAAACTTCATAGAACCTTGCCTGATTCTGAATCCATGACATTTGACGACATCGTGTTTACCCTTGCCTTTCAATGACACACGAATGGAGAGAAGCAGATGAAACGCAAGATGGTTGAGTCGCAAGACGTGGTGTTGACCACAGTTATGGAAACAGAGGTGTTAACGGAAAGAGAGCCGGTGTAGTAATCGTGATTCTATTTCCATGTTTACACAAATATGCAATGGCCAAAACACCCTCAGGTCAATTAATTTTTTGATCGTAAAATTAAAACAGGCGCACGAAAATCAGGCTTAGATGGATGGCTAGGATGATTTTGCATTTTGTAAATTAAGTTGGATTTGTATATGATCCCAACTCTATATATATATATATATATATATATATATATATATATATATATATATATATATACATCTTCAATTTATCAAAGTGTCTCAAATTTTTATGTGTAATTTTAGTTATGTATATATATATTTTCAATTTATCAAAGTGCCTCAAATTTAACTCACTATTCGATTCGATTCGTTTACAACCCAGTTTCAAACAAGGCAAGGAAAAGCTAGTATATACCGGCACGGATAGTTCAGTTGGTTCGGTGGTGGGAAAATTTGGAGAATGACCAAGGTTCGATACCCGCAACGGCCGTGTGAAGGTCACAGAACCTGAAATACGACTGAGCCTCTAGTGCGCACGGGTAAAAGGTCTACCGTCATTGGCCGATTGAGTCACCGTGATTAACCTCTCATCATCATGTCGGGTCGGGGTGAAGGCTCATGGAGTGGGAGATTTCACCTTTTGGAGAAAGGAAAAGGCGAAAAGCCAATATACATTCCTAACTCAAAAGATGAAGAGTTTCTTATCTAAAGGGGGAATACGCTGATGCATACACTGAGAGAGGGTAATTGGACTGCCCATAACTTATCCAAATTTTCTTTGGGCTCAGTCCAACGTGTTATTTTTCCTTCAGCCCATTCTCTTCCTGCCAGTCTTAAGTGCTTACATGCTCGACTATTTCGTACTTCCTCATCTTTGCTATACCTGATTTTTATTTTCTTTCTGGCTTTGTTTCGTCCATCTTATTTTTAATTTCATTTATTTGTATTTGCATTTTGTTTTGAGAGGGTATGCCCTCTAGGAATGTTTTTTTGGCGTAGTCCCACTTATTTTTGTATCTCTTCATTTATTTTAATAATAGCCGACAAATGTTCCCTACATCGACTTCACTAATTTTGGTGGTTGACTACCGGGTAAAAAAAACCATTAATAAATATTGTGTAACATGTAAAGAAATAGCTATTAAAATACTCTTGTCTTGAAATTATGTTTTGGCTTTGAGTTCACATGTTTTTAGGTAGGATAGAGAATAAAAGTGCCTTTCCAAAATTATCCTTGAGTTATTAGAAAGTTTAGTACCCAATGGATACACTAAAGGGGCTATATGAATAGTGAAATGAGGTAACACATTAATTCAATTAAGCTATGTGAGGGTAAAAGAGTAAATGAACAATAAAGATTTACTACATATATATAGAAAGACGTTTAAGTTTTATAGAGTACAACTTTTGTATGGGTTACAACTTACAATTGCTAATGATTTAGCATGACATATAGCTTGAAAAAACATCTCATTTTTATTATTTAAATTTTCGTATTGGGTTTTTGCTATTTTATTTGTGATGAGTGTTATATATTTATTGTTTGATGATCTATATATTATGTCTTTAGTTGATTATTGATGCAGATTTTTGAGACGCAAGTCAGAAGTAACAGTAAATTAAAGTTAACAAAAACTTTAGCACTTTTAAACAAAAGTTGGTGCAGGTTTTTAAAAATATCTTGCAAGTTTTGTAACAGTAATTGCATGTATTGTAAAAATTCCTTGAAGTCTTGGTTCATTCTTAGCAAATGTATACAAGAATGAGAATGTTGGAAACAATGATGCTTATTTGGTTCTCGATCATGTTGGTTCTATGTTTACAAATTCCAATCATGGATGAGGACATTAGCTACGCTCAAAGAATAAGAAGTGGAAAAACTCTGGAATGAAAGTAAAAGACTGATATAATATAATTTAAGGCACCTATGATGAAGAAGCATTATGTACTCATAACATGATACTGAGTCACTTTCTAGAGAAAATTGTGTTACTTTGCCAACATGGTGTGATTTTCGAAAAAACGATTCAACATTAACAATTAATCAATAATATATTCCAATTGTTTTCAATGATTATGGAGTTTGTTATCCGTGCAACACACGGTTGAAAGACTAGTATCATATATTAGATCTAGTTTCATATTGTCAAATTATTTATAATATGGAGTATTATACATATATAAAAAATAATGAAATGAGAAATGTTAAATTTCTATATTTTAAAATAATAAAATAAAGCTTACGGGCGTCGACCTGAGCCGGGCAGGTTTAAACTAAATGTGGACGCTGCAACTCGGACGGATCGCAGCGGTTTAGGGTGGAGTTTACGGGATGCGGATGGGAAGTTCATTGCTGGCATGGCCAAACCGTGGCCTGGGACTTCTTCTCCTTTGGAGGCGGAGCTAATTGGGATAAGAGAAGCTTTAAGCTGGCTCCAAGGTACGAGTTGGAAGGATTTAGAGGTGGAATCCGATGCTTGTAGAGCCATCTCTGAAATCCGGAAGGGCTCAAGCTGCTCCTCTCTTGGTTTGATAGCGGAAGACATTAGAGATCTAATTTCTACTATTTCGTTCTCCTTTATTAGGCGGTCAGCGAACAAGGTAGCTCATACTATTGCTAAAGCTGCTTGTTCTATGTCTGATGCGCATTCTTGGTTTCATGTTCCCCCTTCTTTCATCTCTTGTATTCTTGACAATGATTTGATCAATGGAAGTTAAATCTTTTCCTTGCAAAAAAATAAAATAAAATGTATTACTTTCCCAACAAATACTGATATACGAAGTATAAATGCTGCACAACTATCTACGGAGCAAGAAATAAGAAACACAAGATACAAAAAGTTTGTTATGTGTTATACCAATGAAGAAAATCATTTGAGAGTTATAGAAAATACACCCTATCACTACGTCACTACGAAATAAATTATGTTCTAAAGGAACTTTTAGGTGTTGAAAGGTAAACAAAATGATGTCATCTGACAGGATATTTGTATTTTAGGCTGCTAAAACATGTGCAATGCTGGACGAGTTGAGCCTTCTCAACTGCAAATTGCCACTCTTTAATGGACATGCTGAGCCAATCCTTTCTCCAAGTTTGGTTCACTTCACTTCTATAATTCTATGTATTTTTCTTATCGGGAGAAGAATCAAAACACATACCCACATCAGGTGTAGAGCTACTAGTGGTAATCTGATAATGCAATTGTCTGATGAATTATTATCCACTGAAATTTCTTGAACAACTCCCTCAAAGCTGATATCTATTGGAGCAGGCAGGTTCTTTTTAGATGCCTCATGATTTCTACCACCTAATTCTTAAGTGGTCTCAAACCACTACTCCCGTGGTGTAGGCAGGAGAAAAAGTTGGGGTAGATTTTCCTAATAAATATTTACACTTTAAGTACAAATATTTTTCAAATTTGGTATGGATCGGGGCCGGGCCTCGTTAGGCCCCCTACCTCCTCCCTTGAGTCTACTGCCCTCGTGTGACATATATTTAGGCATGCCCGAAGCAGCAAAACAAGGCGAAGTTTTCCAATTTGTGGGCGGCCGGGGTCATAATCTATTCCGAGTCTCCTTTTTGAACTTGAATTGACTGGTTAGGCCCCCTACATGTACCCCTGAGCCGGTCCTAGGGGAGGACAATAGGGGCGACCGTCCTAGACCCGAAAAAAAGACTCCTCTATGGTTCCCCATTCGAGACTGGTCATCAATGTTACCTTGTATCTTTTCTCGATTTTATTATAAAAGCCGATTCCTTATATTAAAAAAAATGCACTTCTGAAAGGGACCAAACATTTTCTCCTTTTGGGAGTTTTGGCATTTTCTTGGTTTTTACGATAAAGAAAGGTTAGGATCTGAATTGTGTTATTTGAGTGTAGAGTGTACACAAGCCCCCTCAAAAAGTCACTCTAAAGTCTAAAAATGGTCAAAAAGAAAAGATTAATTGCATCAAGCAGTTCAGTATAGTCCAGAAACAAAGAAACTCTAATTCAATAAAGGTAACAATAGCATTTATAAGGTTCAAAACTATTAATTAAGACTTTAAAAGTACATCTATAGAAAGATCATGATTTCAAAACACGTTTTTGAAGTGCGCCTTGAGGCCTTGCCATCAATATGAACCATTGAAAGGAAAACCGAGGCTTGAGCTTCCGTTGGATGGACTGAGGGTTTACCTCTCATATGGTTGAGGTGGATAGCCTCACATGCCTTAAAGGTGCGTTTTGAGACTTAAGCCCCCAAGGTATGGCTGAATTGTTGAACAAGTTGATTGCAAGTGCTTATACAACGGCTGTCTTCAATGGGTCCTATGGTGAACTAAGAAGCATGTTGTGATGTTAAATATCTTGAAAATTTTGATAAGTGTTAGAAAAATTGATATTAAAAATGCGAGTTTAACCAGATAAAAATCCCGAGTTTAACCAAATCACCAGACAAACCACCAAATGCAAGAACAGAAAATAACAACAATAATAGTAATAGTTAGAATAAATAAAAATGAATAAATAGAAAAGATAAGAAAACTTATCGCAGGATCGCCCGTTAAAACGAGTTGACCTTGAAGAAAGATAGCCCCCGTATCCCGATAGCTATTCGGACGGGTTTGGCTAGCTCGCTCCCAGGATAATCCTACCACGTTTCAGACTTGTAGCTACTTTGACTGAAACCTTCGACCGTTGCCCGGTTGTCTTTTTGTTGAAAAGAAACCCTCACACAAAAGAACTATGGATCTTATTGCTCTCGGAAAGAAAGGATATATAATCCTTTTTTTTGGATTCAACTCAACAAACCAGCAAAGGAGTATAGTATACGTTTGTACGGGGATTAAAGGAGTATTGTTTGCTCTCTGGCTTTTATTTTGATTGCACGAGAAGATTAAAAAAAGGAGCATGCAGTGGGTTCTCATGCATACACATTGAAAATCAGAATTAATACAAGCATATGAATGAGATGTAACGGTTGTTCCATGATCTAATTTTAATGACCCTTAAACAAATTTTGACCAGGCTTATTATTTATCCATTCGGACCATTCAAATTCAATTTTCAAAACGTCCGAAAACAACTTTAAAGCTACTGTTTATCATGCTATTAAGATAACAAAACTGGACAATTCAAATTTATTTTGAAATCGTCCAAAAACGGCTTTAAAGCTATTGTTTGAAATAATTACATAAATATGACCAAAATAAAGATGGTTTACAAAAATATGATTCATTACTAGAGTAGTAATGAAATCATAGTAATTCATGTTCAAGTTTTGAACTTTAGTTACCACAGCACTACGTTGTAGTAATGAATAGTCATATTTATGTAAATAAGTTTTATTTTAGTAATATTCTTGTAAAAAACCCATTGTTTATTATCTTAATAAGATAACAAATCTGTTAAGTAATAATTCATCATGCATGCAATCCATGCATACATCCAGGAACTCACACGAACGTGTGCATTTGAGTGGATAAGCTCGGCCATCTTTATTTACTATTTAATATTATTTATATGTAAATTCTATCCAATTGTTCGGTTAGCACATTTCTAGGTGTCTAGGTTCAATGTATAGCTAGTTACCTTGTTAAGATACAATTGTAAATCGTATACACTATAGCAACGAACCGTGATGTACTCTTCCTATAAATAGGATTGAATAATGAGATATATTTTACAGTGAATATTATATTTGTTAACTTGGTATCAGTTGCTAGGTTTCCTTTCCTCTCCATTAATGGCTTCTTCCAAATCCTCGTTTCACCCTGCCCTAGCCATATCAAATATCAAAAATTTTATCCCCATCACTTTAGATCTCGAGAATAGTGACTATTCCTCATGGGCGGAGTTGTTCAAAATCACCGCCCGGGCTTATCAGGTCCTTGATCATATCCTCCCGTCTACGGACGATACTTCTTCTACCTCCTCTACCGCAGATCCTAATCTTACTGCCGACGAGCGTCTTGCACGGGAAGCGGCTAGGAAGGAGGCGGCTGCGTTATGGTCTCGTTTAGATGCTATTGTTCTACAATGGATCTACGGGACCATTTCCAATGATCTCCTTCATACTATCATCGAGGTTGATTCCACCGCTCAAGATGCATGGGACCGTCTCTCTGACCTTTTCCAGGATAATAAGCACTCCCGTGCCGTCTTCTTGGAAAATGAATTCACCTCCACCCGGTTGGATCAATTCTAGAATGTCTCCGCCTACTGCCGTGTTTTGAAGACCCTATCCACCCAGATGAAAAATGTTGGGGCTCGTGTGGATAATGACCGCCTTGTGCTTCGCATGGTCAATGGCCTTCCCCCATCATATAATATGGTTGCTTCCATGATTCAACAAAAGGAACCTCTCCCTCCTTTTTCAAAAGCACGGTCAATGGTTGTTCTCGAGGAAACCCGCCAGAATCACTAGCTGAATTCATCACCTGCTACAGCTCTTGTTCACACCGGCGAACCTACGCCAACAGGCCCCTCAGCACCTCGTGGACGTGCCTCTTCTCAACGCAGAGGTCGCGGACGTACCTCTTCTCAACGAGGAGGTCGCGGACTTGCTCCCTCTGGCCGGCATGAGTCCTCTTCGTCATCCGCTGCACCCATCGGAATGGGAACCTCCTGGCCTACGTCACCACCCTGGGCGTACTGGCCGCAACCGTCGGCTTGGGCTCCTCCTCCATGCCCCTACCCCGGTGTCCCTTGGTTTGGTCAACATGTTGTACTGCCATCTCCCAGTCAAGGCATTCTGGGCCCACGTCCACCTCAGGCGCATTTGGCAGCCCCTTTCTCATCGGCCCCTAGTGATCTTGCCAACACCATGCAGAATGTTACACTCTCTCCCCCGGGTGATCAATGGTACATGGATACCGGGGCTACCTCTCATATGACGGCGAATCCAGGTTCTCTTACGTCTATTTCTAATTTAAGTACTAAATGCAACATCATGGTTGGAAATGGCAATACTATGCCCATTTCCGGTTTTTGGTCAATCCAAAATTTCCCCCCCTCACCCCCCTCTTCATCTCAACAATGTTCTTCTAGCCCCGTCCCTCATTAAAAATTTAATTTCTGTTCGTCGCTTTACTACTGATAATTCTGTATCTATTGAATTTGACCCGTTTGGTTTTTCCGTGAAGAATCTTCAGACGGGCACCAAAATCATGAGGTGTAACAGTTTGGGCGATCTCTATCCAGTCTCCACCATATCCAGTCCGTCACCGACTTCCACTTTTCTTGCCTCTGCTGCAGTTTGGCACGACCGGCTCGGTCATCCTGGGGCACCTGTTCTTAGATTTCTTAGCACAAATAAAACGTTGCCATGTAATAAATCTATTTCGTATGTATGTTCTTCGTGTGAACAAGGCAAACATACGAAGTTACCTTTTTCTTCTTCCATTTCTGTTACATATCGTCCTTTTGATATAATACATAGTGATATTTGGACTTCTCTTATTTTGAGCTTGTCTGGGCATAAATACTATGTTATATTTGTGGATGATTTCACTAAATTTATATGGACATTTCCCTTACGTCACAAATCTGACACGTTTTCTATTTTTGTCAAATTTCATTCTTTTATTCGTACTCAATTTGAACACGACATAAAAGTACTCCAATGTGATAACGGGAAAGAATTTGACAATCAATTGTTTCGCGAGTTTGCAACTAAAAATGGTATACATTTCCGTTTTTCATGCCCTTACACATCTCCCCAAAATGGTAAGGCTGAGCGGTCCATACGTACCATTAATAACATCACTCGCACTCTACTCATTCATGCCTCTGTCCCGCCTAAATTCTGGCCTCACGCCGTAAATATGGCCACCTATTTACATAATATTCGTCCGTGTCAAACTCTGTCCTTTCTTACTCCCACCGCCATATTATATCCATCAACACCCCACCTATACACACATCCGTATTTTTGGATGCCTATGCTTTCCCCACACCCCTTCTACTACCATACATAAACTTAACCCCCGTTCCACACCTTGTGTTTTTATGGGATTTCCTACTCATCACAAAGGTTACATATGCTTTGATTTATCTACTCACAAATTTATTATTTCAAGGCATGTTACATTTGATGAGTCCACTTTTCCATTTATAAATTATTTCTATTATTTATTTCCTATTGAAAACCAAACTAGTGATGCACATTCTAGTGGGAGTGATAGAAGCACATATCACGAGTCAAGTAATCATTTCTTTACACGATGGCTCCATTTAATAGTTATACATTAAGTCATTAATTATTGAAAACATGGATTATTTTGTCAGGTACAAAAAAGGATGTCATGTTCAATGAATATGGGCAGCCTGTAGGTCTTGGATCAGAGAAGTTTTCAACTGCAGTTGGAAAAATTGCAAAGGCACATTGTCCACCTGCAATCAAATCATGGAAGAATGTCAGTTCTACTATCAAGAATACCATATGGAACAATGTTACTGTAAGTAGATTGGTTGAAGTATTTTTTGTATTTCTGAACTTCTATAACATATCTTCTCTCATTAATATTGCAGTATGAGTATTCTGTGCCAGAAGTTTATAGGAAAAAAGTGCTAAGAAAAGCAAACATTGCTTGGAAAAATTGGAAATCATCACTTCGTAAGAAGTATGATAAACATAAAACGGATGTCGACCGGAAAAAAAACAGACCAAGAGGTATGAAAAAAGAAGACTGGGAAGAGTTCATTGTGTTCTGCTCCACGAAAGCAGACAAGGGTCGGCGTGAAAAGGGCAGAAAAGCAAGGGGATGCGCTAAGAGACTACATTCATCGGGTAGGACTGGCTGTGCAAGGATAGCTCACAAAATGGTAACTAATATACTTCTCATAAATTCAAAATTGTTTTGACTCAGTTATATTGTGCCATGGAATTTGGCACGTCCTTTTATATTGTTGTGTGTTTATAGAAAGAGGAAAGTCTTACTGGGGACATCAATAGAACTGAATTGTATTTGATCACACATGTTAGAAAGGTTGGTTCTACCTCCATGAGCACGAGTGAAGGCTTGGTAAGTGTAGTACTTGTATAAAACTGATAATGAAAGTTCATTTCGCTAGGCTCGTTGAGTGAGTAAATCTTGGTGATGACTTATAGGATCAAATAAGAAAGCTTGTAGCTGATGATCCATATTTGGGACACAAAGATCTGGATCGTGATGCTGTTGCGATGGTTTGTGTTATATTATTGTATATAGTATTAAAATCTTGTATTCCTCTAATGATAATGTACATAAATGAAAGATGCATTTCTGTTTTAGGTATGTGGGCCTGATGGAAAGGGTTATGTACGTGGTATGGGTGGAGGTGTTACAAAGACTGAGATACGTGCTTCGGGTCCTTCTAGAGAAATTGCTCGCAAAGAAAAGAAACAACATGAAGTGATTAACAATGAAATAATAATACTTAGAGAAGAAGTAGCTACATTGAAGCAACTGGTCCAAAGTAATGCAACAAAACCTCCACAATCACAAGAGTTTCGTGATACTTCTCAGGTAAACTTATTGTTTTGTTCTTGGTTGCTCATGCTATTTACAAGCTTTTAGCTTTTAGGTTTGTTTCTTTGTTCTCTGAACCTAAGAATAGTGAATCTGAAAAGGAGTTGAATTTGAACATGACTGTAAACTTCTTGGATTTTTACAGAAGATGTTTTTGTTATTCATACACTTTCATCCTCCCTTTTCTAATAAAACTTTTCACTTTAAAAACTAAAACATTTAAATAGAGACTTTAAGCGTAACAAGTACAAAAATTGAGTAGAACATGGCTCGAATTCTTAAAGATGAAATACTAATTTTATTTAAACTGTAGAGGTCATAACATTTCTAACACAATTTAGATAGTGTTAGGTTGGTACGGAAGAAAAGAAGTTGTGGAATCAACAAAGAAATAAAACGAAAGGTTAAAAATGATGTGTGGTTGAACTAAAATAAAATAGAAATATTAAATTTAATAAAAATGTTGAAATGGAGGACTATGAAGATGCAAATGACAGCAATGGCAGCAATTCTACATCCATTTCTGTCGTGTTCCATCTCCCCAAGGCTTCCGGTTCCAAGTCAACAAGCTTCCCTTAAAAGTCATCTCATTCGAAGCTCCGCAGTTTCCAAGAAACACATCTCCTTCAAATAAAGTTCAAGCTACAAAGCTTCCCGTCGGGGTGGATTACCCAAAGGAACAACCAAAACTTAAGCCCCCATTTCTGGGTTTTACAAGTACAGCTGAAATATACAACTCCAAAGCTTGTATGTTGGGCTGGTTGGAACTTTCATTTTAGAACTGATATTGAATAAGGGGATACTTCAGGCTACTGGGGTTGATGTAAAAGCACGCTGTTTTTATTGGTTCCATTAAAAAATGTTTAAATCTGAAAACACTACTACTACTACTGTCATCTGACCTTTCTTTAAAAAAAAATAGAAATGTTGAAATACAAATTAGAAGTAGAAATAGAAATGAATTATTTATAGTAAAACTAGTCTTTTTGCTATGCACCATTTCCACATGTTGGGGTTTAATTCACTCCCTCTACTCGAGTAATTTTGTATGTATCATTTAAGTAATTATGTAGCAAGTTCTTTTTTTTTCATTGATGCCTATGATTTGTTGTTCTATCTGTTCTAGCTCATTCAGTAGAGCAGCATTATATGGTAAACATAATTGCAAGGCTTTCCTTTGGGTAGAGTTTTTGGGTAGAGTTATATTGCTGATCATTCTAAATCTTTTTCAGAGTTATAATTGCACTGATAATTGCTTAGCAACTAGTGTTTTTAATGATTACATTTCACTATTCCAAGGAGGTGAATCTGACCTCACTACAAGGACATGTTTTTTGAAAAACTTAAGGAGAAAAGTTCTTGCTTATGGACGCTTAAATACGGAAGCTCCACCAAATAAGGAAGCTTATAGTATCATTATTGATGAGATATTTGATGATAGTGAGTATCTATATGACAAGGATGAGAAGTTTGAAGACATATTGGTTGGAGAACTCATCAATTGGCCAAAAGCAAATGTTCATTTCACTAGGATCAATTAATGTTCAGTGCTACTTTTGTTCTTCGTTTTTGGTTTGCTTATTTACATTTCAGATTCAGACTAGCAACTTGAATATTAGTTAAAAGGTCAATTTGGACCATGTGTATGTGTTAATGGCACTTGATGATCAAACCATTCCAAACTGTACTCAATTTTAATTGAGTTGTTTTGACTTTTTTAAGATGAATGAAATTGCCACTTTGTTTTATTCTCTTACAATTTATTATAATTGTTGCTATGATTGGTGTGCATAATAAAATAAAAATCAAAATATATGTTGGTACAACAAAACTGTATAATAATATACACTAACTAATCTCGACTTATATTTCTTGTCGTTAAATTATTGACAGTTCAAAGGAGTAGTTTTTCAGAATCTGACATCAACAAGTGAAGTGAGTCGAATAAATTTTTGACTCTTTTTTTTCGACACCCACTTCGACGGATCAAAACTGTCGAAAATAACTTTTTTTGACTGTTTTAGTCTGTTGAAAAAGGGCATATTTGGCGTAGTGTTAAATCCCATTTCCCCACTTCATATACTTCTGTGGATGAACCCAACCTATACTACCGTTTTCTCCAGGCCTCCCCTTCTCATACACCCACGTCACCAACTAATGTCCAGGTGTTCCCTCCCTCCTCTAATATCCCTTTCACACCGACAGACCACTCCCCTCCCATAAATAATCCTTCCCCGTCCCCACCACCTGTCATACACCCTTCCCCACCTCCTGCCACACCACCCCCACGTCATGCCATAACCACAAGGAGCCGGGCAGGTGTGTTTAAACCAAAAATCCCATACAACCTCAATCACGTCATCTCCCCTTCCCCACTTCCAAAATCGCCCATTCTTGCTCTCCAAGACCCTAACTGGAAGTCCGCCATGGATGATAAATTTACTGCTTTAATTAAAAATAAGACGTGGGAGTTGGTTCCCCGTCCTCCTCACACTAATATTATTCGTTGTATGTGGTTGTATAAACACAAGTTCAGGTCTGATGGTTCTCTCGAACGACATAAGGCACGCTTGGTTGTTAATGGAAATTCACAACAGGTTGGAGTGGATTGTGATGAAACATTCATCCCTGTGATGAAACGTACTGTACTCACTTTAGCCGTTTCTCACTCATGGCCACTTCATCAACTTGATGTTAAGAATGCTTTTCTTCACGGGCATCTTGAGGAAACAGTTTTCATGCACCAACCGCCTGGCTACCATGATCACACCCACCCGTCACATGTTTTCCGGTTGTTAAAATCTCCTTACGACCTCAAACAAGCCCCCCAGGCTTGGTACCAACGGTTTGCCTCTTATCTTGGAACTATTGGTTTTACCCACAGCACGTGTGACCACTCACTATTTATTCACAAGAATGGTACCGACACTGCCAATATCCTCTTGTACGTAGATGACATAATCTTGACTGCCTCATCCGATGCTTTCCGGCGTCACATCATCTCCTCTCTTACCGCGGAATTTTCCATGACAGACCTCGGCCCACTCACTTATTTCCTCGGCATTTCCGTCACCGGGTTACTGATATTCATATAATTTCCGATTGTATGTTTGTATTTTTAACTAGTTTTTATTAGTTCTAGTTGTGGAAATTACACACTTTTGGTGTAATACTTTATTTTCATTTTTATTTGTAATTTAGTTAGATTAGGATTTTTCCGAGCTAAACAGGTCAACGATCATCCAAGGGATCAAGATTGGACCTTAAAAGATCAAGGAAAGTGCAAGGAGGCAAGAAAGATTTTGATTTGGAAAAAATACTCATGTACCCGGTCGCGTATTGCCTATACCCGATCGGGTAATTGCTTGATTCGACTGTCCAAATCAAATCCGAAGACAAATGATCGTGGGAGCAAATTTTCATAAAGATTTGTCACATACCCGATCGGGTATATACCCTTACCCGATCGGGTATGCCCAGAAAAGTGACTTTCTGGGCAATTTCCTAAGATACCCGGTCGGGTATCCTATATACCCGGTCGGGTATCCTATATACCCGGTCGGGTATCAGACCTTGCAGCTCCCAAAAGCCTATAAATACACCCCTTTCCTTCCCAATAAAAACATCAATTCACATATACTTCTTAGCTCAGTTTAGACAAGTTCTTTCTTTATATTTTTCATCATGTTTAGTCTCCAAATGAGGAGCTAAACTCTTCCATCTTGATTTTGCTACTTTGAAGCTTAATGAATTTGTAAGTTGTGAGTTATTTTCTTTAATCTTCTTCCTTGAATATTAATTCTTCCTTTAAATACTATTTCTATATCAATGTTGGGGAGTGTTACTAAGATGACAATTAGTTAACATCTTGATATTAACTATAGTAGGATTCATCTTCTTTAATATTCTTCCTTGAGTATTAATTAATTCTTATTCATATTTCATATTAATATTTTGAACATTACTTAAAGGATCAACTAGTTTTGTTTCATATATTAATTATTACTAGAATCAATCGGTTAATACGCTTGTTATTAATTCGGTTCTTTCAATGGTAGTAAACTTGGGTTGTTAATGCATGCTTCTCATGGTTAATAAGCCAAGGGGAATTAATTATATTGATTAAACCAATAAACCGCTTGTGTTGAGGTTATCAATCTCAATCGTTTTCATCTTAAGTTTATTGCTACTATCAAGTTAATATACGGCGCTTGTTCTATATTGACTCGATAATAAGTTTTATTAATGAACGCATCTCGTTATTAATAACTACCCTCGATGAACTGGATATACTCCTCAATTGAGTATTTGAGAGGAAGATAGTTAAAGATATAACCGGGATCGACGAACATTTCATTAAGTGGATAAAAGCAAAACCAAGTCCTCATCTCTATTAATTAAACTCATTTAAGTCAGTCATCTTAGTGTTAATTAAATCAAATCAAATCAAATCTAAAACCCCCTTGTTACTAGTTATATAAAAGAGAAGTATTCCTTTCCCTGTTGATACGAACCTTACTTCATTATACTACGTATAATTGTTGTATTGTATTATTACTTTGAGTGCACACCACGACAAAGTGCACGTCAAATTTGGCGCCATTGCCGGGGAAAGGCAATTATTTTTCTTTTTATATTATCTTCAAAAAAATAAAAAAATTAAAAAATTAAAAAAATATAAATAAAAATCTTACTTTTCTATTTTCTGAGCTTTCATGAGTACATGGATACCAACACATCATCCCTAGAGAGTCAAATTTACGACTTGACTTCTCTAATAAAGGAGTTTATTTCATGTTCGCAAGATGTCCATACATGCAGCATTTGCATGTCACACAGGCATCTTACGGATTTTTTCCCAGAGCTTCAAAAAGAATACTTTGAACAAAGGAATGATGTTGGTTTTCGAGAGATGTATGATTCATTCTCCAACACATATAGCCCATACTCAAGTTCTTATTCCAACATGTCCACTGAAGACATGATCCGAACTCTCACTATCAATGTGACAAATATGCAACAAAATATGTCACAATGCCTGCAAGAAACAGTGTCCAACGAACAGAACTTGGACAATCAGTTGAAACAAATGTCAAGCATTGTGAACCACATGGGCGAGGAGGAAGAGGAAGAAGAGGAGCTTACGAAGAAAGCTCAACCGGAGGAGGAACCTCAAAACTCAACTCAACCACCGGTCATTCCTGATATCATGCCACTATTTCCTGAGGCTCTAAGAAAAACACAAAGGGTGGAGAAGGACAAAGATATCTATGAAATCTTCAGCAATTGTGAGTATAATTTAGACTTCTCTTCGTTCACAAATAAGCAAGGAATAATGGTGGAGTTACACAAATATCTCATACTCCCTCTTATACCACCCGGATCAAAACCCTTTCCATTGACCATGCTTAGTGAAAATCATGGACCCTCACTCTCACTCCATGAAGCGATTGAAATCCGGATATTTGGTCCTGAAAAGACTTTCAAAATAAAGGGTCAAAAAATTGAGTCTTTCTATAAGAGTCATCTGGGTGAAAATTTGAAGAAGATGAGTTATCACGATCCAAGCTTGAACGATTGAACACAATGATGGCGTCGTGCCGCGACATTAACTAAGGCGCTTCTTGGGAGGCAACCCATGCTAAGGTACGCATTTTTCATCTTTTCTTTTCAATTTTTGTTTTTGAATATCAACTTCGAGAAAATTGGGACACTTCTCAAATAAAAGGGGGAGGAAATCATTTTTTGAAAGGTTGGGGAAACGTTATAATTGGACTGATTTTTAATCTGATTTGTCTGTTTTGATCAGATCTGGTCTGATCAGGTCATATTGTCCGAGCATTTTTACCTCTTTTTACCAATCTTATTCATCTCATCTAACTAACAGTTCAGATGCATCATTTCAAAATTAAACTCTAGACATTAGTCTCTAATAAAAATAAAAATAAAAATATTTTTTTTATTTATTTTTGTATATTCAATATTGGTGTCATTTGAAAGATAATAAAAAATTATGAATTTTGATATATTTTTTGTAACAATCAGAGTACAAAATAAAAAGTTATAGTACTTTAAAACAAACATGGATTTTATTTTTTGAACAAAAAGCTATAGCCATCTGAAAAGCTTTTTAAATATTACTCCGTAGTATTTACGTAGGACTCCAAGTTTCCAAAATGTCGCTTAGTCTAAATCAACGTGAATTCTAATCTAATTTAAATACTACTCTAATGGAAGTATAATTAACAGAAATTGCCTTAAATAGCAGTAAAAATGTTTTGAAATTCCAAAATAAGAGTATCATGTTTTTTATTCCCTGAATAAGAGTAAATTTCTGCCAAGTTTGGTTTTACAAGGCTTTAAAGATGACAGTTTTTTCCAAACTTGGCAGATTACTTCTATTCAAGAAATAAAAAACATGATACTCGTATTTTGGAGTTTCAAAACGCTTTTACTCCTATTTAGGGAATTACCTCTATAATTAATGAATATCTCAATTTGGAAAGAAAATTTATAATATTATAATGAATGTTTACTCAGAAGATGACATGTGGCAAAACTTTCCATAATTGTATGTTTGAAATGTATTATTTATAGATGCATTTGAAATCGAATAAATTGACAAAAAAGACCGGGTATTGTTTATCCTACTTTTGGGGAGTTTTGGCCCTTGATTCTGTTCTTGAGAAAGTTTATTTAATCGATTGATTGATCGCAATAGTTGGTGGTGCCGGTAAACAGAAGCTACTTTTCAAATCCCGAAGTCTTGACTATTTTTACTATTAGGTAAAGAGGCACTTTTGGTCCATTAGCTTTGTAAAACGTAATAGAAAAGTGAAGAAAGTGGTATTTTCATCTCCTCAAAGGCTTAAACAATTTCTATTGACGGCCAACAGTCCAACAAACAGCAATGTAATTTGGAAACCACTAATTGAAATTAAGCTTGAGTTTATCCTTTCTAGTTTCTTCTTTGTTTATATGCCTCCACTCACAAGGTTTCTTTATTTTTCTCCTTTTTCTCACAGCGGATTGATACTTATGTCAAGTGTACGATACGAGTGTTGGGATCCCAAATCTCAACTTCACAAAGTGGGAAAGCCCCACTTTTTTCCCAACAACGAGAAGGGTGTTCTGGTTGTAATTGTAAATTTTGTCCTTTCTTCAAACAGAGTTCTTAAAGGAGTTCACATCTATATAATATAATAAAGCAAACCCTTGAGGAACTCTTTAGAGGAATTGTTGACATGTGGCAACATCCTTTGTATAAAAAAATGACATGTGGCAAGACAATAAATTAAAGAAAAAACTATTCAACTTCCATAACTCTACTCTTATGTACCCCAATATTATAGATATGTTTTTATATTAATATATGTGTATATATGTGTTATAATGTTCAATATTAAATTAGGTAAAATTTTGCACTCGTCGGTATTAAAAGATCCAAGTACTCAAAAATAAAAATATTTAACAATTGTTAGCCACTCTTAAAATAAAAATATTACTTCTATTTCTTTTTGCCTAAACTCTTGGAGATTCTCCCATATTCGGGGTGTTTTATACAAAAAAATTCTTATTTGTTTCCAAAATATGATAATTACTACATCTTTCGTCTAATTAATTTTCTCCGGCATAAACTTTTTTTTTCGTTCACTAAGTTTATGTAGCTCCAAATATTATAATGCATATGTAGTTCTAAATCATTCTTACATTAAGTCCCTACTTTTCATTTCAACATTAGCTAGATAAACTCTTTTTTAATAGCTGCACATGTCTTCACAAGGTCTATTAAATCAATCTCTAAAGGATTCATTTTTTTCCTCATATTTATTTATAGTTCACAATTTATGTTCACGTTGTTAAATGGGTTAGCACTCCCCAATTTCATAGCTTGGGTCGTCTAACTGTCTCATGATGTTAAAATGCACATTATTTTGAATGGGGTGAACAATACACTTATAGTTAAAGTAATTCAGACTTTACAAGGATAAGAAAGGTTGATTTTTTACAAAAATGTCACAACATTTTTTATTTATTATAGCACAAATTTTTATTTCAAATGATGCACAATTCTCAAATCTAACATTTCAGTTCATATAAAGTGAAATGTAGTAGATCACATATTTCTTCTCAAAAAAATGTGACACTTATTTTGAGACAACCCAAAAAAGAAAGTAAGACAGATAAAATGAGACAGAGGGAGTAACATAAAGGACAACCTCATCTGCAAGCGAAAAGTGTTGCAATTATATAAACTGGAGTTCGGAGGTTAGATCAGAAACATTCAGATAATAATTATTATGATAATATTTATGATGATGATGATAATTGTAATAATAATAATAATGATAATGATGATGATGATGATGATGATGATGATGATATGTACACATACATTAATATCATACTAAGTGATATGTATTATGGAGTGTCACCATACCCCAATTATGGATAACAATTAAAGCCCATTACTCGGGATTAATAAACACAACCCATTACTCGGAATTAATAAATAGAGTCAATTGGGCCTAACAGGGGTCATGGCCCGTGTGGGGACCTCCATATCTAGGCTGACCTGTTCAACAAGTCATGAGCTCGAACGGGATTCAATCAATGTTGGACTCACTCTAGGACTTACGTGGCAAGCCATCTACGAATGGATAACTATGTGGCAGTGATAGGAATTAAACTGAAGAGACGTGGACACAAATGAGCATTAAATGCGGGACTTATGAGATACGTTAGAAAGGTCCTTCCATGATTAGACCTATTAAATGTGTCGGTTATGTCTCTTAAGACTACGTACTATGACTTAACGTCTAGAGCAAATACTTTAGAATGTATTTTACCGTGCGATGCACGGGTACACAAACTAGTTTTTTTAAAAAGGAAACGTAAAGGAATAAATGGGGCGTCCCAAAAAGGAAAGTGTAAAGATTTAAATATGATAGAGGGAGTAATAATTACACCAACACATTTTCTGTACCAAATAAATACTCTCACCCTCATTCACTATTACCCCGGAGTATAAGATTTCAGATAAAGATGTCTCGCATTCGCCTTAAACATACACCTTTACTGCTTCAGTTATCACATAATAATATTTCATTGCTAATTTAGTTACTACTCCCGCTGCCATGGCACCAAAAACCACACCCATCCGGCACCACCACCTTGTTACGATTAGGCAAAGATAAATGATAAATTAAGAGCAAGAACACAAGAATTAACGTGGTTCACACAATCGGGTTGATTGTGCTAGTCCACGGCGAACGAGAGAGAGGATGAATTATTATCAGCGTCCCAAGAGGTTTACAAGTACATAAGAGTCGTTTAAATAGGTTTAAGAAAACCTAAACAGAGATTTGAGCCGCAGGCCCTAATTAAAATCAAGCCCGTAATTAAAATTCCCGTAGACCCGGTCGGGTGCCCCCCTTGACCCGGTCGGGTCTCTTCACAAAATTCACGCCCGGGTCGATACCAGGGCGGGTATCCAAAACAGAAGCTATAAACCATCACTGACCCGGTCGGGTGCCTCACCTGACCCGGTCGGGTCTCACGTTCCAGTGAGTTCCCAGGTCTCTGCTTCAACATACCCGGTCGGGTGACCCAATATACCCGGTCGGGTGACTGCTTTAAAATTCTGAACAAGACTCCATCTTCAACAATCTCCCACTTGGAGGCTTGGTCAACAATCATCTGCCATCCAAGAACATGTATCTTCTGTAAAACCCCTGATCTCTCTTTCTCTCTCGTCCACGCCTTCTCATCAAGTATCTGGAAGGCCCGTTGAAGCCATGCATAGCTTCAACTTCTCCGTTGTCACCGCCTTGGTAAGCATGTCTGCTGGATTCTTCGTACCAAGGATCTTCTTCAAACTTATAGTACCATCTTCAATCAATTCTCGAATGAAGTGATACCGCATCTTGATGTGTTTCGTTCTGCTGTGAAACACCAGATTCTTCGCGAGATGAATAGCACTCTGGTTGTCACAATATAGACCGCAATCTCCCTGCTTCATGCCCAAGTCTGAAAGAAAGTTCTTCAACCAGATCAACTCTTTGGCCGCTTCAGCAATGGCCATATATTCTGCTTCTGTGGTTGAAAGAGCTACGCTCTTCTGTAGTCTAGACATCCAACTGATTGCCGTACCTCCAATAGTGAATATGTAACCCGTAGTGCTCTTCCCGGAATCATGACAACCCCCCAAATCAGCATCGGCAAATCCTTCTAAAATTACGTCATTCTTCCTGAAACATAGGGCAGTTTCACAAGTACCTTTCAAGTAGCGTAACAGCCACTTAACTCCTTCCCAATGTTCCTTCCCTGGATTTGACATGAACCTACTAACCACTCCCACTACATGAGCAATGTCCGGCCTTGTTGACACCATCGCGTACATCAAGCTGCCAACGGCTGATGCATAAGGAACTTTAGCCATTTCTTCTTTGTCTTTATTGGTCTTTGGAGACTGCTGCTTGGAGAGTTTCAACTGACTCCCTAACGGTGTACTCCTTGGTTTGGCATCCGTCATTCTGAACTTCTCAAGGACTTTCTGAATGTACTTCTGCTATGAAAGCTTTAAAGTACCTTCCACGTTGTCTCTGACTATGCTCATCCCAAGAATCTGTCTCGCCTCCCCTAAATCCTTCATCTCAAATTCTTCGGACAACTTCTTCTTGAGTTTGTTGATCTCCTGCATGTTTGCTCCAGCCACCAACATGTCATCAACATACAAAAGAAGAATAATGTATGATGATTCGAGTTTCTTCAAGTAACAGCAATGGTCCATCTTGCATCTAGTGTACCCATTCCGCTGTATAAAACTGTCAAACATCAAGTACCACTGTCTAGGAGCTTGCTTCAGTCCGTATAGACTCTTCTTGAGTTTGCACACCAACTTCTCCTTACCACTCACTGGGAAACCTACTGGTTGAGCCATGTAAATGTCTTCTTCAAGGTTGCCATGAAGAAAGGCAGTCTTTACATCCAGCTGCTCCAAATGCAAATTTTCAGCAGCAACAATACCAAGGATCAACCTGATAGTAGTCATCTTCACAACCGGAGAGAAGATTTCATTGTAATCAACTCCCTTCTTCTGTTGGAACCCTTTGACAACTAACCTCGTCTTGTATCTTTTGCTTCCATCCGCTTCATCTTTGATTCTGAACACCCACTTGTTCTCCAAAGCTTTCTTTCCCGGTGGTAGCTTGACTAAGGACCAAGTTTGGTTCTTGTCAAGTGAATCTAACTCATTGACGTGCACTTTGTCGTGATGTCAGATGTGCACTCAAAATAATAATACAATACAACAATTATACGTAGTATAATGAAGTAAGGTTCGTATCCATAGGGAAAGGAATAATTCTCTTTTTATAAAACTAGTAAATAAAAGGGGGGGTTTTGGATTGAAGGATTTAATTAAAATTGAACACGAAGATGAACGAGTTATGCAGTTTTAATTAATGAGAAGGAGACTTGGTTTTGCTTTTATCCACTTAATGAAATGTTTGTCGATCCCGGTTATATCTTTAACTATCTTCCTCTCGAATACTCAATCGAGGAGTATATCCAGTTCATCGAGGGTAGTTATTAATAACGAGATGCGTTCATTAATAAAACTTACTATCGAGTCAATATAGAACAAGCGCCGTATATTAACTTGATAGTAGCAATAAACTTAAGACGAAAACGATTGAGATTGATAACCTCAACACAAGCGGTTTGTTGGTTAATCAATGTAATTAATTCCCCTTAGATTATTGACCATGAGATGCATGCATTAATAATCCAAGTTTACTACCGTGAAAGGACCGAATTAATAACAAGCGTATTAATCGACCGATTCTAGTATTAATTAATATATGAAACAAAACTAGTTGATCCTTTAAGTAATGTTCAAAATATTAATATGAAATATGAATAGGAATTAATTAATACTCAAGGAAGAATATTAAAGAAGATGAATCCTACTATAGTTAATATCAAGATGTTAACTAATTGTCATCTTAGTAACACTCCCCAATATTAACATAGAGGAAGAAATAGCTATTACTATAACTAATGTCAAGATGTTAACTAATTGTCATCTTAGTAACACTCCCCAACATTGATATAGAAATAGTATTTAAAGGAAGAATTAATATTCAAGGAAGAAGATTAAAGAGAATAACTCACAACTTACAAATTCATTAAGCTTCAAAGTAGCAAAACCAAGATGGAAGAGTTTAGCTCCTCATTTGGAGACTAAACATGCTATAAAAATATAAAAGAAATACTATTCTAAACTGAGCTTAAGAGTATGGAAGAAGGGATGATTAAAAGTGAAGGAAAATGGGGCTATTTATAGGAGTTTTTCAACACCTTTGGCCGGGTACCCGACCGGGTAAAGTGCCCACCCGACCGGGTGCATGTCAAAATCAAATATCCTCCACGTTCTGGCGATCTTTGGCACGTTCTGGTGTTCCGGGTCAAGTCGGACCCGACCGGGTGAAATACCTCACCCGACCGGGTGATGTAATTTCCTGAGCAGTTTCACATTTCAATGTCTCACCCGACCGGGTGCAATACCTCACCCGACCGGGTGATTTGTCCTGGGCAGCCAAGAATTATTTTTCTTCACATTCAAAGTCTTCCTTTCCAACAACATAAATCCTAACTCTACTTTACAACTTACAAATGAGAACTAAAATACAATTACAACTAAAATCACACAAATGTTTACAAACTAAATAAATTGGTAAACAATCCACACAAATCAAACATAAAAAGACACATTTATGCACTACTAATTAGTGCATATCACTCATCCTCCATGGCCTTCTTCCACTGTATGGAATCTTTCATGGTCAGCGCCTCTGAGTAAGATTCTGGCTCTCCATTCTCGGTCAGCAACAGGTAATTTGCTGAAGGAGAATATCTGTTAGGAGGTCTTCTGATTCTAGTGGACTGTCTAAAGTGTGGAGTAGTGATAAGTCCGTATTTAGACACACATTTGATGCGTGTTCGAGTCGGATTTTGATGATTTTCCTGGCTTCAAGGCGTTGCACGTCTCAATTTTGGCTCAAGTTGTGTTCAACGGGCGTTGAATCGAGTTTCACTGGATTTGGAGTTGATTTGAAGAAGTTAGAGTCTGGCAATCGGCGCTTGAGAGACATTCGGGAAGGATTTGAAGGCATTCGAGAGAGATTTGGAAGATTTGGAGGCCACCGGGAGATTCACGACGAAATTCTGGTGAAGAAAGAGCATTTGGATCGACCTCGTAGGCATTCGGGAGCATTCGGAACGAGAAACGAAGAAAAACGATGAAGAAATGGTCAGACACGGCCGTGCCTAGGGCAGGCACGATCGTGCCTGCCATCTGAATTGACGCGGAGCTACTGGCAGCCAGACACGATCGTGTCCGGTGCAGGCACGATCGTGTCTGCGATATTTTTACGCGTCCCTTCCGCAGGCACGATCCCAGGCACGATCGTGCCTGGCACCGTGTCTGGCCCCGTTTTGTCCTAAATCAGCTCAAATTCTCTTGTTTTCTATAAATAAGGCCTCTATACCCACTTTTGGGGTTACGAACTTTGGAGAGAGGCCTAGGGACGAGTTTATCTGCGTTTTTTACGTTGTTTAATCCAAGAACCTGGGATTCTTTGTAAGTTCAATTCTTTAATTAATGACAATTATTTCTATTCATCCCAATTCTTTTGATTCGTCAATTATGAGGCGTGAGTAGTTTAATTAGGGATTTGGGGTTGATAAAGGGGTTAATCATGATTGATGGCTAGATTCTTGTCGGTTTAATTGCATGAATGCCGTTTAATTTGTGTTTGAATAATTTAACTGATATCTCTTGTAACCTAGATGGCCACTAGAATTACAATTGCTTATAGAATAAATTAAGAGAGATCTAATTTGTTCTAGGACACATTCACACACACTTAATCGTTCGCTAAGAGATTAGTAGCGATTAAGGGGCCGTAAGCTCGTTCGTTTTGGCAATAATTTAGGATCTTCTCGCATGAGAGATCAGCCTGGACCCCTAAATTATTGTACTCTACGCCGCGAGAGCGGTAAGAACTTAGTAATGATTAGCTAGGCTCAATTAAATTAAATTCATGTAATTAGGCCTGTTCTGCCAGAAATCTAGTTAACCCCGGAATCAATTCCTGTTCCCTTAGTCGTTGATTAAGGAAAACCAAATCTTTTTATTCGTTCATTAGCATTAATTTTAGTTTAATCAATCAATCAATCTCGCACAATTGCACTTTTATTTTATTTATTTCTGTTTAATCGTTAAATTTAGTTAAACCTTATTTCCCTTTTGTCCGTCCCTGTGGAGACGATACTCGTACTTTTCACCACTTTACTACATCCTTTTTAAGTGCGAGAAAACTCACATCAAGTAGCTGCCTCTGAACTCCCACCATCTTCATCACTCCCACTATCTTCAGACATTCCTGTATCTCCTGAGCTCCCACTGCTCCCTGAGCCTCCAGTCATCTCATCACAACCAGCAGGTTGTGCTATGTCATCTTCAGTCATCCCATCAAACACCACTTGCTGTTTGGTTTCTGGTTGTTTGCCGTTGCTCGTATCTGCTGCAAGACCATCTTTATATAGGGCATTCTCGTTGAAAGTGACATCTCTACTTCTGATAACTTTCTTGTTGTGGTTGTCCCAGAACCTGTAGCCCATGTCATCCATCCCGTACCCAATAAAGATACACTTCTTTGCCTCGAGCTTGTCACTATCTGCATCTCTAACTTTGACATAAGAAATACAACCAAAAACTTTCAAGTGAGTAAGAGATACCTCTCGACCTTTCCATTCCTCTTCTGGAATTTTGAAACCTATGGGAGATGAGGGTCCTTTGTTGATCAAGTATGCTGCTGTGTTCACCGCATCGGCCCAGAACATCTTTGGAAGTCCTGCATGCAATCTCATGCTCCTGGCCCTCTCATTCAGTGTTCTGTTCATCCTCTCTGCAACACCATTTTGATGTGGTGTTTCTGGAACCGTCTTCAACATTCTGATCCCCTGTTCAGCACAATACTCTACAAACTCTGTGCTACTGTACCCACCCCCATTATCACTCTTTAAACACTTAATCTTGAGATTTGTTTCATTCTCAACTGCAGCCTTGAACTTCTTAAACGTGTTAAAGACATCAGATTTATTCTTAAGAAAATAAACTCATACCTTCCGTGTAGAGTCATCAATGAATGTAACATAGTATCGGGAACCTCCAATCGAAGAGACCTTTGTAGGTCCGTAGACATCTGAATGAATCAACTCCAGCCGCTCAGTCTTGAGTTGTTGTCCCGTCTTCACAAAGGTTACCCTCTTTTGCTTGCCTAGAACACATGGCTCACAAAAGCTCAACTTTGAATTCTTCAAATCTGGGATTTTGCCCTTTGAAGACAGCATCTTCATTCCGTTCTCACTTATGTGCCCAAGTCTTTGATGCCACAAAGTAGAGACCCCTATATCTTCCACTGCTGCGTTTGCTCCATCTGTGGACACTTCAACCATGTACAGTGTACCATGCTTCTGTCCACGAGCAATGACCAGCTTTCCCTTTGTCACCTTCCATTGCTTGTTGCCAAAACTAACGTTATGGCCTTCCTCATCAAGTTGTCCCACTGAGATCAACATCTTCTTTAGGTCTGGAATATACCTCACATCTTTCAACCTCCAGGTTGTACCCAAAGTGGTACTGAGATCAACATCCCCAATACTCATGATCTCCAGGGATTTGTCATCCGCCAAACGAACTCTTCCGTTGTAGGGCCTGAAATTTTTCATCAAATCCCTGCAATGACAGGCATGAAACGACGCACCTGAATCCATGATCCAGGACTCAATTGAATTCTCAACGCTGCAAATTAGAACATCTTCATAATCTTCTGCCACGTTCACCTCCTTCTTGCCTTTGTCTGCAGAGGATTTTGGGCACTGATTTCTGAAGTGTCCATTCTCTTTGCAATTCCAACAATTGATGTCCTTCCTATTCTTGGATTGACCTCTCTTCCTCGACTTTGATCTTCCCTTCTTGTTACCCCCTCTAGTGGATTTTCTGCCCATATCTTCAGTACTCAACAAACTGTTGGAGCTATCCCCCGAACTTCTTCTCCGGATGTCCTCACCAAGGATTAAGTCACGAATACTTTCAAAGGTAAGCTTAGTGGTTCCAGATGAACTACTAACCGTTGTGACTGTACCGGACCAACTATCGGGCAAAGATGATAACAAAAGTAACGCTTGAACTTCATCATCGAATTTAATCTCAATCGAGTCTAACCTGGATATAATTGAATTAAACTCGTTGATGTGATCTGTCACGGATGCACCTTCCTTCATCCTTGTGTTCACCAACTGTCTGATTAAGAAAACCTTGTTGGCAGCTGAGGGTTTCTCGTACATATTGGATAACGCCTTGAGCAGTCCGAACGTTGTCTTCTCGTTGACGATGTTGTAAGCAACGTTTTTCACCAACGACAACCTCACCACACCAAGAGCCTTCCGGTCCAACAAGTTCCACTCCGCCTCCGCCATCGTCTCTGGTTTGTTCTCAGACAAGGGTAGATGAAGCTTTTTCTGGTAGAGATAATCCTCGATCTGCATCTTCCAGAAAGCGAAATCTTGACCATCAAATTTATCGATCTTAACCTTCCCTTCGTCAGCCATAGCTCTGATACCAATTGTTACGATTAGGCAAAGATAAACGATAAATTAAGAGCAAGAACACATGAATTAACGTGGTTCACACAATCGGGTTGATTGTGCTAGTCCACGGCGAATGAGAGAGAGGATGTATTATTATCAGCGTCCCAAGAGGTTTACAAGTACATAAGAGTCGTTTAAATAGGTTTAAGAAAACCTAAACAGAGATTAGAGCCGCAGGCCCTAATTAAAATCAAGCCCGTAATTAAAATTCCCGTAGACCCGGTCGGGTGCCCCCCTTGACCCGGTCGGGTCTCTTCACAAAATTCACGCCCGGGTCGATACCAGGGCGGGTATCCAAAACAGAAGCTATAAACCATCACTGACCCGGTCGGGTGCCTCACCTGACCCGATCGGGTCTCACGTTCCAGTGAGTTCTCAGGTCTCTGCTTCAACATACCCGGTCGGGTGACCCAATATACCCGGTCGGGTGACTGCTTTAAAATTCTGAACAAGACTCCATCTTCAACACACCTTGGCACCAATGCAGAACCGGCTTTTGGGGTATGCATCTAGGCATGTGCCTAAGGCACCAATTTTTTTAAAAAAGTATTACTACCATGTACTGTGGTATGTATTGCATGTCTCTTTCAATTTTATTAAACAAATAAAAAACAATAGATGAAATTCCCCCAAAAAATTCCCCCAAAAAATTACTCCTATTTCATGAATTCTCCCTACAACTATCTAATAAAGGCTATAAAATAAAGATGAAATTCACCTTCATATTATTTGAATTACATATTTGGACAAAAAGTAACAACACAAGTATTACAAAAGAACAGTGTGAAGTAAAATCATCAATAATTGCTTAATAATATATCTTTTCTCAAGATCGCATGTGCAATAGTTAAAATTACTAATTTTTTAGAATTGGGAGGCACTAGCAGTCGAAAGACAACAATATTCGGTTATTTTGTAATTAAAAAGAATAAAAAGTCTCAAAGGCTAAAAAGATGTGAAAAGACGTGTTTTTATTGACTCAACAACAAATGTGTTGAATTACAACTAACTTTATTTAAAAATAAAAATTAAATTTATATTCTTTTTTAAAGCATGTCTAGCTCCGTTCAAGACGTTTTAGTTATGTTTTAAAATTTTCAAATTGTCAACAAAAATTGCACATTAGGGCTAATTAATTAATGGAAATTACAAATAAAAAAAGATGTCTAGTCAGATTACATATAAAGAAAAAATTTGGGCCTAATTTTTTTTTTACTTTTTTTGGACCTAGGGCAGTCGCCCCTGCTGCCCTCCCCCTAGGACCGGCCCTGATTTCAATGATGGTGTTTGAATTTATGTGTGTTACTACATTTTTCTTTTAATTATTGTATTAAATTAATTACCCTATGTATTTAATTTTAGTTTTTCATCTGGGGCATCAAATTTCCAACGGCCCTGCACCGATGTTAGTGAATTTATTTAAGATCGCAAATCTGTCTATGATAGCTGTCACCATTACTAATGTCACTGTCTATAGCTTTGAGGTTATAAATTGATTGATTCTATGCAAGTGGACGTTGCAACTGATCCTCAGTTGCACACCATCAGTGACACTAAGGTCACAAATCCGTTAGTGACTCTCAATAATGTTAGTCACCAAATTTTCCTCCCAAATTTAACTAGTCACTAATCATCAAAATTGAAACAAACTTCCATGAGGGAATTTAATACGAAGTATACCCATTCCCGGCTCTCTACTTCCCCCCCTATTCTCCAAAATTACAGGGAAGCCAATCCTTTCGTATTTATTTTGCATTAAAACTCCCCTTCATTTTAAAATTTCATTTTCGTTCGTACATAACTCATAAAGTGTCATCTAGTATTGGTTTTATGTTCAATTTAAAATGTCATATTAATGATATTTCAAAACTATCATATGACATTAGATTTACATGAAAGTTGATTATAACGTAACTAGCGTACAGATCATTATACTCAATTGCATTCTTATAATACTCAGTTGAGGAGGTTTTGATTCTGAATAGAAATGTCTTGATGTTCAACTAACGAAGCTTATGATTTTCATATCATTGCTCATTTGGTAAGTTATGTATGTTCATTTGATACTGATGTTATGCTCATATTGAAATGTTATATCAATGCATATTTCAAAAGTAGCATATTACATTAGATTCACACATTGAACTTCATATGATTGATTGTAAATATAATTTAATAAGTTTCTATAAAAGAAAGTAAATTAGAGGATATGAAACAGAGTATTATGATGCCCAATATTAGACTCCTAATACTCAATATGATAGGTCTAGTGCTAATTAAAAGTTCATTAATGCTCATTTAACAGAAAGCGTTATTTTCATCTTAATATAGGAGGTTTGATGCTCAATGAAAATGTTGTGACGTCCAACTAACAAACCATATGATTTTCATATTTATGCTCATTTTGTAAGTTACATATGCTCAATTGGTACTCATGTTATGCACATTTTTAAATGTCATAACAATGCATATTTCAAAAGTACCATATTACATGAGATTGACATATTGAAACTCATAGGAATTGATTATAGATATAATTTAATGAGATTTTATAAAGGAAAAAATAAGAAAAAGAAAGTGAATTATGAAGTTGATATCACAATACTCATTATTTGACTCTTAATGCTCAATAGAATGTGTTCGATGTTCATTAAAAGTGTATTAATGCTCATATAACAAAAACCGCGATTTTCACTGAAATTACGAAAATGTCACCGTTTTTTAGTTGTGATATCATCTTTCTTGTAATAACATGGTTCTCATTATTAGACGTTTAATACTCATTAAAATTGGATTATTGCTCATTAAAAGAAAACTAATGATCATTTGGAATAAACCACGATTTTCACATTAATTACAAAAATGCCACCAAATTATTTTGCCTTTTTTTCTTCTGGGCCTGTTACTGGGCCGGCTGTACGGTGCTCAACATACAGCCGGTTGTATAATACTCCCTCCGTCCCTTAAAACTTTGTCAACTTTCCTTTTTTGGATGTCCCACTAACTTTGCCTCTTTCTCTTTTAAGTAAAGAATTTGTGGTTCCAGTTAATTCTCTCTCTTCTGCACAAACCTCTACCACAAAGTTTTTACTTTATTAATCTCTGTGCCGGTCAAACTTGGCAAAGTTTTAAGGAACGGAGGTAGTATATGTATTCATGTAAAGTGGCTGAAGTCTACTGTAACTTATTTTTTTTTTTTATTTTTAGTCTAAATCTTTATATTTTTCATATCCAGTCGGTGGACTAATGTTTAATTCTACTATAATTGCTATACATGTCAGTGCATCTTAGATTTTTGGATTCTCTGACTCCATTGATTGTATATTCAGAATAATAGGAGTTTTTTCCAATAATGTGACTATGGAGCTACAGTGCTACACATGTGGGTTTATAATACATTCCTGGGTTTTGGTTAAAGTACATTATTTGAATTGATAATAAATGTGTAAATGTGTTTGACCATTTTAAGACAGTTTACTTGTGTTGCAGCAATTTGAAAAAGGCCCAAATGTTATTGTTGCGGTCTCAATTTTCTCGGGACCGGCCGTGAGCTACACATGTGGGTTTATAATACACTAGTAGAAATTCCATCCAAATTAAAACAATTAAATGCTTTGATCTTAGTCTAACTGAAAGCAAGAAATGAGGAAGATATAACTTTGTTGGAAATTTTGAGTTTGCACCACATTTTTGGGGTGATATTGGCCTTTGCACCCCATTTTCAAAACTTCTAGACTTTGCACCCTATCTACAACATTTTGTGAAGAAAAGAATCATGAATGGGGTGCAAAGGCAAAGACATTTCAAGACAAATGGGGTGCAAAATATAAGAGTTTTGAAAGTGGGGTGCAAAGTCTAATATCACCCAAAAAACGGGGTGCAAAGTCAAGATATCCCTATTTTTTTGCACCTTCAAAACAAAGCATATGCCAACTTATGAAATTGATTTTTGAGGACTACGATGAAGGTGAAGTTGCAAAGTGAGAGGGTGAAAAAGTTACTTAAACCGATCTAGGGAGACGAGTTATATTTTGGTGTCATTACGGTTGGATTTGAAATGAAAAATGAAATCGTTTTGTCATTTGCAATACAACATTTAAAGACCTTTTGTAACAGTCAAATTTGTTACTTTTGGTCCAAAAGTCTGTTACATTCTCCTGAATATAACAATTTTGTGGCGTTACATTCGCTGGCATTGCTTTTTCTCTAATGTAACGGTATGTAACAATTTTTAAATCAATTGTAACGCTTTTCTAAATAAACCAAAAGTGTTACCATAACCACTATCACAATTTTTAATTTTCCAAATGTAACACTTTCTCAAAAATATATAGCAAATATTAGATTTATTACTCAATGTCATATTTATTGTACATGCGTGTATATATAACTTAACTTATTTGCACGTAAATTACAAATATTATTAATAATTAAAACATCTATATATATAACTAATTAATATCACATTTAGAACATTAATGGTACATTACACAACAGATGCATCTATGAAATCTAAAGTTCCATATTAATTATGATAAAAAAAAAAAGTTCCATATTAATTACAAAATATATACATACTCGTATAATACAAAATCATGGATCCTAATAAATTTCTCATCTTTAACAGCGTGATTCTTAGAGAAGCTAAAAAGTCAATCAATTGCTACAATTTTATTTAGTTGTCCAACCAAATTCTATATCTCGACAGCATTAATACTCCAAATGAAATTAGTTGTCATTGCACATTTACACGGTATAGGAAGTAGCTTTTTAATATTGTAATTAAAGGATACACAATTACTCTCAAGCGGATAGTGCACTTCCCGCCCAAAAGGGTGCCTAAAGCTTTGCTGCACTATTCAATTTTAATATAATATATGATATAGATATAGATTAATTCATGCTGAATCGCTGAGGATGAGGATTAGGGGTTTTTGCTTGTGGATTGGCGGGCACTGCCATTTTTTCTTTGGCGAAAATTTTGTTCTCCTTAAAAATTTGGCTGACATATACTCTGCGCCGTTTGATTTCTCTAGGTTATAACCTCTAGTCTCATATACTAATACTCCGTGCCCCACACTCCACCGTTACATTTGGATCCCCAAACGTAACACCTATTTGAACCAATGTAATGGTTTATCTAAAATAATAAAGTGTTACATTAGGAGATCACTTAATGTAACGAATGTTACACAATTGCAACGGCACATAGAAAAATGTTACAAAAGACTAGTTTTTTGTAACATTTTCAACAAATGTTACAATTTTATTGTTACATTTAACAAATGTTACAATTTTATTGTTACATTAGGCCTTAAAACTTGATGAAATAGTAGTGAAGAATAGAAAAGGGAGCGGTGTAGACGTAGTCACTGATATATATAGTGAATATGGTACTAAGTGATCACGAAGTGAGTGTAAGTCAGTAGCAATAGAGAATGAATATTTTTGGGCATGTATGATATCGGTTTAGTGACTGGTAATAGTGGTAATTTGCATGTTGATTGCCACGAAGCGACTTTAAATTTTTAGTTGATGGGTTTAGTATATGAGTGGGTTTTTTCAAGAATATTACTAAAACAAAGTTTATTTACACAAATATGACTAATAGTTAGTAAATGTAATGTCATGATAACTTAAATTTAAAAATGAAGAATTTGATTTTGCAATCCACTTTTTGGGTGATATTGGGCTTTGCACCCCATTTTAAAAAAAATGTTCACTTTTCACCCCATCACAAACATTTTGTGAAGAAAAAATTTGAATGAGGTGCAAACTTAAAGGACTTTTAAGTGAAATGGGGTGTAAAAGTTAAAGCCTTTTGAAAATGAGGTGCAAAGTCCAATATCACCCAAAAAGTGAGGTGCAAAGTCAAATTTCCTCATTTAAAAATTGAACATAAGTTACTATATGATTTCATTACTATACTCAAGTCATATTATTGTAAACGATCATCATTTTAGTCATTAATACTTTATGTAATTAATTCATTAATTAAACCCATAAATCTTTAAGCTTTTATTATATACAACATACGCAGTATTTCCTCCGTCTGACTTAGATTGTTCTTTTATCACTACAAAAATACTATTGATTTTTTTTGAAAATCAATAGTATTTTTGTAGTGATAAAAGAACAATCTAAGTCGGACGGAGGAAATACTATTGATTTGTAACCAAGTTTATTACTCATAATAAAAGAAATTGGGTGACAAAATAGATTACTCACCATCATAGTCACTAAACGTGTGTGATGCCGTTTGAGGATGGAATGAAGAAACATTTTTTAATACTACTAGTAATATACCCGTGCGATGATATATGAATACATGTATAGAATTAAAAAGGCTTATATCAAAGCAATATACTTATATTAAAACTAAAAATACTTATTTCAAATGATTAGATGTAAAATGGATATAATGGAATTAGGGTTGGACCCGGTTCGGGCCACCCGGCCCGGGAACCGGCCTGGCAAAATAGTGTCAAACAGTGCCAAAAAGTGTTCAAACAGTGTCAAAACAGTAAAATTTACCCCCTAGTAAGTTTATTTCCTAAATATGTGTATATGTCAAATCGGGAACATCTTTGCGGGACGGAGGCCAGAAAGTATAATTATACTTTTAGTTTGCTATTTTATACTTCGTACTTAGTATTAAGTAGTTCTAAATCATTTTAGGCCTTTTGTCCAGGATATTACTAAAATTAGGATAAAAGACAAAAAAGTGAAACGTTTTTAAAATTTTCAAAAATGTGACCAACATCAAATTAGGCCCTGCAATCCAAAGTGACTTCGGCCAAAGTGACTCCGACCAAGTGACTGTCCACCGGCCATAGTGACTGCTCCACCGCCACAGTGACTCCACTGCCGCCCCTCGTCAGTGACTGCCGCCACCCCTCGTCAGTGATTGCCGCCACCCCTCGTCAATGACTGCCGCCACCCCTCGTCAGTGACTGCCGCCGCCCCTCGTAAGTGACTTCCGTCACCCCTCGTAAGTGACTTCTGCCGCCCCTCATTAGTGACTGCGGCTGCCCATCTCCTCCGGCCAGGGCTGACTGTACAGACCACCAGCGCTACCACCGGCCACCACTATCGATTACCACCGTCATGCCGCCAGGCGCCGGCAAGCAACGGCCACCGCCACCATACTATAGTGACCAACCGGACAGATAAAAAATCACCCTTGCACATCTCTTGCGGCCACCACCGTCCAATGCCGCCGGCAACCAACAGCCACCGCCTCCATTTCCGGAGCTTCATCTCCGGCTTCCGGCCACCACCGCCCTTACCTAGCCCTCTCCCCAGCCCCCTTTACACTGCTAAACCTAGCCCTCACCCCTGCACCAGTACTCCCATTCCAGATCTGGAATGTTAAAGATGGAGATGAAGCTCCCCAAATCGAACATATTAAGAAGAAAAGAACGAAGAAGAAGGTGCTAATCGCCTAACCCAGCCACCGCACCACCCCTGCAACTCACCCGGCGACGTTGAATACCTGAGGAGACGGCGACTTGCGATGCTGACAGAGGCGACAACCTGAAGGTGGAGGTCAACGACCTGGAGTGATGGAGCCATGGCAGTGCGATGATGTTCGATGGATGCTTCAATTTCTCGGAGCAAAGATGGAGAGGCGTTGGCTGGGGATTGGGGATTGAAGACGGAAATCGAAGATGGAGAGTTGGTTGGGAAAGATGAGATGCGGTGGATACGGTCTTATGGGTCACATTTTTGGGAAAATGTGAAAGTTGTATTTTTTTGGAAATGGAAAGTGGTGGAGTGATAGGCGTGCCATTTTTTCATCATTTTAACTTTACTTTATAAATTTAATGTCATTCACATAAAATCAATTTTCTTAACAATCGTGTCTCTTTCTCTTATCCAATATTTTAATTACTACTCTTGTCACATACACTTTTTTCAAAAAATCATCAAAAATTATCAATGAAACAAATAAATAAATCAAAATCATTGATATACTTTAGCCTTCAAATCGAAAATCAGCTTATTATTTGGATTCTGGCCTGGATTAATAAAATTACAAATACTAAATAAGCTACTTAGTGTTACACATGTAACTCCAAAAAAAATTACACGTGTTGACATCCTTTATCCCCTGGCACTCTGGCAGTGCCTCAAGCTATGTACCACCCCACATGCATCACTGATTCTTTTTCTAGTCTCTTCTCCAAATTTCACATACTCCCTCCGTCCCTTATTAACTTTGTCAACTTTCCTTTTTTGGATGTCCCATTAACTTTGTCACTTTGCCATTTAAGTAAAGAATTTATGGTTCCAATTAACTCTCTCTCCTCTGCACAAACCTCAACCACACAGTTTTTACTTTACTAATCCCCGTACCGATCAAACTTGACAAAGTTATTAGGGACGGAGGGAGTAGCATTTAGCCATCCACTGCGTCCAGCCACAGAACTACAAACAAGTCGATGGCACCCCAACCTTTTCATTCATAATAGCTCATTCTTCCTTGCACCGGTGAGATAAAAAGCGGCCCAGAATTAACTTCGGTTTTGACTGGGCACGGGGATTAAGAAAGTGGGAAATGTGTGGTAGAGACTTGTGCAGAGGAGAAAGAAATGTGTAAGAGTGGTTGTGAACCACAAATCCTTTACCAAAAAGGGAAAGGGGAGATAAATTTGGGACGGACCAAAAAGGAAAGAATGAAGATAATTCTGGGACGGAGGGAGTACTAATGTTATTATTGGCATATGCCGATCTTTAACAATTTTTTTGCTTAAATGACCACACTCTTAACTAAATAATACTACATCCGTTCTTTGATATTAGTCCTCTTAGGCTTTGACACGGGTTTTAAGAGGAAAGTAGTAGGGGTAGTGTAAAATGTGTAATGAGTAGTGGGTAAATGAAAAAGTAGGAAAGAGAAAGGGGTAATGGTAATAAAAGTTGGGGTATAAAGGTATATTTAGAGTAAAAACTTTCCTTAAATGAAAAGGAGGACAGATAAAAAAAAGCGTAGAACTGATAAAAAAGAACGGGGTACGGAGTAAGAGTATTTCACTTGGCTCGTGCTTAGTGTTGAACGTGTGATACACAACATATGGGAAAGTCAGACACATCAAAATAATGGACACGGCTATCTCGAGAAACACATTTTTGAGAAGCTAAACTATCACTAATTATTGCGGTTATTGAGAAAATGAGAATGACTTAGAAGAGGATTGATTAAAGGACATTAACATCTCACGTAAAGCTATTTTCACCCAAAATTCCACCCAAGTACCTGCCACACTTTTTGGTTTTACCATATACTTGTATATAGATATAGGGGTGTTTGGATCTGATTCTCAAAACTGATTCTGCTCCTTCAGAGAGCTGAATCAGAAGTTGGAGTGTTTAAGTGAAATTCCGGAAGCGCTTCTGGAGCTCTAATTTACTCTCAAAATCAGTTTTTTTAGAAGCTGACCTGGGAAGTACCAGATTCTGAAAACTGATTCTGATTCTGTTATTAAAAAAGAAGCAGAAGCAGAATCAGTTCCAAACACCCCATAGATGTAGATTCTTGATAGTGTTTGTACCCAAAATATAATATTCTCTCACTATTTTGTTATTGTATATTCCGTATATAAATAAAATGTACTTCATAATATTTATATATAGATAATATATATTTAGATATAGATTCCATTACCGGTTGAACCCAAAGGTCGCAGCTAGGTCAATGCAATAGATAGACTTTAATTGAGGTCTCGGTTATCTCAAAGCAACACAAATGATTGTGCTTAAAGCCTCAAGGCGACTCAATAGTGTTTTTTAATTTTCAATTTCTAAATAATACTACATGCCTCGTCACTGTTTTGAATATAACTTTCACGAATAATACTCTGTATACGTGATAACTTAATGCTTGGTAATGTAAAATTGAATATTATAAATATTCTGTATAAAAATATTTCATAAAAATAATAATTACAACTCTAGCCTTCTTATTTGATCACCTTCATCAATATAAATAAAATTACTCCAGCCTTCTAACAAATAACATACGGAATATATATGTAGACATTCCAGAAATCTTATTTGACCTTCATCATTTCGTGAGAAGGACTATATTGCATGGACACACGAAAATTATGAGGAAACGGGAAGTGGGAAATGCCAACTTTTGCTCAAAAATCACTGATTTTAGAGTTTCCAGAGAGTTTTCGGGAGTTTACGAATTAAACATGAAACATACTCTTTCCAGAGAGCTTGCCATGGTACATAGGAGAAGGATAAACGCATCACTTGTATACGGATTTGGCATATGCGGGCTTTAGTGGGCTTACCAAAATCCGTACAAAAAATTCATGTCAATCCTTGCCATTTTTTAAAAATCTATGCCGAAATCACTTCCCGTTTTGGATAT
Organism: Cuscuta epithymum; assembly: GCA_945859915.1. Taxonomy (NCBI): domain Eukaryota; kingdom Viridiplantae; phylum Streptophyta; class Magnoliopsida; order Solanales; family Convolvulaceae; genus Cuscuta; species Cuscuta epithymum. The sequence goes on from CAMAPF010000001.1 coordinate 1,153,710, forward strand.
CCCTCAAAACTCCAAATGTAGAAGGCATCTGCACAAAACACGTGAATTTTTTTTTTTTTTGAAAGAACAAAAACTTTAGAACAATCATTCTTGACGCAAGTTAATTGAGTAAAATAAGTACACAAAGACATAATACCGTCATGCTCATATTGTGTGGAGAATTAGCTTTTGAAACTGAGTGGTGCTCAAATGCGTGGCCTTTATACACTACTCCTTTGATGCATCGGTGAACTAAAAGGCAGACATTCTAGCCGGCCACATAAATGTGTTGCACCGTTTACGAAATATTTCCTTTGAACTCATGCAACATTTGTGTTCCAGAATTTTCTTTGAACCAAAGCATTAGCTTTAATAAGTCTGGCGCGCCACTCTCTCGTTCAGTTCTCAATAAAGACCTGAAAGCAATACTTTAGTCATTTAATTGTTAATAAAAGCTTATAGCTTTTTGTTTCTTTAAATTGTTTTAATTTACTTGCTAAAACATGACTATTCTGGACTTATTTATATAACTTACAGACTATGTGATATTGCATTGCACGGGACAGTTTCCACATGCTAACAGTTGAGCATTTATTTCAATTTTATATTGGAATACCAAATGACAAATCAATGAATTAAAAGAAAATATTATATTTGCCTCACCACAAAATTTATCACGGTAAAATATATTTGGAATGCTAAAAGATGCCCAGAAATGTCCCACAATCAATGCTAGTACTAATTACTTCCATTAATAAAGAGCATTAAAACGTTATTCACAAAAACTATTCAACTTTACGCGAGACCTTTCTCCACTTCCCGCTCAAACAGTTTGCTCCACTTTTCCGTTTTTATTTTATATTTTATATATAATATAATAATATAGATTAGTACTACGTATTAGGTTTGGGCAACTCCTAATAGGCTAATATAATTAGGAATCTACCTAATAGATATTTAGGAATCTGCCTAATGTGAAATAATGGGGAAGAGGTACTCCAATAGGAGTCCTGACACATATATTTATAATAGAAGAGTTGCCAAAATACAAAGTATTCCTAAATAGATATTAGGCAGATTCCTAAATATCTATTAGGTAGATTCCTAATTATATTAGCCTATTACCTAATATCTATTTAGGAATACTTTGTATTTTGGCAACTCTTCTATTATAAATATATGTGTCAGGACTCCTATTGGAGTACCTCTTCCCCATTATTTCACATGGTATCAAGAGCTTTAGGTTTGTAGATACAATTTTTTTCTTTTTTCGGTTCCCATGAACCTTATTATATAGCCGCCGCCGCCTTGGGGTCGACTGCCGCCACATTTACGGTAGTCTCCGATCCTTTGAAGATGAGCGCGGCTAATATGGCGCAGATCACCTCCTTCGCGTCGCTGAACACGGTGCTTGCTTCCAGCATGCCGTTGAGTTCGCCGCCTGCTGCTGCCTATGTCCGCGCAGCCCACCTTCTCTGCGTCGCTGACCACGGTGCTTGCTTCAAGCGCGCTGTTGAGTTCGCCGCTTGCTGCTGCAGACATATATTCTCATGGAGATCTTATTGTCAAAGATGTGCCTTTTAATCTTCCGCTAACGGATATATTTACTAAGAGGTTTTTTTTTTAGTTTGCAATTTCATTTTTTTTAAAAGACAACCTGCGCGTTGTATCTCCCGCACAGTTTGAGGGGGTGTAATAGGCTAATATAATTAGGAATCTACCTAATAGATATTTAGGAATCTGCCTAATATCTATTTAGGAATACTTTGTATTTTGGCAACTCTTCTATTATAAATATATGTGTCAGGACTCCTATTGGAGTACCTCTTCCCCATTATTTCACAACTCCAAGCTGTCTTTTTTGTTTCAAAATCTATGATATGTGATATTTGCTTCAAATTTTGGCGTTAAGTTATTTGTATGCTGATCTTTTAGAACAGCTTATTATTTTTTCAATTTTTTCGATGGATTATACACAAATTATCCTAAATAGGTAGGAGTATCATGTTTTTTATTCCTTGAATAAGAATAATCTGCCAAGTTTGAAAAAATGTAATGTTTAAAGCCTTGTAATGCCAAACTTGACAGAAATTTACTCCTATTCAGGGAACAAAAAACATGATACTCCTATTTTGGAATTTTTTTTATTCCTATTTAGAGAATTCTCTCATTATATTTGTGTCATTATTTTCTTAACCAATTCTTTTAAAACATTCTTAGAGAAAAGCTCAAATAACGTCCCTAATTAAAGGTCCACAAAATGGAATACCTCCGTTCTTAAATAAATGCAACACTTTGACTTTTACACTATTCACATGTTCTACTTTGACTACGTTTTATTTATTAATGTGATAATATTATTTTATAAAAAAAATATTTGTTAAACTTGTCTCATTGTAAATTTTCATAATCTAATTTTTTTTAATTTTTTTACTAATACAAAATCATATATATTAATGGTCAAAATTGTGTCTCGGCAATTGTGAAATGTTGACCGTTGCATTTATTTAAGAACGAAAGAAGTACTTCATATAATGTTTAGAGTCCTCAATCTTAACTTCTATCTCTACTTTAAATGATGATATCACCAGCTAATAAAGTAATGACATCATTTGGTCATAGACAAACCATTCAAAATAAGATGGATTGGTTATAAGTCTTCTTTCCCAATATATGCTTAATATGATTTGTTGTAGGAAATATACCATCAAATTTCACTAAAATTGGTACACTTCTTGAAAGTAATTAAAATTTCACAGTATACGTATGTTTGATAACTAAACATATTTTAAGCATGCCAGTATTAATTCATTTTTGTAAAAATAAGATGTCTTATAATAAAAACAACTATAATAGATGTTTTATATGTGAACTTGATTACCATAGCTGGCTGAGTAAAAATTAGTTGAAGATCAATCATTAAAGTTGTTTTATAAGTAAACTGCTGCAATGAATACATGAGAAATTTTAAAATTAAAATTATAGCATGATTTATATGTAGTTTTGCAAACAATACTTTTCATCAAATGTTTTATAGTACATTTATCTAGAAAATACATTATGATTTTAACATAATGGTATGTATCTAAATTAAAGGCGAAACAAGTGTGGTAAAAGCATCGTCTTAACTAGAAAATATGCGCTATAAGTTATATGAACTAACATGCATGATTGCATGAATATTGTTTTATTAGGGACTTTAAAAAAACAGAAAGTGAGTGATCTCACTATTAATTGCTTTTGTTGGTCAACATTAAGAGATTTATTATGATAATTGACATGATATTAAAATAATGTTGTATATCTATTAAGGTTTTTTATAAATAAATAAGCTAAAATAGCTTGAGTACGTATTCACTTTTATGATACTACTACTAGAATACTAGATGGCTCTTTATTCTGGACCACTTTATATACTGCTCAATGCCATATAATAAAACGAAAATCCTATTGTTACACAAAATCCATACACACACATACACACTATAAATAACCCAAAATAAATTTACCCCCCTTTCCCCACCTCAGCCAATTTCACACGTGCACACATCCAAAAAATCTCTCCCGCTCCCAAAAAAATCTCCCGCATCCCACCACCCCCCCTCGCGCATCCCACCTGCCACTTCGCCCATCACACTTCCCAAACCCCGTCGCCAACCTTCTCCCTTCGACGAAGGGTTCCTCGCCGGCGCCAACCATCCACGAACTGTCGCCCCGCTAACCATCCACGAACCCTCGACGCCGCTAACCATCCACGAACCCTCGTCGCCGCTAACCCTCCACCCTCGTCGCCGCTAACCCTCCACGCACAGTCGATGCCACGAACCCTCCTCCCGCCAACCTCCGTTTCAGTTGACAATGGTCCGAACCCCGCTATCAACCATGGCTGAAAGGTATGTATCCTTGTCCTTAGTTTTTGATTTTTTTTTACACTTTTAGGCTATTTGATGATATTAAATTGGATTTTGAAGAATATGTATTGTCTGTGTAAGGATGATTTTATGCTTCTATGATTGTCTGTATCTGTGTACATATGTCTGTGTGCCTCATTGCGATGTCTGTACTTGTACACAATGACCAATTGACTCTCTGGCTGAGTTTGTATGTGAAGAATTATATGTGTCTGTAATCCTCCACATATGTCTGTGTGCATAATATTAATGTCTGTAATTGTACACAACGATATAAGAGTAAAACAGGTTTTGTTGAAGGAAAGTTTTTAAAAAAGAATTCACAGCCAGCCATACTTAGCTTCAACTCCCTAGTCATAATGAAGAAAAAAGTGGTGTTGTCTTTTTTCCCACTTAATACCATCTAATTGCATTTATGTTGAGCTTAACCCCACTTAATCCTAATATAAAAGCTAGATTCCACTTAAAACCATCTAGTATAGCAGCCAGCATGTAACTGATTATATACACTTGTACTTATATACACTAGATAAGCAAAAAAAACTTGGTATGTCTGTATAGCAGTCAGCATCTAACTTTTGGAAAAGACTTCATTAGAGTACTCAGCCCAATAAATAACTGGGGGTATGTCTGTATCTAACTCAATACTTGTCTGTGTGACTTAACATATGTCTGTTTGCTTATGACTTATTCCTTGCAATCACAGGGCACTTGAACTTAAGATTCCATTGAGCAAGCATTTCCCTGCACAGTATTCTATGTGTGCTGACTACAAATGTGCGAGGAAGTGCATTACCGACATGTTGTCTAAGAAAGAATTGTCAACATTCCGGAACACACCGTGGGGTCACCTTTTGGATATACCGGACATTCAGTTTTGTGCCCAAATTGTGCACATGTTGCTCTTACGCCTTGTGAAGCAACAGCCTGAAGATGAGCTGTGGTTCAATGTGGAGGGTAAAATTGTAGAATTCACATACAATGATTTCTGCCGCATTACCGGATTACCAGTGGCAGCCCCCAGACCTGTCGTGGCCGAAGAAGTTGAAGAAAATTCTGATGAACAGGCTGAAGAAGTGGAAGAACCTGGGGAGGTTGTTACCACATATTTTAAAGGATCTTTGGATATCACTTACTTGCAGTTGAAGGAGAGGGTTCAAATGGTGCGTCCTACTAGAAAAGGCAGAGCGATGCTAGGTGTGAAGCTTGCATCCTTGTACATGATTGAGAACGTATTGCTCGGAAGAGACAGGTCAACAAGGATTAGCAGGAGGTCTATTCAGCTGGTAAATGACTTTGAGGAGTTCAAGAAGGAGCCATGGTCCAGAGACGCTTACCATTCGCTGGTAACCGATTTAAAGAAGCTTCTTGATGGCCAGGAACAGAAGCTTTTCGACAATAAAGCTAACAACCCTGATTACAAAAATGCAAAGTTCTCGGCTACGGTTTCCCATTGGTCCTACAGGTATGATTCATATTTACTTTGGATCATTTTTTACTGTAATCTACAAGTATTGTCTGCCACAGACAATACTTGACCTTCCCAGACATTTCTATTCATGTTACACACACTTATTATTCTTCCCAAACAGCATATAATAGCTCACAGACAAAAGTGTCCTTCCCAGACATGTTTTTAATTGCTCACAAACAATACATGTCCTTCCCAGAATTTATTTAGTAGCTCACAGACAATACATTTCCTTCCCAGATATGTTTATGATCTGTGTTCCTGAATATTTCTTTCTTGACTTATACTTCTTTTATTTAGGTGTGGGCATATGAAAAGTTACCTAATTTTGGAGAACATTTTGGCACACGTGTTGGTAATCATGAAGTCCCAACATTGAATTGGTCATGTCATGGGAAATTTCGGGCCTCTACGATACGGAAAATTTGCTTTGCTAATGTGAAGTCTTCTTTCTTTATCATTCCTATTATAATTGTCCCCTAATATACTTTGTATATATTTATAATACTAAGTCATGTTTTTGTTTTCAAAGGAGGTGCCTACCCCCCCTTCTTCCGATAATGAAGATGAAGATGAAGACAATCTTGAAGTACAAACAAGGGAAAGGGTGCAACAAATGTGTGTGAACATTGAAGAAATCAAAACAAGTCTTCAAAGGCTGGAGAAAAGGGTGGATGAGCAGCTTGGTGGAGTAAAAGACCTGCTGTTTCAGGTTATTGATAAAGTCAACATTGCTTTACAGGAAAAAGTATAAATTGTTATGATATGTCTGTGTTGTGATTTTTTCTGTTGTCTGTATTAAGTAAATTCTTGTTCGTATGTACTCTTACTGTATACTTTCCTGTTGGTTTGTAAGGGGGGTCCATCTGCCCCAAGTCATCATGAAAAAGACACGGAAGTTTGTGCACCACATGGTGAAGTTCAAAATATGTCTACACATGGTGTTGACAATGCTGGGACCGTGGTATGTAGTTTTCTACCTTACGGGTTTTCATTTTATACTATGAGGAAAAGGTATAACATTTAATTGTCTGTGTGCTATTTTAAGTGTCTGTATGTAGCCATGTATTATGACTACGTACATATCGTCTTGTCTGTGTTTAACTAATAAATGTATGTATAAATAATGGTTAGGGTGAAGGAGATAATTCTGTTCCTGTTATTCCTGAAGATCAGAATATGTTTATTGAGCCTATTGCAACTGAGGTATGTTTTTGGATAATCTTGGGTTTGGGTTTTAATAATTGCAAATTAAGTTGTTGAAGACCTACTAAAAAAATGTTATTGTCGTGTGGAGTTTATAGTGTCTGTATTTAGCAAAGTTTTGTCTGTATAACTCTTTCGTGTTGTCTGTGTCAATGTGATATATGACTGAGATATGTCTGTGATTTACCAATTGTTAGGCTGAAGAAGATCACTCCAACGATGTTGTTGGTGAACTACAAAAGGGACTACAAACTGATCCTGTAATGAATGTTGTGGCTGAGGTATCTTCAATGATACATTCATATCATTTATTCTTTCAAAAAAAAAATTGTTGGTCATGATTGTTTTGGGTAATATAACTTTTCCTTTATTTCAAAGTTGAAGGAGGGTACCGAAGAAGAACACATGTATGAGGACTGTCCCACTCCCACAGATCTTTTGATCTCCTTGAATGAGGTTCACATTGTCATTTGTAAAATTTGTTTATATTCATAGACAGTATGTATATCACACATACATTAGACATTATGTGCACAGTCAGAGTAAACTTGTCCTCACAGACATTTCTTTGTGTGTGCGTATATATGATCCCTAGTTTTTAATCTTTTGTGCAGGTGGGAGATGACTCTGCTTTGATACCCCACGCTCCTTTTGCAAACTTGGATTGGGACCTTGGTGATGAAGTTGGAACCGGCGGTGTAGACATGATGGCCCTCGAAGAAGTTACTATGAAAGAAGTGAGGAAGAGAAAGAGGTTGCCATCAAAGTACATTTGCAGCCCATTCATAGCTCCCGCCGCAAAGAGGCCTAAGGTTGGAGGCACCAATACCCGAGCTCTACCACAACAAAGTGATGAAGAATGTCAATCCTTCAAGGCATGGGTGGAGGAAGATGATGAGGTTGAACCGTGCGTAATTGAGATAGCTATCCCATCATCTTACCCGACAAATAGGGCCTTCTTCCGAGAACCGATTGATGAAACCGGATGGCTAAGCAGCCAGGTGAGTGAATTATGGACTATTTCATTTTACAATATTTTAGATCAATGGTTTTTTTAGGCTTTGATAAATTTTTTTTAGCATTTGGATGCACTTGTTCTTCTGTTTCGCGAATGCATACACGCCGAGGCCTATAAACTCTTGAGTCCTTTGTTCGCGGTAAGTGATTAAAAGTTTAAATTGTGTCTGTGCTTTTGAACTTCACTTGGTTGTGCATTGATAAAGTATTGTCTGTGTAAGACTTGTTATGTCTGTAATTTTGTTTTTGGTGTAGTACCAACTTTTACGGAAGAATATAGATGACGATTCACAATGGAGTGGGGATCGATTGCTTAAAAAAATGGACTGGAGCCGGTATGATAAGGTTTGTCTCCAAAATAATAAAATATCAAGTCATTTTATATATAAAATATAGAGAACAAGGCTAGAATACATACTATGTTCACTAATATCTTAACTACTTTATTGCATGTGCAGGTGTTCATGCCATTGCACAGTGATGGAAAACACTGGGTGTTGTCTGAAATTGACCTTGTCAATAGAATCGTACGGGTATACGATTCTATGAAGACCCGTAGGTTAGTTGTATCTGTGAGGCTGTTGTGTGTGAGACTTCCACACTTGTTTCGAGTCATAAAATGCAATCTTGCTCTAAGCGCCACAACAAATTCACAGCCTTGGAGAGCGGAGGCAGTGGACGATGTTCCACAACAGCACCCCGGGTACATTCATGTGTTGTGGTTATTATTTTGTCTGTACACAAATATAGTTTGTCTGTGCATGTAAATGTAATGTCTGTATTAATTATTTTGTGTCCAGGTCCGGTGTTTGCGGCGTCATGGTTATGGCCTTTGCCGAAGCACTCTTGCAGAAGTTGCCATTGCTGCCCGAGTGTGCGTATGAGAACATGGCAGCGAAAAGATGTGAATTCGCAATGAGGCTGTGGAGTTTGAGGAAGCGATCGAGTTAGACATGATTATTGGAGGATGTGTTTGGGTGTAAAACATTTATTTAACATTACTGTATACATATTATTTTGCTCAATTTTTGCCTGCATGAATTTGGTTGTTAAATGTAGGAGGTTGTACAATGTTACACTATCAATGTTGTACAATGTCCTAGAATGTAATCCCAAGGATCACTTTTGGTTTTTGTGGCAACATATATATATATACGAAGGATGCTTTTGCTTGTGAAGAAGAAAAACTTTGTGATTTGTGTGTTGTTATCTGTGATTAATAACTAGTTTATGTAATTAATAACAACTATGTTCAATATTTAGAGAAAATTGGTATCATTTCGCCAAAAACAAATAACTGTTGAAATTTGTATAAGAGAGGGCAATAAAATAATTCACGATTTTTAGAAATTATTACTCACTTTATACTTTTAATATTTCTAATCTAACATGTTAATAAATAAAAGTTATCCAAAGTAGATAAGTGAATAATGTTAAATTCAATAACTTTAAATTAAATTACTTTTATGTGAAAAACTTTACTTGTTGTTTTATACTTCGTTGTTGTTTAAATAGTAGTATATGTAACCCATTGTGTAATGTGTTTGTGCTGTAATACGATTTTGTCTGTGATTTGTGTCGTAGTTGTCTGTAATAAATAAAAGTAATCCAAAGTACATAAGTGAGTAATGTTAAATTCAATAAATTTAAATTCAATAACTTTTACGTAATTTCATATTCCACTAATTTATTAAATTTAAAAATAAGTTTGTAACATTCTTCTACTTTATGTGATTAAATTACGTAATTTCATAAAACTTTACTTGTTTTATACTGCGTAGTTGTTTAAATAGTAGTATATGTAACTACAGTTGTCTAATGTGTTTGTGCTGTAATACGATTTTGTCTGTGATTTGTGTCGTACTTGTCTGTGATTTGTGTTTCAAAAACAGACATTAAAAAAAATACATTTCTGAAACACACAAAAAATTGCCCACAAACACATTTTTGTTTGTGAAGACCAAAAAGTTTGTTTGTGACGTATTACATAAATGTCTGTGAACAAACATGCATGCACATTTACATCAAACTCAGATTTAAATCTAAACCACTATAGTTCATCATGTCATTACGATCTTCCTGTGTATTGCCATGGTCAGCGCTACCTTATGGGGCACTTCCAATGTCATTCCTAGCCCCCGGTTTCTTTTTCCCCTTCTCCAATGGTCCTTTTTGACGGTTTTTCCTCGGAGCACCCTTGCGCTTTACACACTTAGGATCTCCTATGTTTTTGGAACCTCACATTGCACACGACTACTCGGTTGTGGGATAGATGTTAGGTTGCCACATATGGAAGACCGAGGAGCTTGGGGAGGAGTATATGTCGACAATTGAATCTCCAACCAATTAAGAACACTTTGGTACTTATCTTCATCATCCGCAATCATATTTGCAAGTGATTCAAAAGTCTTGCACAACTTATTAAATCGTTCTTGCTCCACCGTTGTGATCCAACCATCATAATTTATTTTCACCTTTGTGTAAGCTCTTTTAACATCTTTCCTCCATCTTTGCAATAGGTAAATCTCGGGTAAGAAATGCAATCCAAGCCGACGTAAGACCACAATCAAGTGTCTACATACAATACCCCTAAATTCAAACAAATGACAACTACATATTCCAAATGTAGTTAATGGGTCATATTCAACAACAAAGTCAATGGTCTTTCAAAACCCATTTATCTTTCGGACCTCCTTAACATGAAATTTTCTATCTCCTTCGCTTTGTATTAGATCACAATACAAAAGACCTACAAGTTCATCTTGAAACTCCTTAAACTTAGCTAGGGTGTAAATTTCTTGGACTTGTTCTTCCATTTCAAATGATGAAACACAAGGAATTGTTTTTGCAAACGAACTAGCATCGGCGTGAAATTCTTTTTCTACCTTCTTTCGTAATGCACGTCCGTATTGCTCAACGAATTCCTTAAGACTAGTTTTGGAATGCACAAAGTCATCGAAAAAAGCATTGATACTTTCACTTCGTTGAGTGGTAGACATACCCGCCCAGAAAAATGTCTTTAAGAAGCATGGCACCCACCGGTGTCTTTCATTGTACATCACTACAAGCCATTCATGATCTTGTAGGGAATACCTGAAATAACATTAAAAATATATATGAAGTAAAGATACAATGTTTGCTCATAGACACTTTTGTGTCTGTGGTGTACATTTTGTATGCCTGTGACGAACACATACATTTATTTCACACACAAAAACCTTCTGGAATGGGTCATAGTTTTAAGGAAATAAAGGGTACCTTTGTATCATGTCATTCCAACTTTGCTCAAATTGTGGAATATATTGTGAGTCATAAATGGATTCATGAATAGCATCCAAGATTTCTTTTTTTCTGTAATGCCTCCCATTTTTTCCGGTACCTTTTTCATAATATGTCATAGGCACCATCGGTGTCTTGTATTTGGAAAAACAATTTGGATGGCGTTTTGCATTGCACGGTCTTGATCCGTAATAATGCCCATCGGAGCACGTCCTTCCATACAGTCAAGCCATGCTTTGAATAGCCATACGAATGTTTGCGTATCTTCATTAGAGATTAATCCGCAACCTAGCAAACTTGATTGACCGTGGTGATTTACACCTACAAATGGTGCAAAAGGCATGTCATACCGATTCGTGAGGTAGGTTGTGTCAAAGGTTATCACATCTCCAAAGTCTTTGTATGCATATCTACATCGACTGTCAGCCCAAAACACATTACGCAATCAGGACTCGTCATCTAAGTCAAGGACATAGAAAAATCCGGGGCTTTGAGCTTGCATTGTAGAAAAAAACTCTTGAAGTGCCATGGCATCACCACTCCCTAACCTAAGTTGTCTTACCTTTTCAATGTAGTTCCTACAATCTTTTTCAATAAAAGGAAGTTGATCATACCCACCGGCTTCAACAACGGCTGCATTGAAGGTTTTATGAAGTCGTATTCCGGCCACATCGTTGATTGCAACTTGCCTCATTGCTTGGGGAGTCAAAGTCCTATAGCACCGGAATAGGCGAGCCTTAGTTGGACTCATGGCATGGGTATGCTCAAGACGGATTTTTGAAATTTCCCAATGTCCCGCATAATTTGTGCGTGCTCGTATTTTTGCTCCACATCCCATTTGCATTGAAGGTTGAGGCTTCAATTGATTTTTTGACCTAGTAGATCTACTACCGGCATGAGAGCACTCTAGTAACACTCCAACTATATCTACTCCATTTTTGTGTTTCGTGGTACTCCTAGTTCTTACGGGAAATCCTAAACGCTTCCCATATGCCTTGTAGAAATTATACACCGCTTCTTTGCTATCAAATTCCATACCGACATCCGGAGCTTGTATAGAACCATCATCACTCTCATTTTGCTTAATTGCTCCATCTGATCGACATTCACGTAATTCAACGATTAAACAATGTGTCCATGTCAACATGCAATGAGGGAAGTATATTTACGCACACAGGCAGATGTATATTTATGCACAGACAGAAGCATATATACACACAGACAGAGGAATATTGAAACACAGACATTGGAAACGGAAGTATATTGACACAGACATTACAAACAGAAGTGTACTTGCGCAGAGGCCGTGGTATATTTACGCACAGACATAAGTATATTTACTCACAGACAAAAGTATAAATGGACACAGACATTTAAACTCAATGTACACAGACATAATCAAACTTATAACATTTTGAACAAAGAATTTATATACACTTTACGCACAGACATAAGTGTATTTAGTAACAGACAATTTATGTACACTACACAAACACAAATAATTGTCTGTGAAGAACAAACATATATTTAAGTTCAAAGCGATGAAACCAACAACACAAACTCATACCAAGCTCAGGGACGTCGTCCATGGCCGGTTCTCCGTCAAGTTCAGCCGCCGCCTCTGGTTGTTTGTCATGTTCAGCCGTGGTGGCCGCTGCCGGTTCTCGCTCACCTTCATCCTCCACCGGAAAATCTCCTTCACGTCGACAACCACCGGTTGTTTCAGCCCAATCAGCCCAAAAATCGTCCACCGTAGTATCAATGATAGTTTCATTCACAAAGCCAGGAAAATCCTTTTTTTGGATAGTTGTTCTGCTGCGGGTAAGAAAAAACGACGAAGAGGGGAGGGAGGGAGGGAGGGAGGGAGCTGCGGGAATAGAGGGAAGGGGAGGGGAAAGAAATCGCACGTGAGGGAGGGGTAAAAAAATGGTAATTTTTGGGCCTATTTATAGTGTGTAGGGGTGTGTACCAAATGTGTGTACCCCAAGCCCAATTGATAATAAAATTCTATTTGACAAGACGTAGGATTGGAGAAACAAATTTGTTTGGAAATCCTTTCATATACTCCCTCCGTTCTTTTTTATTAGTCATTCTTTCCTTTTTGGGACGTTTTTTTTATTTGTCCTCCTTTCTATTTAAGGAAAGTTTTTGAGAAAAATACCCCCACTTTTATTACTTTTACCCCACTTACTGTTTACAAACTACTTTCTCTTTCCTACTTTACCATCACTTAACTCTTCTTAATACACTCTCTTTCCTACTTTATCATCATTTTACTCTTTTTAATATACCATCTTTCCTACTTTATTATTTACCCTACACACTCTATACTTACCCTACTACTTTATTATTAAAACCCGTGTCAAACCCTAAGAGGACTAATAAAAAAGAAAGCAGGGAGTATTATGGAGTATAATTTATATTATTCAGGAATAATTAATAAATGTTAAAGTTAACAAAGTTTTACTTTATTTCTTCGCCCCAAATTGAGTTGCAAAATTGAGCTTTTTGGGGGGTCAAGCATTTACTTTCTTCGTTTTTATTTGATAAAAGAATATTGATAAGTTACAATATTAGAAATTTAATATTCCGTGCATCGCACGGGTACTATACTAATAATTTGAAAAGAAAAATATATGGATAAAAGTTACTACAAATATTTTTAGAGAGAAAGCTTCTAATAACATCCAACAAACAGAGAATTTTTTATGCAAATGAAGGAGATGAAGGTTGTAGTTTCATTGTAGGAGAGGGTGAAGAAAGAAATACATAAAGTGGAGAAATTTTTATATTATACCGCTAAGTACGTAGTATAAATTAACACTACACCTACCCACATCAGGTGTAGTGTTACTGGTAATGCCAATGTCTGATGATTTTTTATCCTCTGTGATTTCAGAATCTGGTGCACCCACCACCCCAGATGCCTTTATACCCCGGACTTCCCTAGTCACTCAATTTATATTTAAATTATAAATATAAATTGAGTGTCTATTATACCGCTAAGTACCGTAGTGTACCCGTTTATTCGTACCCAAGCATAGACTTGTTCAACTTCACCCTTTTTCACTTCAACCCTGCAACTTCAATATCTTAACCCCATTTTCTTTCCCCCAGACCAATCTTTTCGTCAATTATCCCTATTGCCACACTGATGTTCCCAGCACCTCTCCTACTATCACATCCTTTTTCTGTCCTTAGCCTACATCTCTGGTTGAAGCATAGTGATGAATAGGGAGGGGGGATTCTTGCTGGTGAGGGTAAAGTTGAATGCACTAAATGGCAGTGCATCTTTGATGCTAATCTGAATATACGTAGTATAGTTCTATTCAATATTTTTTTAATTTAATATATATATATATATATATATATATATATATATATATATATATATATATATATATATATATATATATATATATAGATTTTGGTTCAAATGAGAACGAGTCTTAACGTGAGAACAAGAGAACACATCTCAGCCATCCAAAATTAATAACCATCTGCGATCAACTAAAGGGCATTTTCGTATAACACTAGTTGGCATTTAATACATCTGATTGTTCTACATTTCTACCAATGGAAAGATTAATTTCCGTATCCCTTAAATATTTCTTTTTAATACTCACATGATTTGACATACGTAACTATAGAAATAGTTTCTTTTTGTAAGGGAATGAATCTCTCCTTAATTGTTAATTATCATATCATTGTTATATTTTTCAACACATATTTTCTTTTTTATGGTACATACGAAATGTGAGTTACATACTGATTTATGTGAATTCCATAAATGTGTTGTGTGTCAGATATCGATTCATGTGCATTACATATTAAGGATTGTGTGTTTGATAATGGTTTTTGTGCACGACATATTTGTTGTGATTCTCTATGTCCATATTATGTGGTAGATAAGAGTTTAAGGTATATATATTGTGCCTTAGATACTAGTTCATGTGTACTATATGAAGTACTTGGGCGTTAGATATTAGTTTTTTTATTGTTGTGTGTTAGATCATGCTTTTTGTGATTGATATATTCGTATTGTGCATTAGATATTGATTCTTGTGTGTTATATATTAGTTTAAGTTGTGTGAAATCCTTATGCATTTAGATATTAATTACTCCGCAGTTTTTAATTTTGTGTGTTAGATATTGTTCTTTGTGCATTACGTATTGATTCTTGTGTGTTATTTATAAGTTTAACTTGTGTGAAATCCTTATGCATTAGATATTAATTAGATTTTAGTTGTTGTGAGCAATAGAATGTTCTTTGTGCATTGGATATTGGATTTTGTGCTTAAGATACTCGTTTTAATTTTTCTTATACATGTGTTTTAGATAGTCATTCTTGTGTTTTAGATATTAGTGTTTGTGTGTTAGCTACATGTTCTTGTGCATGCGGTACCTGAAGATGTTTGTTGCGGTTTATTGTACACATATTATACTATTTTTTTTAAAACAAAATTATATATGTCATATTGGTGTCATATGAAAGGTAACAAAAAATTATTTAATTTGATATAATTTTTGTTAAAATTAGATTATAATTTTAAAAGTTAAATCAATTTTAAAATTGAAGGAATTTATATGATTTGACATTTTATCTTTTCCTAATTTTTTGCTAGTTGATAGCCTCCAACCGATTAAAGAAAACTAGAAAATCATAGACATTAAAGGTATCTTTTCATTCTTTTGACCTTTTTACCCTTTAGTCATCCCACGCATCCTCAAATAATTTTGTCATATGTGTTTGTGTGTGATACGGTGTATGATTTATCATGCACCTTCCAATAAGAGAACCGTCTGTTTCTCCAGATCAAAAGCCAGGATGTGTTCTCACGTTAAGACTCGTTCTCATTTGAACTCAACCCTATATATATATATATATATATTCAATCACAGATCCGATCAAGTAATTTTACTCCTTCAACCACCTTTCTCTCCTAAAGTAACCTTGTCGTCGGCATAGTCGTCGCTGCTGCCACCACCATAGTTTTGGTCATGTCCACCTCCATAGTTGAGCCTAGTTTAAGGACCTATCAGGGAAGATATATTCATATGAAATCAATCATCCGTGCAGCCCGTGCATTAGGAGTTCTAAAGAAAATACTACGAGTATGTATTTGCACTAAAGGATAATGATGTAAATTTGGTCGGTTTGTGCACAACGAATTTTAACAAAAGGCTGTACTTAGTAAAAGATGGTCTGCATTTAGAATTAACCTAAGCTAAGCTAAATGACATGTTTGAAATTGGAGCTGGGCCCATTAGCCTAAACCTGAATATCTATTGCTGTTTAGAGGGAACTCAAGCTTTGAACCCAAAACCGGATTGTGTCCACCCTACCTAGGGTAACTTGGTAATTGGCGCTGGATCATTGACCATTGAATTCAGATACCTATGCTACGAAAAAAATGTATATATAATGCAGTTGCTATATCGTGGGATCATTTGGTGTAACTCATGCTATTACAAATGTAACTCACGTAGATGTAAGTGTAACTCGTCTTATGGTAAATGTAAATCACGTGTAAATCCGAAGATGGAGATGGAGTTCAAATCTCTCTTCCTTGTGTAATGCGGCCAATCCATGGAGCTGGTGTTCAAATCTCTCTTCTATGTGTTACGTAGCCAGGCCTGGATCAATCGACAGTCTAATCGCTCGGAGGAGAGATACACAGATCCAGATAATTCCATTGTAGAGCAGAGCAATCGATGCTTCTTCCTTGCTCCAGGTATCTGCTTTGAATTCCCAGCCTTCTTTGTTGGTTGCAAGGTCCGGTCATGGCCTTTGTTGAACTCCTCAAAATTGTTCGGGCGAAAGAGATGAAGGGGCAAAGGAGATGAACTGATGAAGTGCGAAGGAGTAGAAGGAGATAAAAAACGACGGGGAACGGGATGGGCGCACCTTCTCTCCTCTGTTTTAATCCCAAAACGGCACCGTATTGGGATGGGCATACCGTGCGCACGGTATGCCGATCCCACGGTATAATTTGCGTATATAATGTGTACAAACAACTTTTTCCACATTTATATCGTTAAATTATTTGCAACATTATACAATAGTATTATATACATGCGTGTGTGATACAGTGAGTGGTAAACTGAGAAAGGTAAAATTGACATAATAAGTAATGTAGATGTAGATAATGGACATAAAAATTATGATATATGGACATAATACTGAATTACTGATACATACTACATAGTGCTACAAAACTGCCTTCTACAGTTCTACGGAATAAATTATAAAAAATAAGGAAAACAAGGTTAAGAATATATGTTCAATTTATTTAACATTACACCAATGAACAGATCCTTCTATGAAGAAAAAGAAAAACATCCTATCACTGTCACTATGAAATAAATTATACGCTCAGTTCCTGAACTTGATACGATGAGGTATGTCCAGATGAACTTTTCGGTGTTTTGTATAAAAAATCTATCATAGCTGTATATCCCTTTCGCCTTTTGTGACAAATACTTAAGTGATGGTAATTTTGAAAGAGAACCACATAAGGATCCAAACAACTCAGGCAATCGGAAGAAAATCCATGAAAAAGAGATTAATGGATTGTGAGGGCCAATTGCAGCTTACCAAGCTGGACGAGTCTGGCAGGGTTTTTGTATATAGTGACTGTTGCAGTATTATCAGGTGCTAACACAACATGTGCAATGCTGTAAAGTTCACCCTTTTCAACTGCAAATTGCCACTCCCTAATGGATATGCTGAACCAATCCTTTCTCACAAATTTGGTTGACTTCACTTCTATGTATTCTTTATCTCCCACTACAAGATCATAAGGCAATCCGGACTCCATTGTTTCATTAACCCATTTTACAAATCCTTCGCCAACAATTCCAATGAAATATCTGAAAGCAACAAGTTCTCCTAGCCTGCCCGTTAACAATGCTTGTTGTCTGTTTGGTGTGCCAAGACATAGCTGACCTCTTTCGCTCCAATCCGAAGTCAAACTTTCTGGTGTAGTCTCAACACGAGAAGAATCAAGACACCTACCCACATCAGGTGTAGTGTTACTGGTAATGCCAATGTCTGATGATTTTGTATCCTCTGTGATTTCAGAATCTGGTGCACCCACCACCCCAGGTGCACTTGGTGTTGAAATTTCTTGAATAACTCCCTCAAAGTTGATATCTACTGGAGCAGGTGGGTGCTTTTCGAGATACCTCATGACTTCTGCCACCTCATCCTCCTTAAGCGCATGCAAACCACTGATGTCCTTGGGTGGTTGATATTTAGGCGCACCAGTAGTAGGAAAACCAGGTGCAGTTTTCCAGTCTGCGGGTGGCCAATTAGAACTTATTCCCGGTCTCCTTTTGAACTTGACTGGATTTGGCTCGTCAGTGGTTCCCGATTCAAAATTGATCATCAATGCATCTGCATTTCCCATTGAAAATGCACTCTCAGAAAGGGACCAAACGTGTTCTCCTTCTGAGAGTTTTGGTATTTTCTGGCTGTTTATGATGAAGAATTCAGTCTGATCTTCAGTTGAGCCTGATTCCGCCATGGTCGTGAGCATATGGAGAAAATTGGCCAACTGGAGATCAGGGTTTCCACCACTAAAGAGACGAGAAAGCTCCATAAACAAAGCGTGTGAATCCAAGTCTCGAGAAACATACAGTGTGGTGTCCTGCAAGTCACCACAGAAAACATCAGCAATTAGGTTGTGAAGTGTCCAGATTTAACATTTTAAATTACTAAACTGTACTTTGTTATTAAAAAAATTACTAGACTGTACACAAGCACCGTCTATAGAAGTCACTCTAAATGGAAGAATCTCTAATTAAACAAATGTAACAATGGTGCTGCAGTAGAAGGTTACAGAACTATTTAGCCTTTAAAAGTATGCAGAGACAGTGGTTTAAAACACATTTTTGAAGCGCACCTAAAGGCTTCACCTCTGTATGAAGCATTGAAAGAAAAACTAAGGCTTAGGATGTTTTTACTTGGACAGGAATTTTCTAGTCTGGTATGTTTAAGTCTAGTCTGGTATGGTCTGTTATACGTTTAGTCTTTGTGTATTTTACAACGGTTGAGGTCTGGTTTGATCTGGTGTAGTCTCGGACCGAAACCATCCTTAAGCCACAGGTGAACGAACAAAGGCTTTAAGTGCCATGGTTGAGGTGGATAGCCTTATAAGACTTGGAATGTTTTTACTTGGACTAAAATTTTCTGATCTGATTTGTTTAAGTATGGTCTGGTCTGACCTGAATGGGTCTGGTAAATGGTTGATCTCTATGTATTTTATAATTGTCGAAATCTGGCCTGGTTTGTTAAAGTCTAGTTTGGTCTGATCTGGGACGGAAATAAATCTAAATAAAAACATCTTTAAGGCTGCGATAAGAGGCCCAAGCCTCTCTTAAATTTCTTTTTTTGTCTAGGGCTTATTATTTTTCAGCCCATTATTTTTGTCTAGTCATATTGGGCCTTATATTTTTATTTTGAAAAATTTGACACTAAACCCATTGAAGGGGAGCCTTGGCGCATCGTTTAAGGTTAAGGTGTTGTTGTGTGATCGAGAGGTCATGAGTTCAAGTCTTGGGAGAGCCTCTTGTCAAAAAAATGACAAGGGAAAGCTTGCCCCTTATATACACCCTTGTAATGGGAGTATGGGGCCCTTCCCTTGATCCTCGTGTTGCAGAGATGCCTTCATACCCGGACTTCCCTAGTCACTAAACCCATTAAAAACTCTAAGATGTACTCATAACTTTTATACGCTTCACTTATTTCAAATAACCTACGAACTACTTTGCACTCTAGTAGAATTGCTAACATATCTTGTTGAGCTACTAGACTATTCTCCTCATCTTTCCAGCAATGCTCACCCAGCTTCTATTTTTTCTTGTGATCCAAACAATAAAAACAACAGTAACATAACAGTTGCGTTTTTTCTTTTGCTTCATATTTTCCATAACTTTTATATGCTTCACTTATTTCAAATAACCTAAGAACTACTTTGCACTCTAGTAGAAGAATTGCTAACAAATCTTGTTGAGCAACTAGACTATTCTCCTCATCTTTCCAGCAATGCTCAAACAAACCCAGCTTCTATTTTTTCTTGTGATCCAAACAATAAAAAACAACAGTAACATAACAGTTGCGTTTTTTCTTTTGCTTCATATTTTCCAGAACATCGATACCTCCAGTTACTTTCCTTTTTTCACATTTGAACAACTCTCTGATTTTATTTATTATAGAAAAGTCTTAAATTGCAGGGTCAAATATGATAATGGCTCATGGCACTTAACTATGTTTCTAATGAAAGTTCTGTATAACTTTTAAGCTTAATCCTTGCCTCGCAAATGGAATGCGTCCCAAGGCTAAAAATCCCCCATTTAAACCTTGAGAGAGACATTATGTTCTCATATGCGGATCCTAGTAGTTTTAGCAGACAATCCAAATATAAACCATTTCCCTCCCAACTACTTTTGTCCTTGGGTGATTACTCGCTATCCAGCAATTGAGCAAAGAATTGAATTTACAGAATGGTTTGGATACCTGTAGAAGGGAGTTGCACTCGAACCTTTTCTTGGATGGAACTCCACATCCTTTAATCACATTTCTGTAGAACAGGTTCTCTACAACAATTAATTTTAGACATTTCAGGATTTCACATTGCTTCAGCTGAGAAAATCTTTCAGGGTGGTTCTTGTGTATATAGCGTTGAGCATATGGAAGAACCCAGTTTATTAGAGAAGCAACAAAACTACAATCAGACAAGCCATAATATATTGCTTCACGAGTTACAACCTGCAACAGACCAAGAGCAAATTTCCCATTCATTCATCCATAAATTCATAAACACGAAGTTCAGTAACTTTAAAATGGATATACTATAATATGTATAACCATGTTAAAGGCATTTATTTGTGCTGCAATAGAAGCATACTAGAAATTCATAGCACACTATGTGCCTTATATATGAATGCTCTACCCTATTGTTTCTAACTTTTACATGTGTGCAGATTTGCAGGTCCAGTTGTGATGTGACTGCAGAAGTATGGAGATCTACAATTTACGCATGTGGATAGATTATTTTCTGTTCTACATGTAGGCATGCTAGATAATTGGGAGTACATCTGTAGACTTTGAGGTCAATGGGCATGTCAACAAACTGCAACTTCTGTGTGTCAATGCATTCAGTGTTAACCTTGATACTTAACACACAATGCAGATGGATAAGACTTAATAGTTGGCAGAAGTGGGCAGCGTGTGGAGAAGTGAAATTTCAGAATGTGATAACTGAATTTGTGCTCAATGTTCTCACCTTGGATTTGCTGTGAAAACATTTCTGTTACAAACAATTGCAACTCTGTAAAATTTTGGCTGCAAATATTTCAAACTTTATTCTCTTTCAGGATGTAATACAAACCACGGTGTATCCAGTAAACTAGTGGGTACCCACTAGCCATAGCCCCTCTCCAGAGAGTTATGGCACATCCATTTCATCAATAATGCAGCAGAACAGACACCATTTATAATAAAAGGACCAAGTTTTCACATACCACTTCAGAGAGCAACATGGGCACGTGAAGAAAATAGAAATATGCAACACATGCAGACAAAATACCGCTTTTGCACTTGAGCAAAGCAATGAAAAGCAATGGGAAGTGCACACTTTCTCATGAATGTGAATTCCCAAAAAGTGAAATTCTTATCAGTCGTCCTATTTCTTTTGTTTCTTCAACACACTTTTCAGGGCTTTTAACAAGTTTGCACAAGATTGCATACAAGTACAATGGGAAAAGGGAGGCTAAGCTTACCTCTGAAAGAGCAGGGATGCCTAACATTTGCATGAGAACTGACACCTTGGAGTGAAGCAACTCCTTTTCTTCGCTGATAAGTTCCCCAAAGTGTAAAAAGTCAATGTTTTGGTGATGCTTGAATTCCTTCTTCAGTATGTCATCATCACACCAACAGATTATGCCAAAAGATGGATTCAGAGATACCCATCTATCCAGTACTGTGGGGAGCACTGTAAAGTCCTTCAGCAGAAGTTCATTTTTCAAACCTTCAATATCTTCGGAGCTAAGCGAACCTAATTTCAATTCTTCAGACCACTTCAGAAACAACTGAAAAACCTGAAAAAGAGAAAACATTTGTTGTATTCTTACTAGAAGCAGAAAACCGGTAAATAATCAAGAAGTGGAATTTATGCTTCCTGGGGTTGGTTACTTACAGTCTTAGCCGCCTCCGAAGGCAAAACAACAGCTGACAACTGCCGCAAAATCGGAAGATAGCCACGAAAAGAGGGAAACTCAACCACTCTGCAGATTTTCACAAAAAAATCATGGAGGCTAGGATACACACTACATAACATTTTAACAACAGGACGTTGAGTCACATCTGCTGAACATCGAGAACCGGCTACTTTCATTTTCTCAGTGAAACCAGTTGAATCATGCCAATAGACTTCTTTACTCGATAAAAAGATACCAGATACAGCATCCTCAGGCCAAGAAATACACATGTGTGGGACAAATATGAAAGGACTATCACATAGATCATTCACAATATGCAGCTCAGAAGTGGACAATCCATTCCATATGAATGTGTAGAACTTAGCCATTTGAGATAAGCTGGGAATAAAAATTTGAGCAATAAGTTAATATTTTAAACTTACGCACCATCCAAAAATAACATTTCTCTGGTAAACCAAATAGAAGAGAAGACAATAAATAGGTCCTGGAGTACTTTCCTGATATTATTGGCATTGCAAAAGAACGGCATACCTGGCTCTAAAAGATGATTCAGATCTTGCCCAAACCTTAAGAATAGATAGGGCATCACCAACTGTTGCCTGAGTTTTAAAACCAATAACACTCACCAACTTGTGGCTCTTCACCTGCGTCAAGAAAAGCAAAAGGACAACGTAATTCCAAGTCCAACAAAGTGCAGTATAAAACACATATTGCTATATATAGGTCTATAGACAATGCAAATACAGGTCCAGTAAAGTGTGTTTGGGCACTGGGCAAGTGTGGGTGGTTGGGTGGGTGACATTGTAAAAAGTAAAAGCATACTCAATCATGTAATGAGAAGAGTAATATAATGTAAAAATAGCTCATTTTGAATGTAAAGTAGTGTACAACTTTGCACAATATTAGAGGTATAAACCTCAAAAGAATCGTGAGGCACGTGCTCAAGAGTAAGCCTGGATGCAGCGTAAGCTTCTATGGAGCATAGTTTTTCTATAGCTTTGTCTCGAGTCGAGTATCATGGTCCAAGCCTCAATAATTTTTTAGAACATTAATATTTATCTAGTAGGATATGTACAAAAGTAACACCGCACTGAATAGAGAGGCAAAATATTGATATCCGTGCAATGTTCTACTCCCTCCGTCCCATTTTGGTTGTCTTACTTTCCTTTTTGGGTTGTCCCAAAATGGATGTCATGTTTCCCTTTTTGGTAAGAAATTTCTGGTCCATATCATTTCACTTCATTCTACACAAATTTCAACCACAACTTTTACTTTTCAACCACTTTATTAATAACCGTGCCAAATTGAAATGAGACAACCATTATGGGATGGAGGTAGTATAAAGCAACTAAAGGTAAGACCCTTAATCATAGTATCATGTAGAAAATGTTACATTTAATTGTTATTATTAGATAGTGTACGTGTGCAGGTGTAGATAAGATTACAGAATAGATTAGACTTAGTTATTAGCAGATAAGTATTGCTGTTGTATAGATCCTATTTTTTAGGATCTGGATAGGGAGTTTGTTTACTGTACTGTGTATATATATTCTGGCCATATGGCTCAATAGATTCAAGGAAAATTAATTCCTAAAACCTACATATCACACTCAAGAATTCTACAAGTAAATAAGACCAGAAGACCCCCCAATAATAATTTGGTGATGAGAACACAAACCCTATTAGAAACACTAAAGAGAATCGTCAATATAGTTCTATTACTCCAAACCCATTTAAAGGTTTCTTACTTTTTCAGAAGTTTCATATCAAGGTTCATCTTCCTTTTCGTAAACATTTAAAGGTGATATATGGTAACTTTATCATTGCTTTTTAGATAAACACCCTCATATTAAAACAATTATTTATCAATTACTCCACCCAATAATGTTCCCACCCACAAAACTATTTACTTTAATTATTTACTTTTTTAATCTTTACCTTATGTTTTGTGCTCAAACTGCTCTATTTAACTACTTGTTTGAAAAAATGCCCTTTTGGCATGGGAACCCTGACATAGGACTCGGGGAGTATAATGTAGCATGCTTCTTCAACTCCAGCACCAAACACCAAACAAGTAGTGTGACATAGAGATCAAAGCTATGAAGATCCCTTAAGTGAGCCAGAGTGATAGATGAATAGGAGCTGTGATATGCACTCAAGGACTGATATAGTTGGGAAAATACATGTGCTTGGGACAGTACTGAGAATGATTAAAAAATTTAGTAAGTGCAGAAAACCAGGAACACCAAATTGAGGTGAAGAGAAAAAAAGTTCAACCGAAGACGTGATATTTCTGAAAAGATACACGTTCAACTTCCAGAATAGGCCTTAGTGCAGAAAAATACAATACCACGCAAAACAATGGTTCATAATTGGAAGCTGAACATGCCAGTTATAGTGAACCTAAGCGCCACATTAGTAAATTACAAATAAATAAATTTAACTTCAAACAATAAAAAATGGGTAGACCTTATTAGGAAGAAATGTGAGTTTGAGGTATATATTTATAAGGTGACATAGGTTAGAAATATATAAAAAACAGACTAACCTTTGGAAGAGCATAAGGTGCAGATGCACCCAAAATTGATCGCACTGATTCACAGTCAAAGAATAAATCTTTGGGGAAGTGGAGAACATCATCCATGCTCGAAACAATCCACTGAACATCACGAAGGCTGCTTACAAATGAAGATTCAAATACTTTCCTTTCTCCATTGGAACTAAAAAAGAAACCATCAACCTTGTCACTGAAACAATCATCCCATAATGAATCAAGGATCTCCAAAAAATGCTTAGACTTCTCTTTATCATTATTAACACATAGTTGCGACAGCAAATGAACCATTTCTTTAGACTCCCAATCTTTGACGATTAACTCTCGAGAAAATAAATCTTTATCCCAAGTTATACTTCGTAGAACTATGGGTGATATATCCGTCATGCTTTTCTCAACCTGAACAACTTGAACAAAATCAGTGATCCCCAACTCCATGAAAAAGTTTCTCCACTTTGAAATTCCTCCAGGCAACAATTTTGTAATTGGATGCTCTAGATACACATTATGCACTTCAACCCACTGCACACCAATCCCTGTTACTAACTGCTTCATGTCAATAGGATTTTCATATTCTTTGCTGAAGTGGATTGGAACCTCTGCACATCGCTTGTAACCATAGTTAGTTAAAATGGGAGCTTTGTTGCACAGTTCACCAACAATAAGATCTCTTTCAAGACGACAGTTGGGGCAGTTTGACTGTAGGTGGAACATCATGAAAGAAATATAATCAGTCATTAGTTCGTCAAGTTCTGAAGTGTGTTGCCCATCAGATAAAAAGGGAAGAATGTGCATCTTTATTATCTCATGTGCAGATAACTGTTGGACACCAAATCTGTATAACATCCTTGCAGTATTTTCTACCATAGATGCTTGAAAGCACAATGTTTCATGAGCAGTATCTCCAGAGAATAAGGCAGAATTCACAATTCTAAGTCTTGCATACACCAAAGGAAAATTGTTCAGACCAATCTTGTCATTAGCACCAATGCTAAATGCATTAGCATGCAACCAAATAGTACCCTCATCCATTGAGCTAAATTTGCCATCTGATAGAGGAATAAACCGAACTTTCCTCATGCTGTCTATTATGTCTGATCCTATCCCAGAATCAGGTGAGCTTTGCCCAGCTCTTGGGAGTAACATCATATACATGGAATTTAGCCAAGCTGATAGCCAAGGTAAGCCCATTGATTTCAAACCATCCTCCTTGCAGCATAAAGAAGATAAAATTTGGGCAAGAATCTTGGGTCCATACTCCTCAACTCCCAGGCCCCTAGCTAACGAATCAGATAAAACTATATCTTTATGCAAATATCCGAGCCCAAGATGCTTGCGAAGCAAACTATCGGGCAAAAGAGTGCGACCCTGTTCAGTCCAGTTTCTCAGAACTTTGCAAGGAGGAACCCACTCATTCCCATTGCCATCTAGAATCAAACAGTTTGAAACCCGCAACCTGGAAAAAATCATCTGAGGAAGACTAGAAAAGAATCCATGCACTTCCCCCACAATGGGAACAAAACTCATAAATGCTGCAACGCCTTTTCCCGGATTATTTCTAAAGCATGGAAGATTGCAAAATGATCTTTCTGCAGTGACAAATAAGTCGGGAAATTCAGAGAGTAACCATTGATTCCAAGCGCTATTTTCATCAACTTCTTCCCTGGATGAAGGCAAAATAAAGTCACCCTGAATAATAAACTTTAGGCCATATTTTCTCAGAGGGAGAAATGAAAAAACAGGCTGTTGGTTCAAGATTGGAATGTAGTTTCCATCAAGTGTCTCCTGCAATGTAAAAGCCATGGATACTTCTGTTATTTGCACATCAGGACGAATGACATCAGCCCGTAATTTATGGGATACCACAAGCCAAACCATTTTCTCTTTGCCACAAGAAACTCTAACAATGCCATCGCCAACAACTTCTTTCCTCATAATAAAAAACGAATTACTGAGCATATTCCGAAACCTGATACACTGAAGGCGGTGAAGAAAAAGAAGCAATGACGGATGAAGGTCAGAAAACATTGTTGCAACATTATTCATAGAAGAATCTGCTAACATGCTTGATCTAAAAGGGAGGACAATGCATGTCTTCCAGCAGTTAGAAGTGAAGGGGTCAGTATCTGCATCCACCAGTCTAGAATAAGAGTCAATGTCACAAGGAGGAATAAGAGTTGGCAAAACAAAACCTATCTGTCCCTTGGTTATATCAAACTTTATACTAAAACCATTGGAATGAATTTCAGGTGCATCAGTAACCTGCAGAAGAATGAAGGGGAGTTACATTAGAGGCCGTATTAATACAAGCTTGCAATATCTTAGTTTAGACATCTTATACATAATCAAAGACTAAAACTTCTTAGTTAATAACAAATACTCCCTCCATCCCATAATTAAGTTCTCACTTTCCTTTTTCGGATGTCCCACATTTAAGTACAGCTTTCCTTACTAGGCAAAATTTATTGTGAACTTACTAAACTACCCTCTTCATTATTGACCCTCAATCTCTCCTTACACGATTGCACCTTCTCCTATTCTAAATAAATAAACCATCGCTGCAAGAGAGATTCATGAGTGAAAGAGAACAGCAGAGCCCTCATCGGCCATTGCTGCAAGCCTGCAACACCTTTTTCCAATCGTGCCGCCTCCGCCTCCTATGTTCAGAGCAAACCACCACGCCCTATCTAGTATCTACAGCAGAGTTGGTATCGTATAGGAGAATACTTAGATTCCGGAACCAAGAATCAACAACCCGATGTGTGCAGTAGGTCCGATTTCAACCTCCACCCAGAAATCCCTCCATGGTTACAACCTGATTTCACTCGTCCTCTAGCCTGCCGTCTGAAATCCCGTCGGCTTTCACGATTTCAAAAACCCTTTTCCCAGCGGTTGCGCTGATGTAGATGATAGCATGGGTTGGTGTGACCGTGCGACCATGATGGCTCATGGATTGGAAACTCTCCACCGGAAAATAACAGAGATTTCGGTTGAGGCTAATTCATATTCCTGGTCTGTTTTTACAGTACCGAGGGGTAATTAATTTGTGGAGGGTATATGTGGAAAGTCAACAACAAAAGTTTTTACATCTTAAAACCCATGAAGTCAGACTAGGACCCTTAAATAAGAACCGGAAGTACATTTCTTTTGCGGTTTGCAAGTATCTTGTTCTTGCAAATAAAGTTACTTTTGTTGATATAGTGCTTTTAACAAAAAGGTATAGTAACATGAAAGTGGCAGCTTTTAGGGGAGTAAATTATTTTAGTTTTTACTAGAAGCTACTTCTGCACAGTATTAAGTATGTTTTACTCTAAAACCCACACTATTCTATACACCCAGACCCAGCCGAAGATTTCACGTGTAAAATAGAGAACTCCAGGTGATTAGATAATTATCAGATGCAGGAATGTGCTATACCCGAAACACGGATTTGAAACCAATGCCTTTCTTCCCGATATATCCAGAGCTAAGCCCTTTCTTTGTGGAATTCCCGACATCACAAAGTGCTCTGATGTTCTTGGCAGAGAACCCCTGCTCATTATTTAGCACTACAATGCCCTTATCCTGCAGAATGAATGTCAGTGTGGGCTCAACATTTCCAGGGTAGATGTTGTCATCAGCGTTCTGAACCTGCATCAACCACACATTGTCCAGAGTTACATTAATATTCCTGTTTGAACTGGTCAAAGATTCTAAAATCGAAAGCTATAACAGCACGGAAAAATTTATCAGTTTTACGAAAGCTGAGTGCAAATTTGGTAATATAATAATTTTAATATGTTACATTAGTATGTAACCTTTGTGCAACGTGCACCCATTTCATCTGAAATACTAATAATGCAATTAATTCTGAACCAGTTGTGCTTTGGGTTTCATCAAAGCGGATAATACACTAAGGGTATGTTTGGCACGACTAGCTGAAGAGATACTTTTGTGAGCTTTTTAGTAACTGTTAACTTTTAGTGACTGAAAAGATCTTAAAAAGAAAAGGTGGTAGTTGTTTGGTAAAAAGATGACTGTTTGGGTTAGTCATGTTTGGTATACAAGCTTTTAGGGCAAACTAATACTAAAAGTCACGGTCTAACCTTTCTCAAAAAAGATCTTTTATTTTTTGAAAAGCTCTTAAAGCTTGCAATGTCAAACATACAACTAAAAGCTTTAAGAGACTTTTTAAATAGTAAAAAAGCTAGAAGACATAGACTTATGTCTGCCAAACATGCACTAAACTGTATGCACATGGCTTTTACCATAACTCATGACATAATAAAACTTAAGGGTAAAGCTCCAAAGAAAGGTTAGATGCTTTGTTAGATTGATCTAAATAGGTGTTTTTTGATCAACAGATCTATTTTTGAAAATAAAGTTTATTTTCAGGCAAAAATGAAGTAGGCCTGATAGGATTTCTGTCAAGCTGGTTTGATATGAATGCTACTATGTGTGTGTGAGCACTCGCATACTAGTCCATACCAAATAAAGATTAACAAATAAAACTAAACATACTTGGGACTAATCTGCTAGACTGCGGCAACATGAAAAGCAGTAAATAATGAATTAAACATATAAACGTAAGGTACTTTTGGACTACTCCGCCACTGGTAAGACTAAAGGCAAATATATATATATATATATATATATATATATATATATATATATATAGGTTTTGGTTCAAATAAGAACATGATCTTAGGAGAGAAATGAGAATGAGTCTGGACCGTTAGATTTGCTTCAAGTGAAATTCAATGTGCATTAGATGAATTTGTAATGTGCATTAGGTGAAATTGAAATGTGCAACACAAAGGATATGATACAGTGGCATTATGTAAAGCAGAAGTGTGCATTAGTTGAAATTGAAATGTGCACTCGGTGAAACTGAAATGTGCAAAATAAAAGTTACCATGTGATGTTATTTTTGTACCTTTGATTCCGCACATTTCAGTTTCTCCTAATGCACACTTTAGTTTCAATTTTTATTGTGCACATTTCAATATCATCTAATGCACATTTCAGTTTCACGAAATACACAATTCAGTTCCACATAATACAATCCAGCGATCCAGATTCATTCTCATTTCTCTCATGGGAGTTCGTTCTTACCGGAACCGCTCCATATATATATATATATATATATATATATATATATATATATATATATCTCCATATATATATATATATATATATATATAAACACACACATGATAAGAATTCTTCAGATGTACAATAGCAATATGTAGGGGAAAAATTAGAAAAGAAGTGATTCCTCTGTTTATTCACATGGCAACATTTATGGGCAAGAGAATGATAGCAGAGCAGAAGGTGGGATTCGCTGAAGAAAAAAGCACAAGAGCTGGAGGGTATGATCACAGAATCAGAAGAAGAGTCAAAGGGCAACACTTGTTGCAATATTATTGGTGCTTAAATGAGCTTGAAAATACTATGGCCATCTAGTTTTCGGTAGCTATGTCCTCACTAATCATGATGACTGCAGCATGGCACATAAAAGCAGAGCCCACAGAACGTATTTTTTACCAAAACAATAAAGCTAAAGTAGTAAATACTACAATAAGTATGTAGAGAACATGCCAATTCCAAATGGATGCACATTACTGAAACTGAAAACAGATGGAGAATGCAAAGAACATACTTACCAGTTCCAAAAGAAAATGTGAATCCTGGGAATACAGCTCATGTGAGAGACACTGGAGTGCTCTCCCTAACCGAGCATGTTGCTTATCCAACATTTCACTTTCAATACATGAAATATCTGGATTCAAGCCAAATTCTTCCTGCCTTATAGATTCAATAACTTGGGCTGGACTGAGGTCATACAACTGATTTGTAGGACCCACACCCGAACAAGTAACGGCAACAGAAGCAACATTAATAGTTTGACTCATTTCTCCCTGATCACCATTATGTTGTGTTGTTTGAGGGGAGATATTAACTTTAGAAGAGGCACTTATGGTTGATACAGCTTGCAACCGATTTGAATTGGAGTTTACATTAGGCATGATGTCTTGTAGGTAAGAACATTCAGAATGCATAGATAAGCTAGTGGCCAATACAGATGCAGAAAATTTGTGGTAATCATCAACCCATTCCACAACACCAAGTGAAAACCCAATGTCATGAAGCATGACACGGTGTTTGATCACTTTGCATTCATCCAGCACAGCTGAAGCAGCATCTTTGGCAAACTGCTGTAAGCCAGAGAGCAAGACATCAGCAGCAAAAGGGCAGAACTCAAGAGGCAGATAGTCCAAACAGTCTATGATAAACCTCGATGCAACAGCCTTCGATTTATCAAAACTGGTCTTTCTTTTCAGTAAACCACTATTTACTTCACTTAGCATTCTCTGATCATCAATTAAATCCAAATGCTGAGTATCTTTTAAAAAAACTTCAAACGCCTTGCGAGCATAGCATTTCAGGAGGGCTGCAGGAAAATTGTGTTCACCCCCATATAAAGTTAACAAAGATGTCAGCTTCACAGCAGTTTCAAAAGGAGATTTTTGCAAAAGAACTTCTAAGAAAGAATCTGTCGTAGCTGCATGATCTACCCGAATAACTTTTCCACCTTTTGTTACCAAACACAACAACTCTTTTGTATTAACCTCTTTCAATAACCAACCAACAAGAGAGCCAAGTGAAGGAGCAAAAGCAATGTCCCAGTGAGACCATAGTCTTAGATCTGTAAGCATTGGAGCATTAAGCAAAACCTGGATAACATCTTTGGATGTTAACAGACTTTGAGAACAAGCATTGCTGCCCATACTAAATTCCAAGCCAGAAATTTCTAAGTAATTTGTCCCACTTTTATTCAACCCATCAGCTTTCAACAAAGTTTCAGAAAACATTATGCAATTTGAGCTTGTGGTGCCTTTCTCCTTTTTACTCTCATCAAAGTCTACCAACAAATCACTATGTATCTGCTGAAAACATACCAATGGAAATTGTCTTGCTAGCAGCTCAAAAACCTTTTGCAAGTTTAACTTTCCATCATCCAATAAACGGTGCAAAGCCTGTGATATCAAGACATCCAGCTGAAGCTCAAGCATGGAGGCCTTCAGAGGAAGACTCTGATGATTATCACTTATCAAGCTCTTCTGCAAAGCATTTAAAAAAAAATGCATATGTTTTTTCATGAATGACCAAATATCCCCATGGCCAAGTGACTCAAATCTCTTACAAGAGAACTCATCCATCATCCAAGATTCAAGCTTGCATAGTTTCCTCAAGATAGCGAACTTATCCTTGGATGAACTACCTTTGTCATTGACGACCTCAAGATATGCAGAAATTTTGCCCACAATGTCCTCAACTGAGACACCTATTAAAACATACAAGGTTTTAAGTAAAGTGGGATCTGCAGATCAGCAGTAAAAGAGAAAACAACAGCATATGTTTATTAAAGATGTTTTTAATTGGACTTAAATTTTCTGGGATGATCTCTTTAAGTCTAAACTGGTTTGCTCTAGTGGATGTACATTTAATGTGTATTGTATTATTGTCTAAATTCGGTCTGGTCTGAGACTGAAATCAATTAAACTAAAAACATCCTAAGTTCTAAAACTAACTTTTACACCAATCTCACACAGACATGCAGATACATAAATTTGTTCTCGTGTCACTGTGAGAGTATAAAGTGGCTTAACGGTTGGTGCACAAAAAACACTTCACTATAAAGGACTAAAGGTAAAGAAATTCGAGAGTACGTATTTCTGGAGTAACAATGAAAGTTTATTCAACTGTTCATGTTTAACATTTAATGTTATATTGAACTGCTTTTGGAGTACATCTCCAATGTAAGCTAGCCAAAATGGAAATTTAGTGCTTAACATAAGACCTCAGACAAATAGAAACACATCAAGAAGAATATAAGATAAATAAAATCTCACCATGCTCAGGTTCTACAAGTTTTTGAGGAGGAATGGGCACATTCCTACTAGGTGACAATGACGGTGATTCAACATTATTGGATATAAAATCAGAATGATTCACAGATGGTGTGTTTGCTATTTCAGGTTGACTCGTATTTTGGAACGTGTCACACATGCTGTCCAACATTCCATTTTTTATGCATGTCACCTATCACAAACGCATGGAAGTCAATAAATCGACTGCCTGAACACACAAAGACATGAAGTTCCTAATACAATAAAACATACCAAATCACCTTAAAAGAATCCAGAATTATGATAGAATGATATCAACTACAACTACTGAGTCAAAGCTAGTAGGGATGAAACTGATATAGTGATATGACTTAGCTGCCGCCCCCAAGAAGGACGTTCATCCTAATTTCCAAATAAGGTAACTCAAATACAAGCCAAAAGAGAAAAACTGCAAGACCAGAATTCATAACGAACGGTTATAGTATCAACATTTCTTCCTTCTTTGGTTGAACTATTTGAAATTCATTAATTGGGTTACAAAATTATTATTCCTGAGAATGAAATTGTGACACTTTTACACAGTTAATAAGTTTTTGTTCAGGGTGACATCTTAGTTATTATTCCAACACAACATATCAATAACTTAAGGAAGTAAAGTAGAAAGTAGTCAAACAAGTTGATGTCAAAATGTTAAAGATCTCATTTCATAAATATTAAAAGCAGTTCTAACACTTGATATGTTGAGGTAAGGAAACCAAAATAATGTTTGGGGTAAATAATGCTTAATCTAATTGCAAAATTGTGGTCAGGAGGGAGGTGGCTTCGCCCCTGTCTTCGAATATTGTTTTGCAAAAATTTCATTATTCTCTTGTTAACTAACTTTGTTATCCAATTATAAGAGCAATGTCCACACAAGAAGAAACACAAGTTGGTATCATATAAAGTACGCAGGATATCTATCAGGATCCATGAACGAGTTGGAATAATGAGGTGTTATCCATAGCATAAATGGAATGTGCCAAAACAAATTCAATGAGATATTATCATGCATTACATGTAATGATGTAATTTGTTAATGAACCAAAAAACAAATGTAATTGCTCGTCATTAATAACTACCCGTTTTAAAACATTATCAAAATGGGATTGCAAAAGATCATAGTAAAAACTTAAATATACAATAAACAATATTCTTAATGAAAGGAAAATTAGACAGAAAACCCACCCATCCAACCACAAATTTCATTTGATTCTAACATC